>JBBBDQ010000737.1:0-337500 GCA_037127315.1 Ascarosepion bandense
TAGATAGATAGATAGATAGATAGATAGATAGATAGATAGTAAATGTATTCAATAATATCTCCATTGTTTTCAACCACAGCCACCAGAAGATTTCGGAATCTCTTGCAACCCTTCTGAACTGTCTCCTTGTTTAAACTGATGAATGCTGTCATAATCCTTGATTCCCTTTCATATTTTGTGTTACTAGGAGTTTTGTTAGTCTCTCGTTCAAATGGACCCCACGCATATTAATCGTGGGGGTTGCATTTCTGGGGAGTAAGGTGACAAGATATAAGGGGTGATGTTGTCGCAGAAATTATCTGACATTCACTACTGGATTCTTCTGCTTGAGTGACATGGTGCATAGTCCTGTTGCCAAACACAGGCTATTCCAGCAGTCATTTTCTTGGCCCAGAGCAGCAATACTTCTCCAAAGAAATTAATTCTAAATGTTTAGTCTAGGACTCTGTAAGAAGATGAATGGAGGTTTAACTTCGCAATCCCACCCGATTATTCCAATTACCTTCATAATCACCATTAGACTTCTCGAAATCTTTCCGTTTTCTCTGCGCAGATCTCCGATTGATACAGGAACCTTGTAAAATGTTTGTACTAGAGTTTCTGGTGCGAACACTATGCTATTGGAAACAAGCCGTTTCCAAAATTCTCGCGGGATTGTGTCGAGGTGCACTTTTTCACGGAGAACAACCAACTGACCCAACTGCACTGGGCAGTCGACAAAATGAGAAATAAACGTGTATGCACGGAATTGAAAATATAATATGGCGACAAAAATTACCCATTATACCCTGTAGATAGATAGATAGATAGATAGATAGATAGATAGATAGATACATACATACATACATACATACATACATACATACATACATACATATGAATAGACTGAGATAGATAGATAGATAGATAGATAGATAGATAGATAGATAGATAGATAGATATGAGCAGCATGAGATAGACAGATAGATACATACATACATACATACATACAGACAGACAGACAGATTGAGATAGATAGATAGATAGATAGATAGATAGATAGATAGATAGATATGAGCAGCATGAGATAGATAGATAGATAGATAGATAGATACATACATACAGACAGACAGACAGACTATAGATAGATAGATAGATAGATAGATAGATAGATAGATAGATAGATAGATAGATAGATAGATATGAGCAGTCTGAGATAGATAGATAGATAGATAGATAGATAGATAGATAGATAGATAGATAGATAGATAGATATGAGCAGTCTGGGATAGATAGATAGATATGAACAGACTGAGATAGATAGATAGATAGATAGATAGATAGATAGATAGATAGATAGATAGATAAAAGGTAAGCTTGATAAATAGATGGATAGATATGTACAGACGGACACAGATAGATACATAGTATTTCTTTTCAATAATGATCGATAGGAATTTACTGAATGAATTCATTAGGAGAGAAAAACAATAAAAAAGTACAAGTTAAAGAATTCAATCGTGCGGTACAAGTGCCGAACAGAGAACAACTATTTTTTTTTACACTTTCTCGTCATTATTGATTCATCGACCAAAAAATGAAGCCCTTTCAGTTCCATAAAAATCGATAGAGAACTTAGCGCCGACGTTTTCCCGATCGATTGACAAGGTCGTTCATCAATCAAATCGATGTCTGACTAAAAGATATCCCTAGGAAAGACACAGCAGATCAAAGCGGATTTCAATAGATTTCTTTTATTTTTGGAAACTATTTTCAACTATCAATTACGTTAGATAGATAGATAGATAGATAGATAGATAGATAGATAGATAGATAGATAGATAGATAGATAGATAGATATGAGCAGTCTGAGATAGATAGATAGATAGATAGATAGATAGATAGATAGATAGATAGATAGATATGAGCAGTCTGAGATAGATAGATAGATAGATAGATAGATAGATAGATAGATAGATATGAGCAGCCTGAGATAGATAGATAGATAGATAGATAGATAGATAGATAGATAGATACAGACTGAGATAGATAGGTAGATAGATAGATAGATAGATAGATAGATAGATAGATAGATAGATATGAACAGACTGAGATAGATAGATAGACAGATATATATATATATATATATATATATATATATATATATATAGATAGATAGATAGATAGATATGAACAGACTGAGATAGATAGATAGATAGATAGATAGATAGATAGATAGATAGATATGAACAGATAGATAGATAGATAGATAGATAGATAGATAGATAGATAGATAGATAGATAGAAACAAAGTGAGATAGATATAAACAAAGATAGATAGATAGATAGATAGATAGATAGATAGATAGATAGATAGATAGATAGATAGATATGAGCAGACTGAGACCTATATCTATATATAGTCATCCGCAGACAGATCTGTTTCGCTGTATCACAGCTCATCAGTACATTTAGACACCGATTGCTTTTTAACCCAGGATTGAAACCCGACCGAATTGGCGTCAGTCGGCGATTCTACCTCTGAGCGATGTGCGCTCGATAGAAGGAGTCAGACATTTTAGCGTGTATATAGGCAGCATATCTTCATGTAAAGATGTTTGATTAAATAATTTATATATATTATGTGTATTTATTTTTATTTTTCTCCTCTCGCAGTCAGGAAACGCTTCCTGGTATAATATGTGGATGTCTAGATTCACCATTCCATGAAGTCAGTAGGTCAGTTAAGTACCATACTTTACACAAGCTTTGGGCGATCATGTCTTGAAAGAGACATGACTGACTGGGCAGAAGATTATCCCGCAGTAGGTTGCCATTACTTTCTACGATAGACTCGTTGCCGACCAAAGCTATAGAACCCAATCTATCCTGGAGAAAGAAGAGATAGATTATATTACATGATTATATTAAGAATTAGTGGGGGATCAGTTTATTACTTCTTAATAATAGAAAACTGATCCCCCACTTTATGCCCAGTACAAATTTTAATTATATTTCCAACTATTATATTCAGTCAGTCAGTTAAGTGCCATACGTGATACACGCTTGGGCGATCATGTCTCGTAAGAGACATGACTGACTGGGCAGAAGATTATTGCTTTCTGCGGTAGACTGGTTGCCAGCCAAGGCTATAGAACCCAATCTGTCCTGTTATTTGATTCATAACTGTAGAAAAGAGACGGATTAATACCTTTCTCAATGGTATTTGCGTGTAAGTGAAAGCAAGGAATCCAACTGGAATTCGAACTCGGTATCATTATGTGTCGTTCCACTGCCCCACAACGCACATCCTCTACACCACAGATGCCCTTATGAAAGGTATCAATTCGTCTCTTCCTTCTTTCTCGGATATGCATTTTGGTGCGGTAAATATCCCTTGGAAAGGAATTAACCCTCTAGGGCCATTCGTATCATATTTGATACAGTATTTCCCTATAAGGAAACATTTGGTATTTCCCTATAAGGAAACATTTGGTATTCATTGACTGAGCAGTCAGTACTGCTTTCATTTGAAATTTATAAAATATTTCTCTTAAAAAATTTTTCAGGAAAATATTTCTTTCAAGGCTTGTTTTCATACTGTATCAAATATGATACGAATGGCCCTAGAAGGTTAATCCGTCGCTTATCCCACTGGCTATGGGTTAAATAACAACACGGATTGGGTTCTATAGTCTTGGTTGGCAACCAGTCTACTGCAGAAAGTGATGGTAACCTATTGCGAGATGTTCTGCCGAGTCATTAATCTCCAATGCGTGTATCACGAATGACACTGTCTGATAAAAGTTCCGAATGTATTTATTTATTTATCTATTGTTAGCACTTTTTCATAATATTTTCTTTTTCTCATATTCAATCACACCAAGTGACCTACTTGCGTCTTAGTGACTTTATTGCCTTGCTTTGGGTGAAATGAAAAAGTGCTAGTTAATGTATATGGTGAATATACAATATTTATACATCTAATATGCAAACGTCTAGATTCACCATTGTATTATTGGCTATATACTTTTTAGAATGTGTGCGTTGTTTTGCAGTGGCTATCGGCTCGGTACGAGTAATCAGAGAGCCGGGTTCGAATTCCAGTTAAATTTCTTGCATTCATTGACGCGAAAATATCTTTGGGAAAGGTATTAATCCGTCTCTTCCCTCCCGTTACGTGTTAAATAACAGGACAGATTGGGTTCTATAGCCTTGGCTGGCAACCAGTCTACCGCAGAAAGCAATGACAACCTACTGCGGGATAATCCTCTGCCCAGTCAGTCATGTTTCTTTCGAGACATGATTGCCCAAAAGCGTTTATCACGTATGGCACTTAACTGACTGATTGAATATAATAGATGAAAACAATTAATACTACTTGGCATAAAGTGGGGGATCAGTTTTCTATTGTTATGAAGTAATAAACTGATCCCAGCTTATTAACTACATCATAATATAATACATCTCTTCTCCTTCCAGCTATGGGTTGAATAGCAGGAGAGATTGGGTTCTGTAGCCTAGGTTAGCAACCAGTCTACCGCAGAAAGCAATGGCAACCTACGGCGGGATCATCTTCTGCCCAGTCAGTCATGTCTCTTTCGAGACATGATCGCCCAAGTGTGTTTCACGTGTGGCACTTAACTGACTGACTGAATATAATAGTTGCAAACATGATGAAAGTTTCTCGTGGTCATAAAGTAGGGGGTCGGTTTTATATTGATATATAGTAATAAACTGATCCCCTACTAATTACTAATTAAAAATGTTATACATTTTTTCCTCCTCTAGCTATGAGACAAATAACAGGACAGATTGGGTTGTATAGCCTTGGTCAGCAACCAGTCTACCACAGAAAGCAATGGCAACCTACTGCGGAATAATCTTCTGCCCAGTCAGTCATGTCTCTTTCGGGACATGATTGCCCAAAAGCGTTTATCACATAGATGAAAACAATTAATACTACTTGGCATAAAGTGGGGGATCAGTTTTCTATTGTTATGAAGTAATAAACTGATCCCCCCTTATTAACTACTTCATAATATAATACATCTCTTCTCCTTCCAGCTATGGGTTGAATAGCAGGAGAGATTGGGTTCTGTAGCATTGGTTAGCAACCAGTCTATCGTAGAAAGTAATAGCAACCTACTGTGGGATAATCTTCGGTCCAGTTAGTCATGTATCTTTCGAGATATGATCGCCTAAAGCGTGTTTCACGTACGGCACTTAACTGATTCACTTTCTAAAGAAAAGATTGTTGCTCTCCACAATATCCCGTCATTTGTTGATCCTTGAATGTTCTGATTTGTTACAATTCCTTTTTCGTTCGTTTTTCGACATCCCTTCATGGAAATTGTTTAATTATTTTTTTTCTCAGTCAAGTCAACCTTCAGCAAAGTCAACATACCACTGAGCCGCAATAGACTTCCGGCAGAGAAATAAAATGAAAAGATGAAACCAGAAAGCCAACCCTTTTCTTATTATTACCTTTAACAAAATGTATGGATCTTTTTCTTATGTATGTAGAGTGTTGTGGGTTCCGCGTTAGGAACTGCACAAAATAATGAACAACAAAACAGATATTTGAGACAGTAAAATCTAATCTTATTTATAAAAAGAACGTTGGGTCACTATGTCGATCCAGGATGTTTTTTCCGCCTGAATCCATCCTGCATATATACAAGTCAACCATCCGTCCGTGCATGGAGTACTGCTGCCATTTATAGTCAGTCGCCCCTGCCGTTCTCCTCAGTGTTCTCGACAGGCTCCAAAGGAGAGTCTGTAATGTGATAGGTACTGATCTGGTGGCTCAACTGCAGCCTCTTCCCCACCGTCGAAATGTAGCCTCCCTTTGTCTGTTCTATAAATACTTTCATGGCTTCTGCTCAGACGAACTTAAGTCACTGATGCCTCCTCAACAGGTGTTTACTCGTGCAACCAGACTGGCAACTGGTTCCCACCCATTCACAGTCAGGTTAGCCAAATGCAGACGACAATTCTACCTCTCGCACTTCCCGCCTGTGGAACTCGCTCCCATATTTTTGCTTTCCTGACAGCTACAACCTTCAGAAATTTAAATGCAATGTCAATACTCATCTATTAACCACTGGACACTAGCTCTCTCCCCTCCTCTGTATATCCTTCACTTTCTCTTCACCTATGTATCTGTCATCGCACCTGCATTCTCAGCTTTCTATTGCTCCTTTCTAACTAGTTTGTACTCCTCACGCTTTTCTAATTAATCGTTTTACAGTTATGTAGCCCGCCGCTCATCAGTGGCATTTCTGCCTTGCTCGGGGTGGTACGATAAAATATATATATATATATATATATATATATATAATTATGCAAACATATATTCTGTGCGTGTGTGTGTGTATGAGAGAGAGAGAGAGATAGAGAGAGAGAGAACGAAAAAGAGAAATATATATATATGTTCATCTCAGTGTTCTCGACAGGCTCCAAAGGAGAATCAGTAATGCTATAGGTACCAATTGGCGGCTCGACTACAGCCACTTCCCCACCGACGAAATGTGGCTTCCATTTGTCTGTTCTATAAATACTTTCATGGTTTCTGCTCCAACGAACTTAAGTCACTGGTGCCTCTGCAACATGTGTTTACTCGGGCAACCAGATTGGCAACTGGGTTCCACCCATTCAGAGTTAGATTAACCAAATGCAGACGACAATTCTACTCCTGCAGCTTCTCTCGAGCTTCCTGCCTGTGGAGCTCGCTTCCATATTCTTGCTTTCCTGACGGCTACAACCTCCAGAAATTTAAATGCAATGTCAACACTCATCTTTTAACCACTTGACTCCAGTTCTTTCACCACCCCGTATATCCTTTCCTTTCTCTCCAACTTTTGCCACTGTCATCACACCTGTATTCCCACCCTTCTCTTGCTCCTTTCTAACTGGTTCGTCTTCCTCTTCACTCTCTTCTACTTAATCTTTTTACTCTTATGTAGCCCCCTGCACATCAGTTGCATTACCGCCTTGCTCGGGGTGATACGATAAAATATATATATATATGAACATCTTTAAATATTTTAACTCGAAAATTATAACTCGTTTCGTAACATCGAGCTCAGTCAGTATTTACATGGTTGGTCAGTTTTGATATTATGGTATCTACGGTGAATGAACTCTGTATTCTGTATTCCCATCCTTCTCTTGCTCCTTTCTAACTGGCTCGTTTTCTCTTCCCTCTCTTCTAATTAATCTTTTTCTCTTATGTAGCCCCTTGCACATCAGTGGCGTTACGATTAAAAAAAAGTATGGATCCTAATTGAGCTATGGTCACAAACATGTTACTTGGGATTTCCCAGGAAGCATGTAGTGGTACATCCAATAATTATTTTGTGTTTAGTTTTATTAGAAACATAAAGAACATTACAATTCATAAATAATTATAATATAATTATAATAGCCAAAAGAATAACCGAAAACGCTCGAATATGCACACTGAGTATATACACCAGGCTCTCGTCAAGAACGGCGAAGCCCGATCTGTTGCCTTAGACATCTCCAAAGCTTTTGACAGAGTCTGGCAGGCTGGCCTTCTATCCAAGCTTCGGGGCTATGGTATAACTTGACAATTGTTCGACCTAATCCATTCATTTCTTTCAAATCGCACAATTAAGGTAGTATTGAACAGACAAGTCTTCCAATACGAGTGTTCCTCAAGGCTCTATTCTAGCTCCTACGCTTTTCCTAATCTACATTAACGATCTCCCCGATGTAATAAGATCGCAAGTAGGATTTACGCTGACGACACTACGGTTTACTCTTGCCTCGATCATAAATCTGCCGAGGCTGACAAAGCAAACCTCGCCGAGCTTGAAAAGGACCTCCAATCCGTGGTGTACTGGGGGAAGAAATGACTCGAGAATTTTAATGCTTTTAAAATGAAGCTGCTATCTATTAACCATTACAGACAATCGCCCCTACCCCCCATTAGCATGGATCAGGTTAGTCTTCCTGAAAGTAAAACACTGCGCCTCCTTGGGTTAACTCTCACAACAGACTTCAAGTGGAATGTCTATATAGAATCCATAGCTAAATCCGCTCCTAAGAAAGTCGGTTCTCTGCGCAGAGCAAGGAAAGTTTTTTTCCCGGATGAAACAATCCTGCATATATATAAATCTACCATCAGCCCGTACATGGAATATTGCTGCCATATCCGGTCGGGTACTCCTGCTATCCACCTATGGGTTCCTTGACGAAATTAAACGGAGAATGTACAACGTGACTTCACTCTCATCAGTATTCTCATCCTTCTCTTACCCACTTCCTGACACCCCCTATAACCTGTTACCCTTTCTCATAACTTTCCTCCTATGTAACCCCCTGTAAAACAGTGGCAGTAAAATGCCTTGCTTGGGGCGATATGATTATAGAAAGAAAAAAATACTATACTATTATAATGTGGGTAGAAAGTGGAAGATCAATTCTACATTACAATCAATACATAAACTGATCACTCACTTTATGGTCACAGCCATCCTTCTCTTACCCACTTCCTGACACCCCCTATAACTTGTCACTCTTTCTCATAACTCAACAGTGAGCCCTATATATGAATTTACTCGAGCCACATACCTAGGCCGTTTCTACTCCCACAGATGCTTTTATCGCACCTCCCGCCTGTGGAATCCTCTTTCCGTTTACTTGCTTCCCCGACAGCTACAATCTCCAAGAATTTAAATGTAAAGTGAATGGTTCATCTCCTATCCTACTAACTTGCATCTTCTCATCAGTATTCCCATCCTTCTCCTACCCGCTTCCTGACACCCCCTGTATTCTCTCTCTCCTTCTTATAACTTTCCTCCTATGCAACCCCCTGCACAACAGTGGCAGTATAATGCCTTGCTTTGGGCGATATGATTATAAAAAATATAAAGAAATTCTATTTTATTATAATGTGGTTATAAAGTGGGGGATCAATTCTACATTACAATCAATATGTAAACGGATCCCTCACTTTATGGTCTGTCATCCTTCTCTTACCCACTTCCTGACACACCTATAACCTGTCATTCTTTCTCATAACTTTCTTCCTATGTAACCCCCTTACACAAAAGTGGCTTTGCTTGGGGCGATATGATTATAAAAACAAAAAGAATTTCTCATCCTCCTCCTACCCGCTTCCTGACACCCCCTGTATTCTGTAACTCCTTCTGATAACTTTTCTTCCATGTAACCCCCTGCACAACAGTGGCAGTATAATGCCTTGCTTGTGGCGATAAGATTATAAAAAAATTGTAACACTTTATGACTAGAAAATTAAAATAAAATTAAAATTAAAAGCTTAATAACAATACGTTGTCAGTTATCTTTTATCAAACTTATATATATATATATATATATATATATATATATATATATATACGTATATTTTGGCAGCATCTTTTCTTTTAAACAAGTCGTGACAAACGATAGAGACAACATGGTCTCATATATTTTCTTTTGAATTTTTTCATATTTTCTGATTAGACTTTTTATTTCCGAATTATATTTGTATAAAAATTGTCCAAAAACTTAGGAACGTCATCTTTCATCATCAGGGACTATGTTACAGTTTAAAATCAAATATTGCCTTTTAGCAGGAAAGTATTACAACATTTTAAAATACTTAATAGATGTTTATACATATATATATCATTAAGTAAATCATCGAGCTTTATATTCGACTTCAACAGAATGCAGAAAGCACTGGACGGCCGTTTCGTCCTATATTTGGGACTCATCAGTAGTGCGCATCCACTACCAGGAATCGAACCCAGACAGTTTTAGTAATTAAACTGATGTTATACCAACTGTACCACGGGCCCTGGGGGACGAAGAGGTGACGAATTAAGCTCGATGAAGTGCGCCGCTCCTCACGGATTCCATGGTGGAACTAATCCAAGCTCCTTTCCCCATAGGATAGTGCCTCCCCAAGCAACGACTTCCGCAACCACGCCGCTAAATCCATAGCGTGTTTCATGATTGAAGCACAGAGATATTATTCAAGAAGTAGTTGGTATAACATCAGCTTAATAACCAAAACTATTTCTCATATAGATAGTGAGGATTTGCACTCTTGTTCATTCCTCCTGAAGAGACGTTGGAGACCCAATGTCGAAACAACCATATGATTGTAGAGGACATATATAGAAAACATTATAATATACATGGTCTAAAATATAATTTATAATATATATATATATATATATATATATATACGTCTGTTAAATTTTTCACAAATAATTATCATGGAAATCGCTGTCTGTTTCAGTCAAAATCCATTGCACTCAAACACAGACACGCACACACACAAACATATTAGATAGATAGATAGATAGATAGATAGATAGATAGATAGATAGATAGATATGAACAGACTGAGATAGATAGATAGATAGATAGATAGATAGATAGATATGAACAGACTGAGATAGATAGATAGATAGATAGAGAGAGAGAGAGAGAGTGAGAGAGATAGAGAGAGAGAGATAATGAAGAAACTCAGATAGATAGATAGATAGATAGATAGATAGATAGATAGATAGATGTGAATCGACTGAGATTAATCGATAGAAAGGAATAGACTAAAAAAAGACTAAAAAAGAAAGAAAGAAAGAAAAAATGTTATCGATAATAAAATTAAGTATGATTTCGATTTTTTCCTGAGATGCCTGAGCATATTTGAAAATAAAATTCGATTCCAATGTCCATTATTGGCATCTGGTCTCTTTGAATCTTATTGATTTATGGAATTCTGCACTCAGAGGCTAGTGTTTCTACTGTTCGTCTAGTCATTTTGCCCCCGTGTCTGCGTTCGAACTTTATGTCAGCCTTTCTCTGTCAACAACCGGGATCTCAAATAACGCGACCTTCTCTTCCCACTCAAAAGAAGTAAAGTTTTCAGCATAAAAAATAGTATTTAGATAAATTACATTCTTCTTCTTCTTCTATGTGCCTTGTCATTTCAGGACGTAGGCGATCATGGCTTTCCACGTCTCCCTATCCCTGGTGGCTCTTAGCACGCCTTCTCCTGTTACACCATGCAATCGTCGTTCTGTCATCCACTAGCTCAAGCCCATAAATCTAGAATATAAATGAATAGAAACTAACATGGCCACAAAATGAGGTATCAGTTAATATATTGAATATAATATAGTTTTGATCCCCCACTTTATATACACATTATAATTTCTTATAAACAGTTGGCATATATATTCTATTTCTTTGTACCCTGTCCCTTCAGTACGTAAGCGATCATGGCCTTCCACGTTTCCTTATTCCTGGTGGCTCTGAGCACGCCTTCTCCTGTTGCACCATGCAATCCTCGTTCCGTCATCTACCTGATTAGGTCCTTCAAATATGTTATCCCTTGCTTTCCCCTGTCTCTTTTTCTCTCTATCTGGCCTGTTAGTATCAGATTCTCCAAGCCCTCCTTCCTTATTGTGCGTTCCAGGAACTTCAGCTGTCTCTTCCTGATGCTCAGTATTAATTTCCTTTTCGTTTCCATCATTTCCAAGACCTCATCGTTGCTCACATGCTCGATCCATGATATTCGCAGCATCCTTCTGTAGAGACACATTTCAGTTGCTTCAAGCTTTTCCTTTATCTTTGATTGTATTGTCCAGCTTTCACTGTCATATTGATGGACAGACAGCACGTAGCAATCCATTACTGTCTTCCTTGTTTCTAGCGAAATTGTCCTGTTTCTCAATACTTTACTCAGCTCCAGGAATGCATCCTTGTGATTTTGGATCTCAGGAATATAAATGTATAGAAAATGATGTGACCACAAAGTGAGGGGTCAGTTTATATATTGATTGTAATATGGAATTGATCCCCCGCTTTGTATCCAGTATGCTTAATTAGAACCACATTTCGGTTGCTTCAAGTTTTTCCTTCATCTTTGATGGTATTGTCCAACATTCACTGCCATATTGAAGAACTGACATCACATAGCAATCCATTACTGTCTTCCTTGTTTCTTCCTTGTTTACAGTGTCGATATTTTTATTTATTTTTCTACTATTTTACTGTAGCTGCACTTTTTTTGCTGGTATAAACTTATTTATAAATGGAACTTTGTCTCTGTGTGT
Organism: Ascarosepion bandense; assembly: GCA_037127315.1. Taxonomy (NCBI): domain Eukaryota; kingdom Metazoa; phylum Mollusca; class Cephalopoda; order Sepiida; family Sepiidae; genus Ascarosepion; species Ascarosepion bandense. The sequence continues at coordinate 12,081 of JBBBDQ010000737.1, forward strand.
GTGTGTGTGTGTGTCTGTGTCTGTGTGTCTGTGTGTGTGTGTGTGTCCGTTACCTATAGACTCCGAAACGGCTGAACCGATTTTCTTGAAGATTTACACAGTTGTACTATAAGCATCTGCGAGTGTTCTTAGCTAGGTTTTTTGTGTCGAGGTACCCCCGATAAATATCAAAAATCGATAATCAAAAAAATCGGGTTATAGAAGGAGTGGTCCGATTTGAATCAAATTTGATACACTCATAGACAAAGACATAAGAAACGATATTCAGAAGTTTCAAGGTTGCAGTTCTTACAATAATGCAGAAAATCGATTATATATATATATATATATATATATATATATATATATAAATCGATACCAGGAAATCAAAATTTGACTTAGATTCATTCATTTTTCTTTCAGTCTACGGTTTCGCTTTAACTGGAAACTTTTTAGTCTTTCGTGCCAACGTCCAAAGTGTCTGAGCTCCAGGACCATGGATTAGTTTTAAAACTTTCATAACATCTTAGCAACGCCGGGCTATACTGCTAGTATATATATATATATATAGAATAAAAATTGTGAGAAGCCGTGAACGTTTTGTTTAAAGTGTATATTTATTGCTGTTGTCATTATTCATGTTATGATACTTTAAGTGTCCATAATGACGCCACACATGTTTCGAGTCTAAAATTGACTCTCTTCAGGCGAATAAATTCGTGGCTTTTCGCATCAAGTTCCTTTTGTTTCTGATGGCCAAGTTGTTGTTTTATAAATAAGTAAGTAAAAAAAATACGTATAATAAATATACACTTTAAAGAAAACGTTCACGGCCTCTCAAACTTTTTATTCTATACCAATTTCTTTCGTTGGAACAACCCTATTTCTTCTTCATGTATATATATATATATATATATATATATATATATATGTGTGTGTGTGTGTGTATGTGTGTGTGTGTGTGTGTGTGTGTGTGTGTGTGTCAGATTGAATAAATTGCAAACATTGTCTGCTTATTTGGAATAAAATCCGCTCATATTCACGGATAACCTTTCGCGTGTTATAATTAAAGATGTCAGAAATGAACTGTAACGTTGATAGATGTTTTTATCGATCATTTCACGATGTTCCCAAGTACTTTCAATCTCCTTACGTGTTCATCTTCGTGGATCTGAGTTATGGTAAAAAAAAAAAAAATAACCGCAAAACTGTGTTGCTTAAAATTACAGTAATTTCTTTCCTGCTTCAAACATAACAGTTAACAAATAGCTTAGCTTTCATTAGAACGTGAAAATTATCCAAAATGAAAATCTTTATATGTTTTAATGTCATGGTCATGCACATGTTAAAGCATGAAAAAGCTGTTCTTTTTACAAACATTTTAGAACATTACTACAGTATTCATAGCTGATTCTATTAATAGACGGCTTAAGTTTATCCTGCATATATACAAATCAACCATTCGTCTGTGCATGGAATACTGCTGTCATATATGGTCAGGCGCCTCTGCTGTTCATCTCAGTGTTCTTGACAGGCTCTAAAGGAGAATCAGTAATGTGATAGGTACCGACTTGGCGACTTCAGATACTTTCCCACCGACGGGACGTGGCTTCCCTTTGTCTGTTCTATAAATACTTTCATGGCTTCTGCTCCAACGAACTTAAGTCACTGGTGCCTCTGCAACAGGTGCTTACTCGTGCAACCAGATTAGCAACTGGGTCCCACCCATTCACAGTTAGATCAACCAAATACAGACGACAATTCTACTCCTTCATCTTCTTTTCTCGCAGTACCCGCCTGTGGAACTCGCTTCTATATTCTTGCTTTCCTGATGGCTCCAACCTCCAGGAATTTAAATGCAATGTCAATACTCATCTCTTAACCACTTTACCCTAGTTCTTTCTTCACCACCCTGTATATCCTTTCCTTTCTCTCCGCCTTTGCAACCGTCATTACACCTGTATTCCCATTCTTCTCTTGCTCCTTTCTAAATAGTTCGTCTTTCACTTCACTATCATCAATCTAATCTTTTTACTCTTAAGTAGCCTCCTGCACATTAGTGGCGTTACCGCCTTGCTCGGGGTGATACGATTATATATATATATATATATATATATATATATATATATATATATATATATATATATAATTTGTGTATTTATGCAGCAATTTAAAAAATTGCGCGTTCATAAATTCCCTGTCATTAAATAAATAAAACACCGTTACAAGAGCTTCCTTACAAAGAAAAACGGTAAACGGTAAAATCATTTATTCAAAATTGACTGAAGATACCACTCATGCTAAAAACCTGGGTAGCGTAATAACTCGTTTAAAATTGAATATATATATATATATATATATATATATATATATAATATCGTTCTTTTTATTTTACAAATATGCTATCTATTATATTCAGAGTTGGTTTACATCAAACTTTCACCACATCAGAAGACTGAAAATAGATGGCTCGAGTATTCTTAGCTTGTTTGAAGTAGCCTTGTCGCACATGCACATGTATATATAGTTTCCAAGGAAAACTGATTACAGTAAAATATCGATGTTTATATATATATATATATTGTTTAGATTCTGAGATATAACCGGACAATTGGAAGATATTTACTATATGTTGTTCACGATGATCGATCGTAATTCTCAAGTTACAGGAATATTAGTTTCATAGACGGGGTGCACGTCTGTCTAATGCTGGGATTCTCGACCGCTGCGCCGAGAAAAAAAAAAAGAAAAAACGTTGCTGGCAACGTAAACAAAAACAAAACAATGAATAAGACGCATCTTCACTAACCGGCAAAAAGGGCGAATTATCAATCGAGAACTTTTGTTATCAACCTGACGAAGGCGGGCGTAAAGCTCCGAAAGGTTGTTCACAAATTCACTGACAGCTAAGAGCGCGACAACAATCGGCAAATAAACAAAAAATTCAACAATGCTGCTAAAAATATATGAATAAATTGAGTTGTATGTTTAAAATAATAAACAATAAAAAAGAAAACAAAGTAAAATAAACTTTCACGCCTAAAGAAAAAAGAAAAAGAAAATAAAATTCGCACAAAGACTGAAAACGAATAAAAGATTTAATTAATGGCAATAAAGTTAAGAAATGAACTCGGAATAAAAATAAAAAAAAAACTGTGAAAAATAAAAATTACAACAGAAAAAAAGGCCTAAGGAGATGGGAACTAACAAGTCTGACAAGAAAAAATCAAAAGTCGACCGGAAGCAAACAAACAAATTTTAGTCCAAAATAAAGTTGTTTATGGTCATAAGCAAAAGGACCAACCCAAAATGCCACATACAAGTGCGGGAAACCAGAATCAAGCAAGTACAAAAATTTAAATACCTAGGAAGTGTTCTAACAGGAGATGGAAAGTGCGACACAGAGATCCGAAGGCGAATTGGCATGGCAAAGAACGCGTTCCAGAAGCTGAGTAAAGTATTAAGACACGGGAAAGTTTCATAGAAACAAGGAAGAGAGTGCTGGATTGCTATGTGATGTCGGTTCTTCAATATGGCAGTGAATTCTGGACAATATCATCGAAAATGAGGACAAAACTTGAAGTAGCGGTAATGTGGTTCTACAGAAGGATGCTGCGAATATCGTGGACTGAGCATGCAAGCAACGATGAGGTGTTGGAAAGAATGGCAACAAAAAGGAAATTAATACTGTGCATCAGGAAGAGACAACTGAAGTTCCTGGGGCATGCAATGAAGAAGGAGACCTTGGAGAACCTGATACTGACTGGCCAGATAGAAGGAAAAAGAGACAGAGGAAGGAAGCGGATAACATATTTGAAGGGCCTGATCAGGTGGATGACGGAACGGGGCTTGCGAGGTGTAACAGAAGAAAACATACTAAGAGACACCAGGAATAGGGAGACGTGGAGGACCATGATCGCCTACGTCCTGAAGGGACAGGGCACATAGAAGAAGAAGATAAATTAATAAAATAAAATATAAACTATAAAATGAATGGTCAACCCTATCAAAATTGGCCTTGGACTAATTTAAATTGATCATCGCTGTTTCACTGTGGACCGCTATCAAGCGTACCATCTGAAGGTTTTCATAAATAGTCCTACGCTTCACAAGTTAGTTGGGCATCTCGAGGTGGTGTAATTTTTAGCACGCTTACCTCGCTAGAATCATTACAATTGAGTAGTGAGATCGATCCTCACTGGGTGTCCCATACTTTCTGCCTTGTGCAACATCTAAGCTGCGTTTAGAAAATCAGCATTCGATCAAACACGAAAGAAATCGCGAAAAATCACCAGGCACAGGTTTCGCTCTAAATAAGCCGATCAAAACCTAAATGAAAACATCGAAATAATTTTCATTTTTGTGACTGTATTTTTATAAAAAAATATATGGTTTTAATTCATATTTAAAAGTTCTTGTGTGTAAAAATCTTGTGGAAGAACCAGCCAGTACTCAAGTAAAATAGAAGGTCTAACTGACCAAAAAACCACCAGCACAAATTGGTAGGTGGTTTAAATAATAAGCTTGAAGATTCCATTCTGTTACAAGCAAGTCTATTCCGTAAGCAGCGATTTGCTGATAATTTCAGTGTGTACCTTGACCTCTATAAATATTCAGCACAATATCCACCATTTGTCTTTGGGCCACGTAGGGACATGTATTCATTTACAACCCTGTTTATTTTTGTCTGCCAACTGGACGCTATTTGGGAACATCATGAAGGTGAGTCTCACACTCTTGAATGTTCACCTTTCTACAGGGAGATAAAAGGAGACAGCCATGTTGAAAAGGGAGTTATTTTTAGGATCCACATTGTGAATCCCAAAAATGGGGTCCGCACAAATAAATGAACATCGATCAGTACTTGAGATAGAAAATAAGTGTATTAATGTAAGGATACAGACTTGAATGAAGATTAGTAGTCCAGGTGTTGTGGATCCCGAGAATGGGGTCCGCACAGATAAATAAACAACGACCAATAATTGAGATAGAAAATAAGTGTATTAACGTAAGGACACAGACTTGAATGAAGATTAGTAGTCCAGGTGTTGTGGATCCCGAGAATGGGGTCCGCACAGATAAATAAACAACGACCAATAATTGAGATAGAAAATAAGTGTATTAACGTAAGGACACAGACTTGAATGAAGATTAGTAGTCCATGTGTTGTGGATCCCGAGAATGGGGTCCGCACAGATAAATAATCAACGACCAGTAATTGAGATAGAAAATAAGTGTATTAACGTAAGGATACAGACTTGAATGAAGATTAGTAGTCCAGGTGTTGTGGATCCCGAGAATGGGGTCTGCACAAATAAATGAACAACGACCAGTAATTGAGATAGAAAATAAGTGTATTAACGTAAGGATACAGACTTGAATGAAGATTAGTAGTCCAGGTGTTGTGGATCCCGAGAATGGGGTCTGCACAAATAAATGAACAACGACCAGTAATTGAGATAGAAAATAAGTGTATTAACGTAAGGACACAGACTTGAATGAAGATTAGTAGTCCAGGTGTTGTGGATCCCGAGAATGGGGTCCGCACAGATAAATGAACAACGACCAGTAATTGAGATAGAAAATAAGTGTATTAATATAAGGATACAGACTTGAATGAAGATTAGTAGTCCAGGAATGCTGGTTAGTAAAAAGTATAAGTCTCTGGAAGTGAAGCCGTTGTATACTTAGTATGTCCGCCTTGCAAGCCGACGGGTACTGCGTAAAAATCTTCTCAATGAGGAAAGCACAGATCTATTATGAACCACTGTGTGCTGACTGATAATATCTCTTTGGACTCTCGTATTCTCCGGTTAACTGTGAAAACGCGGTATTCTGTATTTATTTAATCTCCCACTAGAGCAAAATGTGGCACAAGACATTTTTAACGTGTGTCTTCCAGGCCATATAGCCCAGCCAAAAATATATGTCTAATGTTGCCCAGTCGTGACTCTCCTTTTCAGCGGAGCCACGACTGGGGTAAATGACAGTGTCAAATGAATCACCGCGTGAAAACGCGGAATTCTCCAATCTCTCTTCCATAGTATAAGTCTACTCTGGACGAGTCCATCTTTATGAAAAGGAAGAACCCCACAACAAAAGCATACCCTTTTAAAATGTGTGCCGTGATATTTTCATTTGCTCCCAGTTAAGAAAGTTGAGAAACACTGTACTGTTTAATCGAAACAAATAGAAATCTAATACTTAATAAATCCGATAAATATGCCGGAGTGTGAGAACCTCTCATCTTAACAATTTTTGTTTCTTTTTTTGTGTTTCTTTTCTTGATCGTTCCCATGATTCTCTCTTTTTAAGAACAGCACTCATGGCTTACGGCATATCACGTTGAATACACCGGTTCTCGTTCGATCAACGAAGTTAAGCAACGTGAGCCTGATCAGTACCTAGATGGGTGACCACTTGGGAATACCAGGCGCTGGAAGCGTTCAGTGACGGTTGTGCATTGTAGTGCAGTGGATGTCGTCTTGGAAAGAGAAATCGGTGAGCTGAGTTCCAATTCCAGTTAAGTACCCTGCATTCACTTAAGCTCTGGTATCCTTGGGAAAGGTATTAATCCGCCACTTCTTTCCAGTTATGGGTTAAATAACAGGATGGAGCCTGGAGGCAACCCGTCTGGTGTTGGTGTCACAAAAAACACCCTTGTTAGCCCTGACGAACCATCAAGTATTCAGCTATCTGACAAGATTATGAATTTCACTATAAACTGCGACAGGGTTCCAAATGCACAGGGGATACTGGAAGGGTGTAGTGAGTTCTATCTCGGCCAAGGCCGTAGGATGACGAAGAACAGGACACATTTTACTGTATCCCTTTTAATTACCTAAAACTTTGCTGATAATATCTGGCTGCAGTGATATGGTTCACAAGAGCGTAATGGACAACACCTAGACTATCCCACTGGGCAATGGCTTCTGTGGATGAAGTTTTCAGTTTAGTGTTTGTAATTGTTTTATACTTTGTGGAAACCACTGTCTTTTTAGTTTTCGCGATGAAAAATTAAATATCAGTAGGCTTGATTATAATAACTCCTGTAGAGGGTGGGGATGCTTGTGTTGAGTTCACAAAGAGAAAAAGCAGAAAATGAATCTCCATTTACGTTGTCCCTAATGGACACTTTGCAAACGACAACGACGAGACCATAAACTAATTCCAAATGCACTTCCCGACCGTTCGAACTTAGTTCTGCCTTGATTGGTTAATCCATATTTAATAGCACTGAAAAAACAGTTTAATTGATAAACAAGCCAAATTAGGAGACCGTGTCTGAACACTACTTGCGGGAATAAGCAAATGGAACATCAGGAAATGACTGTGAGCGTTTAGTGTATAATAAAGCAAGTGTTTGCGATGATACTGTGGAAGGTTCTGAAAACTTCTCATGATTTCACTATATTACGTCTATTGAACAGGTGAAGAGGTTTATCCCTTGTTCCCTGTTTAGGATGTAGTTTCTGGCTTTCTCTGTTCCAATCCTTTCACACTTTCCATTTTTTCAATTGAAGTAGATAGGCTAAACTATCGCCCGGTTCACTCTCCACCCACGTCTATTGAACAGTTGTAGAGGCTCATCCCTTGTTTCTTGTTTAGGATGTGGTCTCGGCTTTCTCTTTTCTCATCTTTTCAATCTTACGTAGCCCCCTGCGCATCAGTGGCATTACCACCTTGCTCCGGTTGATATATATATATATATATATATATATATATATATATATATATCTTCCCATTAACTTTCTTGTCTCCCACCTTTTTTCCGTGTTGCTTAACCTTACATCAATTCAACACAGCCGTCTGTTAATTTTTAAGTTACAATTCTCTTTTCTTTTTTGTGAACCCAGACGATGTCAATTTTTTCTTTTCTCGTTTATTTGTTTTTATTTTATTTTATCTTTTTCTTTTTTCTTTTTCTTTTTTATTTTCTTTTTTAATTTCTTTGCAAATCTATTTAAAAAGGAAAATTAGACTGATTTTTCTCCAGTTTCTGAAAGGATTTTTCGGTTGCTGAGGTGATGTGTTATCCCCTGTGGGGATCTTCATATCGAAATGGTCAGTCAACATCATTGAATTAATCCTATTTTAATTTTAATTTATATATATATACCCCATTAGACACTTAAATCTAATAAATGCAGTGACAATTCTACACCATCAGCTTCTTTTCTCGCACTTCCCGCCTGTGGAACTCCCTTCCGTATATTTGCTTTCCTGACAGCTACAACCTCTAGGAATTTAAATGCAATATCAATTCCCATCTCCTATCCACTTGACACCAGTCCTTCCCCCGTCCTTTCTACGTCACCCCGTGTATCATGTCATGTTCTTTTCTTTTTTCGCTCAACCTTCGCAACTGTCATCACACCTTTACCTTGCCCTTTCTCTGATACCCACTGGAACTTGTTCGTCTTTCTGTTCTCTCTCCTCCTGCTTAAAATTTTACTCTCTTGTGTAGCCCCCTGCGCATCAGTGGCGGTACCGCCTTGCTTGGGGGTGAAACGATTTTAAAAAGGAGCATATATCTCTGATGTAAATACGTAATAAAATAATAGCTATTTATTCGCTAGACAGAAGTATTTACCCTAACAATAGTGTCCAACTTATTTATGAGGATTGGTACCCATTAATCTTCATAGGTACGAATATAACAATATATATATTTCGTCATCCGCAGATAGATCTGTTTCGCTGTATCACAACTCATCAGTACGGTTAGACAGCCGACTGCTTTTTACCCAAGATTGAAATCCGACCGAATTGGCATCAGTCAGCGATTCTACCTCTGAGCTACGGTCACTCGGTAGAAGGATGCAGACCTTTTAACGCGTATATTATCATTATACACGCCCAATAGCTGAGAGTGTCCTAATTCATTGCCGAATGAACGAAGCGTACATGCTAGAGTAGCTACTGTTTTTCAAAGTCTACCATTCTCCCACAGTGCTCAATCAGGGTTTGAGAGCGTAAATAGTGTCTGTGTGTGTGTGTATGTGTGTGTGTAGTGGATGTAGTATTTGAATATTAAACATTTAATCTCACATTAGCTAAACAGGCTTCATCAGTTTTAATTCAATGTTCTACTTTTTATTTATGCAAATGAGGCTACTTAACCCAAAATAACATCCAAAACCGAAAGCGAGAAAAACTACTAAAGATGAAATAATTGTCTGTGCATCGCACAATTCGACCAAACGTTGAAGAAATCACGAAAAATCACCAGGCACGAATTTATGGTTTTATTTCATAATATTTAAACGTATACTAGCAGTATAGCCCAGCGTCGCTCGGGTGTAATGAACGCTTTAAAACTAATCGATGGTCCTGGATCTCAGAGTCAGCCTAAAGAATATTTGAAATTGAAATAATAAAATAATTACGACAATTTACCGATCGCACCTAGTATATATATATATATATATATATATATATATATATATATACTAGCAGTATAGCCCGGCGTTGCTCGGTGTAATGAAAGCTTTAAAACTAATCCATAGTCGTCGATCTCAGAATCTTTGGACGTTGGCACGAAAGACTAAAAAGCAATAGTTGTTTCCAGTTAAAGCGAAACCATAGAATGTAAGAAAAATGAATGGATGTAAGTCAAATTTTGATTTCCTGGTATCGATATCAAATGTTTTTTCGTCGTAAACTGAATTTTGAAAGCTAAATAAGTCCTCTGAGTAAATGGTATTATGGCTGAGGCTAAGAACTACAATTATATCTACTTAACCGAAGCAAAAACTAAAATAAAAGGGCTGAAAAAAATACAGACATACAGGCAGATAAACAGACACTCACACAAATATCTTGCCTTATATATATATATATATATATATATATATATATATTATCGATTTTCTGCACTATTGTAAGAGCTGCAACCTTGAAATTTCTGAATATCGTTTCTTATGCCTTTGTGTATGGGTGTATCAAATTTGATTAAAATCGAGAACTTTTTCTATAACCCGATTTTTTCGATTATCGATTTTCGATATTTGTCGGGGGTACCTCGACACAAAACCTAGCTAAGAACACTAGCAGACGCTTATAGTACAACTGTGTCAATTTTCAAGAAAATCGGTTCAGCTGTTTCGGAGTCTATAGATAACGGACACACACACACAGACACACACGCAGACAAAATTCCATTTATAATAAGTCTAGAGTTGTATAAAAGACAGCGTCACGTCGGTGAGAAAGTGACTGAAGTCGAGATACCACATCAGGGCTGATTACAATGCAGATCCTTCTTTGGATATTGTCAAGAATCTCGGGATGAATAACCTGGAGTTCCAGACAAGATGTGGCCAAAGTATTCAATGCACGGAAGAATGGTAGATTTATAAATGTGCAAAATGGAGTCTGACGAGAACCTCGAGATGAATAGCAGGAGCACCAGACCATATATGGCAATAGTATTCAATGCACGGAAGAATGATAGATTTATTAATGGGTAAGATGGATTCTGACGAGAAGTTTGAGATGAACAGCAGAAGCTGGGGACCAGATATGGCAACAGTGTTCAATGCACGGAAGAATAGTGGATTTTTCAATATGCACGATGGATACTGACTAGAAATTCTTTTTAACCTAACAGAATGACCAGACGTTCCTAGCAGTAAAAGCAGATATAGATTCGATGAAGTCGTTCCACTTAAGGTCGACTGAGGGAGTGATTACAAGGAAGCCCAGTAGTTGCTCTCGAGGACACGAGCTTCATCCATACTGATGAAAGATAGGTAAGTTTCTTGGTGGTTAAAACGAGAGAAGCTTTGTTTTACAAGCATTAAAATCTTATTAAAGCAAAACTATAGGAAATTAAAAGATAGGTTGAAATTTGCAGATGAACCAAAGTCTTTTATATAGATCCAGTGTAGACAAGAGTGCATTGTGGTGCAGCGGATAACAGCTCGGAACGAGAAATCGGGGAGCCGAGTTCAAATTCCAGTTGAATTTTTTGCATTCACTTACGCACAAATACCCTTTGGAAAGGTATTAATCCGTATTTTCCCTACAGTCATGGGTTAAATAACAGAATATTGAGTTATATAGCCTTGGCTGGCAACCAATAAAACGAGTCTAATGCTAATTACTGTGAGATAATCTTCTATTCAGTCAGTCATGTCTCTTTAGAGACATGATCGCCCAAGTATGTATCACGTATAGCACTTAACGGACTGATTAGACAAGAGTAAAAGAAATATGCAGATCAGGTTTTACATAAATATATATATATATATATATATAGAGAGAGAGAGAGAGAGAGAGTTATTTTCGGCTGTAGTACAATTGCAAAAGACGTAGATATGGATGCGGTTTACATTCGAATAATAAGGTAGAAATATATCGGATTTACTATTGAAACAAAAAAGGTAAAATATATGTTCTGTTTACCCTAAAATCAATCTTTGTTTCAAAGACGTCAATTAGATTTTTCTCCTGTGAGTGTCAAATCTAAAATCATCATCTTTCTTCTTCTTCTTCTTCTTCTTCTTCTTCTTTGTTTTATTATTATTATTATTATTATTATTATTATTATTATTATTATTATTATTATGTCATTTTTCATCATATTTCTAATTCTGCTATGGTCGCACTACCTACCAAGTCTGCGAGAAAACCTAAGGCAGATCGTGGTATGTTATTATGGATCCATTTCATGTTTTTTTCTATCTCCCCTATCACCCCTAGCGTTACATAGACAAAGTTTTCCTTAGTGTGTGGGCTGTACTTAATAAGACAATTTTTGTATATCTCTTAAGCTGGGGTTTCCAGGGATTCTTTCAATGTGTTGTTTTGTTCCAATTTTTATCATTCCAAGTGCACTTACTATCACTGGCACAACTCTTGTTTTCAATTTCTACATTTTTTCTATTTCAATTTCCAGGTCTTTATATTTTGACAGTTTTTCAAATTCCTTGATTGCTATGTTACAATCCGCTGGACAAGCCATATCAATTAATAGACAAGTTTACTCCTTCTGGTTTTTAACAATAATGTCTGGCCTATTTGCTTCAATTTTTCTGTCTGAGTAGATGGTGTAATCACATTGTATGTTGACATCTTCTATTTCTGTAACTGGTGCTGGGTGATGTTCATACCAGTGTTTGTTTACAGATTTTCCGTACTGTTTGCACATTGTCCAACGTAAATATTGCCCCACTCTATCGTGACGATTTTTATATTCATTTGGGGCAAGTACAGAACATCCTGAGATTAGATGGTCTATTGTTTCTTAGTATTTATCACAGAACCTACTTTTTAGATCCTCATTATTTTGTATAATATTGGCCTGAAAGTTCCTATTGAAAAGACATTGGTCTTGCGCTTCAAGAATAAAACCTTCAATTTCAGACTTTCATCCAGATGCACGTAACCATCGATGATTATTAACATTATCAACATTGGATTTATTGGCACGTACTGGATATTGACCATGCAGAAGTTTGTCTTGCCAATGTTGTTTCATCTGTTCAAAAGCTTTATCTTTGGCTTTCTTTTTCATAATTTTTGCCGCAATAGTTGGTTCTTGGCTTCTGTTTGCTTTTCTACAGAATCGACTAAATGTAAATCAATTAATAGGCAAGTTTTTTCTTTCCGGTTTTTAACAATAGTATCCGGCCTATTTGCTTCAATTTTCTGTGTCTGTGTAGATGGTGTAATCCCATAGAATGGTGACATCTTCTATTTCAGTAACCGGTGCTGGGTGATGTTCTTACCAGAGTTTGTTTATTATTATTATTATTATTATTATTATTATTATTATTATTATTATTCCTCTTATTATTATTTTTCTTTTCTTCTTCTTCTTCTTATTTTTATTATTATTATTATTCTCTTTCTTTTTCTTCTTCCTCTTCTTATTAATTCATTCCTCTTCTCATTATTTTCCTTTTCTTATTCTTCTTCTTCTTCTTCTTATTATTATTATTATTGTTATTATTATTATTATTCTCTTATCATTTTCTTTTCTTCTTCTGCTTCTTCTTATCAATATTATTATAACTATTCTCTTTCTTTTTCTTCCTCCTCTTATTATTTTATTCTTATTCTTATTAATTTTTCTTCTTCTGGTTCTTCTTTTTCTTCTGTTTCTTCTTCTTCTTCTTCTTCTTCTTCTTCTTCTTCTTCTTATTATTATTATTATTATTATTATTATTATAATTATTATTTCTTTTTTCCTTTTCTTTCTTTTTCTTCATAATATAATTCTCATTCTTCTTATTATTATTCTTGTTGTTTTTCTTACTCTTATTATTAAAATTATTATTCTCCTTGTCTTTCTTTTACTTATTCTTCCTTTCCTTTTCTTCTTCTTCTCATTATTATAGTTATTATTCTCTATCTTATTATCCTTCTTATTTTTTCTTATTTTTCTACTTGTTTTTATTATTATTATGTCATTTTTCATCAAATTTAGATTTCTGCATTGGTCTCACTACCAACCAAGTCTGCGGGGAGACCTAAGGCAGGTAGTGGCGTGTTGTTATGACTCCATTTCATGTTTTTCTATCCTCCCTATCGTCCCCAGCATTACATAGATAACGTTTTCCTTAGTGTGCGGGCTGTACTTAATAATACAATGTTTTGTATATCTCTTAACCTGGGGTTTCCAGGGATTTTTTCAATGTGTTGTTTTGTTCCATTTTTTATCATTCCAAGTGCACCTACTATCACTGGCACAACTCTTGTTTTCAATTTCTACATTTTTTCTATTTCAATTTCCAGGTCTTTATATTTTGACAGTTTTTCAAATTCCTTGATTGCTATGTTACAATCCGCTGGACAAGCCATATCAATTAATAGACAAGTTTACTCCTTCTGGTTTTTAACAATAATGTCTGGCCTGTTTGTTTCAATTTTTCTGTCTGTGTAGATGGTGTAATCCCATAGAATGGTTACATCTTCTATTTCTGTAACTGGTGCTGGGTGATGTTCATACCAGTGTTTGTTTACAGATTTTCCATAATGTTTGCACATTGCCCAATGTAAATATTGCCCAACTCTATCGTGGCGATTTTTATATTCATTTGGAGCAAACACAGAACATCCTGAAATTAGGTGGTCTATTGTTTCTTGGTGTTTATCACAAAACTTGCTTTTTGGATCCATATTATTATGCATAATATTTGCCTGAAAGTTTCTAGTGAAAAGACTATGGTCTTGTGCTGCAAGAATAAAGCCTTCAGTTTCAGACTTTAATCCAGATGCACGTAACCATCGATGAGTATTAACTTTGTCAACATTGGATTTATTGGCACGTTCTGGATATTGGCCATGCAGAGGTTTGTCTTGCCAGCGCTGTTTCATCTGTTCAAGAGCTTTATCTTTGGCTTTCATTTTCATATTTTTAGCCGCAATAGTTGGTTCTTGGCTTCTGTTTTGCTTTTCTACAGAATCTACTAACTGTAAATCTTGTTTGTATTTATTATTATTATTATTATTATTATTATTATTATTATTATTGTTGTTGTTGTTATTCTTTTTTGTTTCTTTTTTGTTTCTTTTTTGTCGTATTATTAGTAGTAGTCTTATTTTCTTCCTCTTCTTCGTTTTGAATGAGCTTTCGAGACTGCCTCAGTACTGAGTTATCATGTTCTGATTTTATTTATTTGCTTTATTAACATATCTTTTGGGTTTGATTTTTGAGAATACCGACATGTCAGTTAACACGAACAAGTTTGGCAAAAGACTACAATACGACAACATTTCGCAATTCCGACCTTATTCCAAAACCACTTGCGTGTTTTGACGTTATTTACTGCGATAACCATGGGGAAATAAGCTGGATGTCATTCATGCAACCACCCATACTTAAGCCCTATCTCGGCCATTTTGGGACGCAGTAAAACACCAGTGCCGACCAATAGAATGACAGAAATATCTTCGCATAGATGACAGCGAAATCTTCGTTCCGATTTTTGGCTTCTCTTTTGTTGGATCCAAAATGGACAGACTGTCAGGAAATTCCGATATATGTTGGATTTCATCGGCGGTAGAAATTGAGAATATATATATATATATATATATATATATATATATATATATATATATATATAGTCAGTATGAGCTCTTATGAACTGGAAATGAAAAATCACATTCGCGGCGGTCGAAAAGTGGGAAATGGGAGACAAATGATAAAACGAAATGGAAAACGAAAGACAGAAAGAAGGAAGGAAAGTAAGAAAAGAAAAGAGGAAGGAAAGAAAGATGAAATGAGAGAAATAAATTTAAAAAAGAAAGAAAGAAAAGAGAAGAAAAAAAGATAAAGACAAATAAAATAAAGAAAGAATGAGCAAAAGAGAAGAAAGAAGAGAGCCAAAGAGAAAAAAAAATGAAGGAAATGACGAGAATAAAAAGATAAAAAATGCCTCACCAAGAATGAAAAGATTCAAAAAGAATAAATACATAAAGAAGCAAAAAGAAGAATCAAACAAAAAGTAAAAAAAGAAAGAAAGAAAGAGAAAAAATCGAAACCAAAATAGTAAGAAGTCAAAGAAAGAAAAAAAGAAAGAACGAAAGAAAGAAGAAAAAAGAAAAAATCGAAACAAAAATAATACAAAAAAGTCAAAGAAGAAAGAAAAAAGAAAGAAAGAAAGAAAGAGAGAAAGAAAAAGTCGAAACAAAAATAATACAAAAAGTCAAAGAAAGAAAGAAAGAAAGAAGAAAAAAGAAAAAATCGAAACCAAAATAATAAGAAAAAAGTCAAAGAAAGAAAGAAAAAAGAAAGAAAGAAAGAGAGAAATAAAGAAAAAGTCGAAACCAAAATAGTAAGAAGTCAAAGAAAGAAAAAAAGAAAGAACGAAAGAAAAAAGAAAATCGAAACCAAAATAGTAAGAAGTCAAAGAAAGAAAGAAAGAAAGAAAGAAAGAAAGAAAGAAAAAATCGAAACCAAAATAGTAAGAAGTCAAAGAAAGAAAGAAAGAAAGAAAGAAAGAAAGAAAGAAAAAATCGAAACCAAAATAGTAAGAAGTCAAAGAAAGAAAGAAAGAAACAAAGAAAAAATCGAAACCAAAATAGTAAGAAGTCAAAGAAAGAAAGAAAGAAAAAATCGAAACCAAAATAGTAAGAAGTCAAAGAAAGAAAGAACGAAGGAAAAAGAAAATCGAAACCAAAATAGTAAGAAGTCAAAGAAATAAAGAAAGAAAGAAAGAAAAAATCGAAACCAAAATAGTAAGAAGTCAAAGAAAGAAAGAAAGAAAGAAAAAATCGAAACCAAAATAGTAAGAAGTCAAAGAAAGAAAGAAAGAAAGAAAGAAAAAATCGAAACCAAAATAGTAAGAAGTCGAAGAAAGAAAGAAAGAAAGAAAGAACGAAAGAAAAAAGAAAATCGAAACCAAAATAGTAAGAAGTCAAAGAATGAAAGAAAGAAAGAAAGAAAAAATCGAAACCAAAATAGTAAGAAGTCAAAGAAAGAAAGAAAGAAAGAAAGAAAGAAAAAATCGAAAGCAAAATAGTAAGAAGTCAAAGAAAGAAAGAAAGAAAGAAAGAAAGAAAGAAAAAATCGAAACCAAAATAGTAAGAAGTCAAAGAAAGAAAGAAAGAAAGAAAGAAAGAAAGAAAAAATCGAAACCAAAATAGTAAGAAGTCAAAGAAAGAAAGAAAGAAAGAAAGAACGATAGAAAAAAGAAAATCGAAAACAAAATAGTAAGAAGTCAAATAAAGAAAGAAAGAAAGAAAGACAAAATCGAAACCAAAATAGTAAGAAGTCAAAGAAAGAAAGAAAGAAAGAAAGAAAGAAAAAATTGAAAACAAAATAGTAAGAAGTCAAAGAAAGAAAGAAAGAAAGAAAGAAAAAATCGAAACCAAAATAGTAAGAAGTCAAAGAAAGAAAGAAAGAAAGAAAGAAAGAAAGAAAAAATCGAAACCAAAATAGTAAGAAGTCAAAGAAAGAAAGAAAGAAAGAAAGAAAAAAATCGAAACCAAAATAGTAAGAAGTCAAAGAAAGAAAGAAAGAAAGAAAGAAAAAATCGAAACCAAAAGAGTAAGAAGTCAAAGAAAGAAAGAAAGAAATAAAGAAAAAATCGAAACCAAAATAGTCAGAAGTCAAAGAAAGAAAGAAAGAAAGAAAGAAAGAAAAAATCGAAACCAAAATAGTAAGAAGTCAAAGAAAGAAAGAAAGAAAGAATGAAAAATTCGAAACCAAAATAGTAAGAAGTCAAAGAAAGAAAGAAAGAAAGAAAGAAAGAAAGAAAAAAATCAAAACCAAAATAGTAAGATGTCAAAGAAAGAAAGAAAGAAAGAAAGAAAAAATCGAAACCAAAATAGTAAGAAGTCAATGAAAGAAAGAAAAAAGAAAGAAAAAATCGAAACCAAAATAGTAAGAAGTCAAAGAAAGAAAGAAAGAAAGAAAGAAAGAAAAAAATCGAAACCAAAATAGTAAGAACTCAAGAAAGAAAGAAAGAGAAAGAAAGAAAAATCAGAGACAAAATAGTAAGAAGTCAAAGAAAGAAGAAAGAAGAAGAAAAAATCGAAACCAAATAGTAAGAAGTCAAAGAAGAAGAAGAAGACAAAATCGAAACCAAAATAGTAAGAAGTCAAAAGAAAGAAAGAAAGAAAAAATCGAAACCAAAATAGTAAGAAGTCAAGAAAGGAAGAAAGAAAGAAAGAAAGAAAGAAAAAATCCAAAACAAAATAGTAAGTCAAGAAAGAAAGAAAGAAAGACAAATCGAAACCAAGATAGTCAAGAAATCAAGAAATAAAGAAAGAAAGAAAGAAACAAATCAAAACCAAAATAGTAAGAAGTCAAGAAAAGAAAGAAAGAAAGAAAGAAAGAAAAATCAAAACCAAATAGTAAGTCAAGAAAGAAAGAAAGAAAGAAAAAATCGACAAATAGTAAGAAGTCAAGAAAGAAAGAAAGAAAGAAAGAAAAAATCGAGAACCAAAATAGTAAGAAGTCAAGAAAGAAAGAAAGAAAGAAAGACAAAATCGAAACCAAAATAGTAAGAAATCAAAGAAAGAAATAAATAGAAAGAAAGACAAAATCGAGAGTAAGTCAAGAAAGAAAGAAAGAAAGAAAAGAAAGACAAATCGAGAAAACCAAAATGGTAAGTCAAAAGAAAGAAAGAAAGAAAGAAAAAATCGAAAACAAAATAGTAAGAAGTCAAGAAAAGAAAGAAAGAAAGAAAGACAAATCAAAACCAAAATAGTAAGTCAAAAGAAAAAGAAAGAAATAAGAAAAATCGAAACCAAAATAGAAAACCAAGAAGTCAAGAAAGAAAGAAAGAAAGAAAGAAAGAAAAAATCGAAACCAAAATAGTAAGAAGTCAAAGAAAGAAGAAGAAAAGAATGAAAAATTCGAAATAAATATTAAAAAAGTCAAAAGAAAGAGAAAGAAAGAAAGAAAGAAAGAAAGAAGAAAAATCGAAACCAAATAGTAAGATGTCAAGAAAGAAGAAAGAAAGAAAGAAAAAATCAGAAACCAAATAGTAAGAAGTAATGAAAGAAATAAAAAGAAAAAAATCGACACCAAAATAGTAAGAAGTCAAAAGAAAAGAAAGAAAGAAAGAAAGAAAGAAAAATCAACCAAAATATATTAAGAAGTCAAGGAAAGAAAGAAAGAAAGAAAAAATCAACCAAGATATTGAATCAAGAAAAAAGAAAGAAAGAAAGAAAAAATCAAAACCAAAATAGTAAGTCAAAAGAAAGAAAGAAAGAAAGAAAGAAAAAATCGAGACCAAAGAGTAAGTCAAGAAAGAAAGAAAGAAAGAAAGACAAAATCGAAATAGTAAGAAATCAAAAGAAAGAAATAAAAAAGAAAGAAAGAAAAAATCGAAACCAAAATAGTAAGAAATCAAAAGAAAGAAAGACAAAATCGAAACCAAATAGTAAGAAATTCAAAAGAAAACAAGAAGACAAAATCGAAACCAAAATAGTAAAGTCAAGAAAGAAAGAAAGAAAGAAAGAAAAAATCGAAACCAAAATAGTAAGAAGTCAAGAAAGAAGAAAGAAAGAAAGAAAAAATCGAAACCAAAATAGTAAGAAGTCAAAAGGAAGAAAGAAAGAAAGAAAGTATCGAAACCAAAATAGTAAGGAAGTCCAAAGAAGAAGAAAAGAAAAAAGAAGAATGAAGAAACAATCGAAACCAAAAGAGTAAGAAGTCAAGAAGAAAGAAAGAAAGACAGAAAGAAAAATCGATACCAAAATAATCAAGAAATCAAAAGAAAGAAATAGCAGAAGAAAAAAGAAAATCCAGAAACTAAAATAGTAAGAAGTCAAAAGAAAGAAAGAATGAAAAAATTCGAAACCAAAATATTAAAGTCAAAGAAAGAAGAAAGAAAGAAGAAAGAAAGAAAGAAAAATCGAAACCAAAATAGTAAGATGTCAAAGAAGAAAGAAAGAAAGAAAGAAAAAATCAAAACCAAATAGTAAGAAGTCAATGAAGAAATAAAGAAAGAAAAAATCGACACCAAAAATAGTAAGAAGTCAAGAAAGAAAGAAGAAAGAAAGAAAGAAAAAATCAGAGACCGAAATAGTAAGAAGTCAAAAGGAAGAAAGAAAGAAAAGAAAAAAATCGAGAACCAAAATAGTAAGTCAAGAAAAGAAAGAAAGAAAGAAAGAAAAAATCGAGACAAAATAGTAAGAAAGTCAAGAAAGAAAGAAAGAAAGAAAGAAAGAAAAAATCGAAACCAAAAGAGTAAGAAGTCAAGAAAGAAAGAAAGAAAAAGAAAGACAAAATCGAAACCAAAATAGTAAGAAATCAAGAAAAGAAAGAAAGAAAGAAAAAAATCGAAACCAAAATAGTAAGAAATCAAAAGAAAGAAAGAAAGAAAGAAAGAAACAAAATCGAAACCAAAATAGTAAGAGATTAAGAAAACAAGAAAGACAAAATCGACAGAATAGTAAGTCAAGAAAGAAAGAAAGAAAGAAAAAATCGAGACAAAATAGTAAGTCAAGAAAGAAAGAAAGAAAGAAATAAAATAATTAAAGTCAAAGGAAGAAAGAAAGAAAGAAATATCAACCAACATAGTAAGAAGTCAAAAGAAAGAAAGAAAGAAAAAAGAAAGAATGAAAGAAAGAAAAAATCGAAACCAAAAAAAGAGTAAGAAGTCAAGAAAGAAAGAAAGAAAGACAGAAAGAAAAATCGATGCAGTAAGAAGTCAAGAAAGAAATAACGAAAGAAAAAAGAAAATCGAAACCAAAATAGTAGAGAAGTCAAGAAAGAAAAAGAAAGAAAAAAATCGAAACCAAAACCGAAGTCAAGGAAAAGAAAAAGAAAGGAAGACAAAATCGAAACCAAAATAGTAAGAAATCAAAAGAAAGAAAGAAAGAAAGAAAGAAAAATCGAAACCAAAATAGTAAGAAGTCAAAAGAAAGAAAGAAAGAAAGAAAGAAAGAAAGAAAAAATCGAAACCAAAATGAAGCAAGAAGTCAAGAAAGAAAGAAAGAAAGAAAGAAAAATCGAAAGAGCAAAATGAGTAAGTCAAAGAAAGAAAGAAAGAAAGAAGAAAAATCGAAACCAAAATAGTAAGTCAAAGAAAGAAAGAAAGAAAGAAAGAAAGAAAAATCGAAACCAAAATAGTAAGAAGTCAAGAAAGAAAGAAAGAAAGAAAAAATCAACCAAAATAGTAAGAAGTCAAAAGAAAGAAAGAAAGAAAGAAAGAAAAAATCGAAACCAAAAGAGTAAGTCAAAAGAAAGAAAGAAAAATAAAGAAAAATCGAAACCAAATAGTCAGAAGTCAAAGAAAGAAAGAAAGAAAGAAAAAATCGAAACCAAAGTATCAAGAAAGAAAGAAAGAAAGAATGAAAAATTCAAAACCAAAATAGTAAGTCCAAAGGAAGAAAGAAAGAAAGAAAGAAAGAAAGAAAAAAGAAAATCAAAACCAAAATAGTAAGATGTCAAGAAAGAAAGAAAGAAAGAAAAAATCGAAACAAAATAGTAAGTCAAGAAAGAAAGAAAGAAAGAAAATCAGAGAAACCAAAGAGTAAGTCAAGAAAGAAAGAAAGAAATAGAAAAAATCGACAAAGTAGTCGAAGTCAAAGAAAGAAGAAAAAAGAAAGAAAGAAAAAATCGAGCAAAATGGTAAGAAGTCAAGAAAGAGAAAGAAGAAAGAATGAAAAATTCGAAACCAAAATGAGCAAGAAGTCAAGGAAGAAGAAAGAAAGAAAGAAAGAAAGAAAAATCGAAACCAAAATAGTAAGTCAAAAGAAAGAAAGAAAGAGAAGAAAGAAATCGAAACCAAAATAGTAAGAAAGTCAAAGAAGAAAAGAAAAAATCGAAACCAAAACCGTAAGAAGTCAAAGAAAGAAAGAAAGAAAAGAAAGATGAAAAAATCCAAGTAAAATGGCTGAAATCCAAAGAAAGGAAGAACGAAAAGAAAAAGAAAATCGAAATAAAATAAGTAAGGAAGTCAAAGAAATAAAGAAAGAAAGAAAGAAAAAAATCGAAACCAAAATAGTAAGTCAAAAGAAGAAAGAAAGAAAGAAAGAAAGAAAGAAAGAATGAAAAAATCGAAACCAAAATAGTAAGAAGTCAAGAAGAAAGAAGAAAGACAAAGAAATCGAAACCAAATAATAAAATTCAAAAGAAAGAAAGAAAGAAAGAAAGAAAAAATCCAAAACCAATATAGTAAGAAATCAAAGAAGAAAGAAAGAAAGAAAAATCGAAACCCAAAATAGTAAGAAGTCAAGAAAGAAAGAAAGAAAGAAAAATCGAAACCAAAATAGTAAGAAGTCAAAAGAAAGAAGAAAGAAAGAAAGAAGAAAAATCGAAATCAAATAGTAAGAAGTCAAAGAAGAAGAAAGGAGAAGAAAGAAAAAATCGAAACCAAATAGTAAGAAGTCAAAAGAAAGGAAGAAGGAAGAAAGAAAGAAAAAATCAAAACCAAGAAATAATAAAGGATCAAGAAAAGAAAGAAAGAAAGAAAGAAAAAATCAAAACCAAAATAGTAAGTCAAGAAAGAAAGAAAGAAAGAAAGAAAGAAAAAGAAATCGACAAAATGAATGAAAGTCAAGAAAGAAAGAAAGAAAAATCAAAATGATAAGTCAAAGAATGAAAGAAAGAAAGAAAGAAAAAATCGAAACCAAAATAGTAAGAAGTCAAGAGAAAGAAAGAAAGAAAGAAAAGAAAAAATCGAAACCAAAATAGTAAGAAGTCAAAAGAAAGAAAGAAAGAAAGAAAGAAAAAATCGAAACCAAATAGTAAAGTCAAGAAAGAAAGAAAGAAAGAAAGAAAAAATCGAAACCAAAATAGTAAGAAGTCAAAAGAAAGAAAGAAAGAAAGAAAGAAAAAATCGAAACCAAAATAGTAAGAAGTCAAGAAAGAAAGAAAGAAAGAAAGAAAAAATCGAAACCAAAATAGTAAGAAGTCAAAAGAAAGAAAGAAAGAAAGAAAGAAAGAAAAATCGAAACCAAGATAGTAAGAATTGAAAAGAAAGAAAGAAAGAAAGAAAAATCGAAACCAAAATAGTAAGAAGTCAAGAAAGAAAGAAAGAAAGAAAAAATCGAAACCAAAATAGTAAGAATTCAAAAGAAAAGAAAGAAAGAAAGAAAGAAAGAAAGAGAATGAAAAAATCAAAACCAAAATGAAAGTCAAGAAAGAAAGAATGAAAGAAAGAATGAAAGAAAGAAAGAAAAAATCGAAACCAAAATAGTAAGTCAAAAGAAAGAAAGAAAGAAAGAAAGAAAAAAATCCAAACCAAAATAGTAAGTCAAAAGAAAGAAAGAAAGAAAGAAAGAAAGAAAAATCGAAACCAAAATAGTAAGAAGTCAAAAGAAAGAAAGAATGAAAGAAAAGAAAGAAAAAATCAAAACCAAAATAGTAAGTCAAAAGAAAGAAAGAAAGAAAGAAAGAAAAAATCGAAACCAAAATAGTAAGAAGTCAAAGAAAGAAAGAAAGAAAGAAAGAAAAAAAATCGAAACCAAAATAGTAAGAAGTCAAAAGAAAGGAAAGAAAGAAAGAAAGAAAGAAAGAAAAATCAAACCAAAATAGTAGAGAGATCAAAAGAAAGAAAGAAAGAAAGAAAGAAAAATCGAAACCAAGATAGTAAGAAGTCAAGAAAGAAAGAAAGAAAGAAAGAAAAAATCAAAACCAAAATAGTAAGAAGTCAAGAAAGAAAGAAAGAAAAAATCGAAACCAAAATAGTAAGAAGTCAAGAAAGAAAGAAAGAAAGAATGAAAAAAATCGAAACAAAATAGTAAGAAGTCAAAGAAAAGGAAGAACGAAAGAAAAAGAAAATCGAAACCAAAATATTAAGAAGTCAAGAAAGAAAGAAAGAAAGAAAGAAAAATCGAAACCAAATAAGTAAGTCAAAAGAAAGAAAGAAAGAAAGAAAGAAAGAAAGAATGAAAAAATCGAAACAAAATAGTAAGAAGTCAAGAAAGAAAGAAAGAAAAAGAAAGACAAAATCGAGACAAAATAATAAGAAGTCAAAAGAAAGAAAGAAAAAATCAAAACCAAAATAGTAAGAAATCAAAAGAAAGAAAGAAAGAAAAAATCGAAACCAAATAGTAAGAAGTCAAAGAAAGAAAAGAAAGAAAGAAAGAATGAAAAAAATCGAAACCAAAATAGTAAGAAGTCAAAAGAAGGAAGAACGAAAGAAAAAAGAAAATCGAGAACCAAAATAGTAAGTCAAAAGAAAGAAAGAAAAGAAAAGAAAAGAAAAAATCAAAACCAAAATAGTAAGTCAAGAAAGAGAAAGAAAGAAAGAAAGAAAAAATCGAAACCAAAATAGTAAAGAGTCAAAGAAAGAAAGAAAGAAAAATCGAAACCAAAATGATAAGTCAAGAAAAAGAAAGAAAGAGAAAGAAAGAATGAGAAAAAATCGAAACCAAAAGAATAGTAAGTCAAAGGAAAGAACGAAGAAAAAAGAAAATCGAAACCAAAATAGTAAGAAGTCAAAGAAAGAAAGAAAGAAAGAAAGAAAAAATCGAAACCAAAATAGTAAGTCAAAAGAAAGAAAGAAAGAAAGAAAGAAAGAAAAAGAAAGAAAGAATGAAAAAAAAATCGAAGCAAATAGTAAGAAGTCAAAAGAAAAGAAAGAAAGAAAGACAAAATCGAAACCAAAATAATAAGTCAAAGAAAGAAAAAGAAAGAAAAAATCGAAACCAAAATATTAAGAAGTCAAAGAAAGAAGAAAGAAAAAATCGAAACCAAAATAGTAAGAAGTCAAAAGAAAGAAAGAAAGAAAGAAAGAATGAAAAAATCCAAAACCAAAATAGTAAGAAGTCTAAGAAAGGAAGAACGAAAGAAAAAAGAAAATCGAAACCAAAATAGTAAGAAGTCAAAGAAAGAAAGAAAGAAAGAAAGAAAAAATCGAAACCAAAATAGTAAGAAGTCAAAGAAAGAAAGAAAGAAAGAAAGAAAGAAAGAAAGAAAGAAAGAAAGAAAAAATCGAAACCAATATAGTAAGAAGTCAAAGAAAGAAAGAAAGAAAGAAAGAAAAAATCGAAACCAAAATAGTAAGAAGTCAAAGAAAGAAAGAAAGAAAGAAAGAAAAAATCGAAACCAAAATAGTAAGAAGTCAAAGAAGGAAAGAAAGAAAGAAAGAAAGAAAAAATCGAAATCAAAATAGTAAGAAGTCAAAGAAAGAAAGAAAGAAAGAAAGAAAAAATCGAAACCAAAATAGTAAGAAGTCAAAGAAAGGAAGAAGGAAAGAAAGAAAGAAAAAAATCGAAACCAAAATAGTAAGAAGTCAAAGAAAGAAAGAAAGAAAGAAAGAAAAAATCGAAACCAAAATAGTAAGAAGTCAAAAAAGAAAGAATGAAAGAAAGAAAGAAAAAATCGAAACCAAAATAGTAAGAAGTCAAAGAAAGAAAGAAAGAAAGAAAGAAAGAAAGAAAAAATCGAAACCAAAATAGTAAGAAGTCAAAGAAAGAAAGAAAGAAAGAAAGAAAAAATCGAAACCAAAATAGTAAGAAGTCAAAGAAAGAAAGAAAGAAAGAAAGAAAAAATCGAAACCAAAATAGTAAGAAGTCAAAGAAAGAAAGAAAGAAAGAAAGAAAAAATCGAAACCAAAATAGTAAGAAGTCAAAGAATGAAAGAAAGAAAGAAAAATCGAAACCAAAATGGTAAGAATCAAGAAAGAAAGAAAGAAAGAAAGAAAAATCGAGAGCAAGAAATAGTAAGTCAAGAAAGAAAGAAAGAAAGAAAAAAATCAATCAAAATAGTAAGTCAAGAAAGAAAGAAAGAAAGAAAAGAAAAAAATCAAAACCAAGAAAGCAAGAAGTCAAGAAAGAAAGAAAGAAAGAAAGAAAAATCGAGAGTAAGTCAAGAAAGAAAGAAAGAAAGAAAGAAAAATCGAAACCAAATAAAGCAAGAAGTCAAAAGAAAGAAAGAAAGAAAGAAAAGAAAGAAAAATCGAAACCAAAATAGAAAGAAGTCAAGAAAGAAAGAAAGAAAGAAAGAAAAAATCCAAAACCAAAATAGTAAGAAGTCAAGAAAGAAAGAAAGAAAGAAAGAAAAAATCGAAACCAAAATAGTAAGAATTCAAAAGAAGAAAGAAAGAAGAAAGAAAGAATGAAAAAATCCAAAACCAAAATAGTAAAAGTCCAAGAAAAAGAATGAAAGAAGAATGAAAGAAGA
Organism: Ascarosepion bandense; assembly: GCA_037127315.1. Taxonomy (NCBI): domain Eukaryota; kingdom Metazoa; phylum Mollusca; class Cephalopoda; order Sepiida; family Sepiidae; genus Ascarosepion; species Ascarosepion bandense. The sequence continues at coordinate 37,597 of JBBBDQ010000737.1, forward strand.
AGAAACGAAACCATTAGTAAGAAGTCAAGAAGAAAGAAAGAAGAAAGAAAGAAAAATCCAAAACCAAATAGTAGAAATCCAAAAGAGAAAGAAAGAAAGAAAGAAAAAAATCCAGGAAACCAAAATAGTAAGAAGTCAAAGAAAGAAAGAATGAAAGAAAGAAGAAAAAATCGGAAACCAAAATAGTAAGAAGTCAAAGAAGAAGAAAGAAGAAAAAATGAAACCAAAGTAAGTAAGAAGTCAAGAAAGAAAGAAAGAAAAAATCGAAACCAAATGAAGTCAAGAAAGGAAGAAAGAAAGAAAGAAAAAATCGAGAGAGCAAGAAATAGTAAGAAGTCAAAAGAAAGAAAGAAAGAAAGAAAGAAATCCAAAACCAAAATAGTAAGTCAAGAAAAGAAAGAAAGAAAAAATCGAAACCAAATATTAAAAGTCAAGAAAGAAAGAAAGAAAAAATCAATCAAAATAGTAAGTCAAAAGAAAGAAAGAAAGAAAAAGAATAGAAAATCAAAACCAAATAGTAAGTCAAGAAAGGAAGAACGAAAGAAAAAGAAATCGAAACCGAGAGTAAGTCAAAAGAAAGAAAGAAAGAAAGAAAGAAATCGAAACCAAAATAGTAAGTAAGAAAGAAAGAAAGAAAGAAAGAAAGAAAGAATCGAGAAAAATCGAAACCAAAATAGTAAGAAGTCAAGAAAGAAAGAAAGAAAGAAGACAAAATCGAAACCAAATAATAAGAAGTCGAAAGAAAGAAAGAAAAAATCGAAGCCAAATAGTAAGAAGTCAAAGAAGAAAAGAAGAAAAAATCAAGCAAAATAGTAAGTCAAAAGAAGAAGAAGAAAGAATGAAAAAATCGAAACCAAAATAGTAAGAGTCAAGAAAGGAAAGAACAGAAAAGAAAAAGAAAATCGACAAAATAGTAAGAAGTCAAAAGAAGAAAGAAAAGAAAGAAAAAATCGAAACCAAAATAGTAAGTCAAGAAAAGAAAAGAAAGAAAGAAAAATCGAAACCAAAATAGTAAGAAGTCAAAAGAAAGAAAGAAAAAATCGAAACCAAATAAGAAGTCAAGAAAGAAAGAAAGAAAGAATGAAAAAATCGAAACCAAAATAGTAGAGAAGTCAAGAAAGGAAGAACGAAGAAAAAGAAAATCGAAACCAGAATAGTAAGAAGTCAAAAGAAGAAAGAAAGAAAGAAAGAAAAAATCGAGAAACCAAATAGTAAGAAGTCAAAAGAAAGAAAGAAAGAAAGAAAGAAAAAAGAAAGAAAGAATGAAAAAATCGAACAAAATAGTAAGAAGTCAAAGAAAGAAAGAAGAAAGAAAGACAAAATCGAAACCAAAATAATAAGTCAAAGAAAGAAAGAAAGAAAAAATCGAAACCAAAATAGTAAGAAGTCAAAGAAAGAAAGAAAGAAAAAATCGAAACCAAAATAGTAAGAAGTCAAAGAAAGAAAGAAAGAAAGAAAGAATGAAAAAATCGAAACCAAAATAGTAAGAAGTCTAAGAAAGGAAGAACGAAAGAAAAAAGAAAATCGAAACCAAAATAGTAAGAAGTCAAAGAAAGAAAGAAAGAAAGAAAGAAAAAATCGAAACCAAAATAGTAAGAAGTCAAAGAAAGAAAGAAAGAAAGAAAGAAAGAAAGAAAGAAAGAAAGAAAGAAAAAATCGAAACCAATATAGTAAGAAGTCAAAGAAAGAAAGAAAGAAAGAAAGAAAAAATCGAAACCAAAATAGTAAGAAGTCAAAGAAAGAAAGAAAGAAAGAAAGAAAAAATCGAAACCAAAATAGTAAGAAGTCAAAGAAGGAAAGAAAGAAAGAAAGAAAGAAAAAATCGAAATCAAAATAGTAAGAAGTCAAAGAAAGAAAGAAAGAAAGAAAGAAAAAATCGAAACCAAAATAGTAAGAAGTCAAAGAAAGGAAGAAGGAAAGAAAGAAAGAAAAAAATCGAAACCAAAATAGTAAGAAGTCAAAGAAAGAAAGAAAGAAAGAAAGAAAAAATCGAAACCAAAATAGTAAGAAGTCAAAAAAGAAAGAATGAAAGAAAGAAAGAAAAAATCGAAACCAAAATAGTAAGAAGTCAAAGAAAGAAAGAAAGAAAGAAAGAAAGAAAGAAAAAATCGAAACCAAAATAGTAAGAAGTCAAAGAAAGAAAGAAAGAAAGAAAGAAAAAATCGAAACCAAAATAGTAAGAAGTCAAAGAAAGAAAGAAAGAAAGAAAGCAAGAAAAAATCGAAACCAAAATAGTAAGAAGTCAAAGAAAGAAAGAAAGAAATAAAGAAAGAAAAAATCGAAACCAAAATAGTAAGAAGTCAAAGAAAGAAAGAAAGAAAGAAAGAAAAAATCGAAACCAAAATAGTAAGAAGTCAAAGAAAGAAAGAAAGAAAGAAAGAAAAAATCGAAACCAAAATAGTAAGAAGTCAAAGAAAGAAAGAAAGAAAGAAAGAAAGAAAGAAAGAAAAAATCGAAACCAAAATAGTAAGAAGTCAAAGAAAGAAAGAAAGAAAGAAAGAAAAAATCGAAACCAAAATAGTAAGAAGTCAAAGAAAGAAAGAAAGAAAGAAAGAAAGAAAAAATCGAAACCAAAATAGTAAGAAGTCAAAGAAAGAAAGAAAGAAAGAAAGAACGAAAAAATCGAAACCAACATAGTAAGCAGTCAAAGAAAGAAAGAAAGAAAGAAAGAAAGAGAAAAAAAAGAAAAAAATCGAAACCAAAGTCGTAAGAAAAAAGTCAAAGAAAGAAATAACGAAAAAAAAGAAGGAAAAGAAAGGAAAGGAAAACGCCAAAAACAATGAATAAAAATGGAAAGCAAAAAGCAAAAAAAAGGAAAAAAGGCCCAAAAGAAAAACTAAAGAGCTAAGTAGAAAAACGAAACAAAGAAAGATGTAAAGGTAAACAGGAGAAAGAAAGAGACAAATAAACATAGCAGCAAAAAAAAAAGAAAGAAAAAAGAAAACGTGAAAAGAAAGACAGAAAGAAAGAAGCAAAAGAGAATGAAGCAAAAAAGAAAAAAATAAGGAGCTAAGAGGAAGAACGAAACAAAGAAAAATGAAAAGGTAAACAGGAGAAAGAAAGAAAGAGAGAAATAAAGACAGAAGCAATAAGACGAAAGAAAAAAGAAAGAAAGAAAAAAGAAGCGAAAATAAAGACAGAAAGAAAGAAAGAAAAAAGAAAGAAGGAAAAAAAGAAAGAAAGAAAATAGAATAAAGAAAAAAACCAAAGAAAGAAAAGAAGAAAAACAATATGGAAGAAAGAAAAGTTTAGTCGATTCATCGACCCCCTCTCATTACTGCAAAGATGGGGATAAATATCTGTAGTGGATAAAAAAAACATAAATATTATTAGAAAGAAAATATCATAAATACATGTTAATCACTGTTTTGGTTGACAAGCCATGATGTGCGCTTACATAGAGTTGGCTGGTAGGAATTAAAATACTCAGGCATGACAGAATTGAACAAACACCAAGATAAATTTTATTTCTATTTTTCTTAATAACCAAGATAAATTAACATAGATTATTTGATTAAAATTGCAGATAACAACACTGGAACATGCCACGGACCCAAGGAGCATCAGACTTATCCGAATTTCAGCGAGGACGTATCGTGAGCCAACATGAAGTTGGTCTTAGTCAAAGAAAAATATCTGAAAATCTTTCAATACCCCTTTCTACTGTTAATAGAGGGATCGTATAATTCACCAGAGAGGTTGAGACAAAATGTGATCAATAAACTTCCATGGCTAAGTCAGTCCACGGATATTAACCCTATTCATCACATTTGGGACATATTAGATCGAAAACCCCGCAAAAAAAAAACAGGAAGCCATCTTCTAAGCTCGAACTTTTTGGATTATTGCTTGAAATATGGCAAGAAATCCCTCAAGATGATATTCGTGAACTCATCGCTAGCATGCCTAGAAGGGTCCTTGCATTAAAAAAAAAAGCAAAGGGAATGCCAAACAACTATTAGTTATTAAAGTTATGATCATTTATATTTACTTCATTTGTATAAATTACTTGTTTAATAAAATAATTACTTGTTTAATAAAATAAACGTTTTCTGTGAGCGTCTATTCAATTGGAGTAGATATACTAAACTATCGCCCGGTTCACACTCCACCCACATCAATTGAACAGGTGAAGAGGCTCATTGATTGTTTCATGTTTAGGATGCTGTTTCCGGTTTTCTCTTTTCCAATCTTCTCACTTTTTGTTTCATTTGGAGTAGATAGACTAAACTATCGCCCGGTTCACACTCCACCCACGTCTGTTAAACAGGTGAAGCGGCTCATCCCTTGTTTCATGTTTAGGATGCTGTTTCCGGTTTTCTCTTTTCCAATCTTCTCACTTTTTTTCAATTGGAGTAGATAGACTAAACTATCGCCCGGTTCACACTCCACCCACGTCTGTTAAACAGGTGAAGCGGCTCATCCGTTGTTTCATGTTTAGGATGCTGTTTCCGGTTTTCTCTTTTCCAATCTTCTCACTTTTTTTCCCAATTGGAGAAGATAGACGATACTATCGCCCGGTTCACACTCCATCCACGTCTGTTAAACAGGTGAAGAGACTCATCCCTTGTTTCATGTTTAGGAAGCGGTTTCCGGTTTTCTCTTTTCCAATCTTCTCACTTTTTTTTCAATTGGAGTAGATAGACTAAACTATCGCCCGGTTCACACTCCACCCACATCTATTGAACAGGTGAAGAGACTCATCCCTTGTTTCCTGCTTAGGATGCGGTTTCCGGTTTTCTCTTTTCCAATCTTTTCACTCCTATGTATCCCCCTGCACATCAGTTGCGTTACCGTTTTGCTCGGGGTGATATGATTAAAAAAAAATAAATTCTGTCATGACTGTGTAGATTTTCACACCTTCAGGTATCGGAATTATCCTTATTCAGCACCGAAAACATGTAAAACTGAACATATTGTTCTTCTTCTACGATGTGCCGTGTCACTTCGGGACATAGGCGATCATGTCTTTTCACACTTTCCTTTCTATTGTAGCTTTTAATTAATTTGGGGATTTTGTTATCATTCATAAACCTTTTTTGCGGCATCCATTTACTCAAGTTCACTAAATAAGTTACGCATTGTTTCTTGTGTCCCTCTTCCGTCTTGTGAGTATCAAATTTTCCAAGCCCACTTTCCTCATTATGTGACCGAGAAATTTCAGCGGTCTCTTCTTGATATTAATTATCAGTTTCGATTTTGTTTCCACCTTCTCTAAATCTTCCTCGTTGCTAACATGTTTCGTCCATTGCATCATTCTCTTCCTCCTGCAGAACCACATTTTCACCGCCTGACGTTTTTCCCTTCATCTGTCAAGAGATTGTCTAGCACTCACTGCCATAGAGGACGAAACAGTTCAGTAATCATTTGCTTGTTTCTAACGAGGTTTTTCGGTTACTTAATACTTTGCTTACCCTTCTGAAGACATTTTTCACTATTTTCACTAAACTTTTCCAGTTTTTTTTTTAATCATCTCACCCCAAGCAAGGCATTCCACTGCCACTATTGCGCATGGGGCTACATAGGGGAAGGTAAAGAGAAGGAGTGGTTAGACATAGGGAATGTCAGGAGGAAGGTGACAGATGAGTAAGGATAGCGAGGATGAGGGTTGGGCAGATGGGAAAAGTGCTTGATAGAATGGTGTGTTAGGAGGTGTGTATTGACCTTACATTTAAACTCCTGGAGATTGTAGCCGTCGGGGAAGCAATCGTTTGGAAGAGAATTCCACAGTCGGGAAGTGCGAGGAAAGAAACTGTTGGAGTAGAAGTTACGGCTGCATTTTATCGGTTTCACTGTAAAAGGGTGGGATCTAGTTGCTAATCTAGTATCTCGTGCAAATTCGTATTTAGGGGGCACCAGTGATCTAAGTTCATCGGTGCAAAAGTATTTATAGAAGAGACACAGTTTATATGTTGGATTGTTTCTTTTCCTGATAACCACGCATTCCGTTTTCTAGCAGTTGATGATTAGTCCTCTCTTCTTGCTTTCCTTCACTACCTTCCGTCAGAGATCTTGCAGATTTCTCTGTATCTATTATTCAACACTAGCATCTACATATGTTCTTAAGATTGTGTCCGCCAATGATGAATTCTGGTAGAACTTCTAATCGTTTCACTGTTTAGGTTGAATAAGTCCGGTAAGACGTCACATCTATGCCTCACACCTCTTCATATTGTTTGTTTATCTGCTGAATTCAGTATCTATCCGTCTTCTGATCCTGGATTATTCTAATATTTTTTTATAATCATATCGCCACAAGGAAGGCATTTTACTGCCACTGTTTTGCAGGGGGTTACAATAAATAAGATGAATTTTTCGGAATAAGGATTTCTACGAGTGTCACTCAATCAAAAATGGGAATTTTTCGGTATAAGCACTCTAAGAGGGTCATTCAATAAATAAGGGGAATTTTTCGGTATAAGAAATTCTACGAGGGCCATTCAATAAATAAGGTGAATTTTTCGGTGTAAGAACTTCTACGAGGGTCATTCAATAAATAAGGTGAACTTTTCGGTATAAGAACTTCTACGTTGGTCATTCAATAAATAAGTTGAATTTTTCGGTGTAAGGACTTCTATGGGGGTCATTCAATGAATAAGGCAACTCTTTTTGTTTAAGGACTTCTAATATATTCAGAAGCTTACTTTTTTAATTTTTTTCCTTTACTTCTTTTTCAAAGAGATTTAATCTTTTTTGCAGATTGAAAAAAACCTTTGAGGTATTGGAGATTAACAAAGATGGCCAAAGAAGAAGCATGTTCCAGGATTGAACAGAGGTCAGTTACCAAGTTTTGGGTGCTGAAGGGTGCAAACCAGTTGAAAGTCATAGGAGAATGTCAACTGTGTATGGTACCACACGTTTCAGCAAAAAAGTATGTCTACAAGTGAGCTAAATTGTTTAAAGAAGGACAGAGCAGTGTTGAGGATGAAGACAGGTCTGGGAGGCCTACTGAGGTAAATGAATCAGTCAATGACCTCATTCAGTCTGCCAGAAGGGTGACAGTGGATGACATTGCAAGGACTTTGAGCCTATCTGCTGGTACAGCACACAATATTGTCCATATTGACATTGTCTACTCGAAGGTCAGACGTCAAGACAATGCAAGGCCTCGCACAGCAGCCCAAACTGTGCAGACCTTCAACGAGCTCTTTCATCCTCCTTACAGCCCAGACCTTGCCTCTTCAGACTTTCACTTGTTTGGTGCCTTGAAAGCGCTCATGAGAGGCACGAAGTTTGAAAGTGACGATGAATTCAAAAGTGCTGTGAGCGATTGGCTGAGACATCAGTTCAAAGATTTTTACGCTGAGGGAATACGGAAACTTGTGCACAGATGGGAAAAGTGTGGGACACTGTTTGGAGACTACGTTGAAAAATACAAAAAAATAAGCTTCTATCTGTATTAAAAATCCTGATACCAAAAGATTCACCTTATTTATTGAATGACCCTCATTTATTAGCATATATATATATATATATATATATATATATATATATACTCAAAATAATAACTAAATAGACTCTGTAAGTATTTAGGTTGTAAATTTATACTAAGATAAACCTTTAGAAAAACCACTAACAAACAGAACCTAATTCCGTTACAATCCGGTGCACTAAGGCGTCGGATAAAAGGGGAGAACAAAAAGAAATCCGCGGAATAAGGACAAGACATACGATACACCGCAGTAAAGAAAAAAAAAACCAAACGGAACCAACCACAAGAAAAAGAAAAAGTGCTCGATACAAAGTACAAACGATATACAAAAGTAGAGCAAAGACACACAAAGAATCTCAAGCTAGCCAAAACCTACCGCGGTTTCACACTACGGCTCGTCAGTTTTCACACTACGGCCCTGACGAGCCGTAGTGTGAAACCGCGGTAGGTTTTGGCTAGCTTGAGATTCTTTGTGTATATATATATATATATATATATATATATATATATATATATATGCTAATAAATGAGGGTCATTTATTGTGTGTGTATTTAGGCAGCATATATTGTGTGTGTATTTAGGCAGCATTTTTTCACTAAGGCATGTTTCATGCCTTAGTGAATAAAATGCTATTTTTGTCTATTTATGTTATGTAAATATAAGCCAATTTCGTCTATTTATTTTATTTAAATATAAGCCATTTTTAAAGATGTCAAATTACATTATAGTACAACAATTCACGGACAATTATGAAAAAATGACAGTCTGTTTTAGTTTACATGGAAGATTTCCAAGCAACAACAAACTCGTGCATACATAACGCTGGAAGCGAAGATCGCACGACAGCTTATGACTTCACACATGACCCCACAAGAGTGAAAACAAGAGGCATTAAGTATGGGAAGCCAGTAGAATAAACCAATAGCTTCTGTTATTAATTATAGGCAATTAGAGATATTTGTGGATATTTCATAGTTTATTTTGTTCAGGTTATGTTTCAACTATTTTATGTATATAGCTTCGAGAATTTTAGTTTTTCTTTATTGTTTTCATGTTTAAGTATAATTGTGTTTTTAACAAGGGTTTTCCGGAATTGTGTATGTGGCCTGGCGTGTTGTTTTGAATGCTGAATAATGTTAGGATTGTTGTTCAAATCATTTTAACATTTTATATATGTTTATATATGCCCACGCCACTTACCTCTCACACACAAATCGCCAAATGTAAGATAAAGAACTTCCCATTTTCTTTTCACACAGCCTGATGAGTCGTTGTCCTTTCAATGTCGAAAAAAAAGGTACACTTTGTAGGATATGATAATTTGTACAGGTTCTAAATTATAATTTATAATAAATATTCTTAGCTCCTTTTTATATTGAGCACCGTTTTAAATTAATATTTTGAACATTGTTAATTTTCTTAGTCCCTTATTCACTTGGATTATATATATATATATATATGTGTGTGTGTGTGTGTGTGTGTGTGTGTGTGTGTGTGTGTGTGTGTACGTTGTGGTACAGTGGATATCTGCTCGGAACGAGAAGCCGGGGAGCCGAGTTCGAATTCCAGCTAAATCCATTGTATTCACTTATGCGCAAATACCCTTGGGACAGATTGGGTTCTATAGCATGGTCGGCAAGCAGTCTACCGCAGAAAGCAATGGCAACCTACTGCGGGATAATCTTCTGCACAGTAAGTTATGTCTCTTTCGAGACATGATCGCCCAAGCGTGTATCACGTATGGCACTTAACTGACTGATATATATATATATATATATATATATATATATATATATATATATATATATTCCAAGTGAATATATGTGAATATGTAGAGGACGATGTGTCCATTACTAATTTATATTTACGAGAAACACGAAAGGTGAAAGTAACCAGAACAACAATATATTAACAAATGTTACATAGAGTTGAAAGCATGCAAATCAAATAAGGAAAGAAAAGTTCTTTCCCTTTGTCTGGAGAGAAACGTAAATGTTCGGTAGAAGATTAAATTGAATAAAGTTCAGTTTGAATAAAGTTAATGTACATACTGTTTCCAATTTGAGTTGTTTTTGTGTTGTGCGTGCATGCTGGTGAGAAATAAAAATTTGCGCCACTAATTGCTACCCGCAGTTAGTGAGTGTGTGTGTGTGTGTGTGTGTGTGTGTGTGTGTGTGTGTGTGTGTGTGTGTGTGTGTGTGTGAGTTAGGGAATCTGCTCTTGCCCGGGACAGAATCCTAACTGCCTAACATGTGACGCTCCCGACTTTTATTTGGCATGCCGGAACGCGAAAAAACTAAGGTTATCACGTGAACTCTAAAAGACCCTCTGTGTGTGGGGTGGGGCGGTGAATGTATCACACCCTACAAATATATATACAGTACTCTGCAAAAGTATTAGGACAAGAACTATTTCATCTTTCATGAGGAACCAAAATAAAGTTAAAAATCACTCCTGTCCTAATCCTTTTGCACACTACGTGTAGCGTGCAAAAGAATTAGTACAGAAGAGATATTCCTAAAAACCTCACTGAAATTCAAATACGGGTTGAAAAGCCAAGTAAATTGCCAAAAAATATTCGTTATTTAAAACTAGGTGTAAAAGAAATGTATTAAAAAAGTTATATTTAATTTTTCCTATTTTCTATTAAACAACTCATTTTGAAACTACTCATTATTCTATTATCCTTGGATATGACAGACTTTTTTCTTATTCCCCCCTCTCGAATTGATAAATCTAATGTTACTTCTCAAGACACACTTTGGGAACAAATACAAGCTGCTTGGCAGGAGATACCATTAGATACATTGAAGAAGCTTGTGATATTAGCTGTGATCAAAGGAAAAGGCTATTATACTTAATATTAAATTTATTTTGTAACAAGTATTTTTTCTTGTTAAAGCATTTGCTGAGTAAATCAAATAAAATTACTCTAATTAAATTGTTTATTTTCTGTCAATATGCCTCATAAAAGATAAAATAGTTCTTGTCCTAATACGTTTCCACAGTACTATATATATATATATATATATATATATATATATATATATATATATATATATATATTATGTTTTAGAACATGTACATAATTTTTTTTATATCTATATAAATATTCACAGCTCTATACATCTTATATCGAGCACTGTTTTAAATTAATGTTTTGGACGGTGAAATAAATTCTTTCTTCGTTCTGTACTCACTCGGATATATATATATATATATATATATATATATATATATATATGTGTGTGTGTGTGTGTGTGTGTGTGTGTAGTGGGGAGGACCATGATCTGTCCTTCCAGGCTTTGAATAGTTCAATACTACTATTACTACTACTAATAATAATGATAATAATAATAACGATAACATTCTTGTATAAGCTGATGTGGTCCATTAGGTAAAGATTGAAGAATCGATCGATCGATTGTGCTGAACGACCGATTTTCCTATCTGCTCTGATTGGACGCGTGGGAGTTTTGAGCGGCGTTTCGTTGTTCGCTTCCGTGATTTTAAAAACACGTGCAAAAGTAAGCACGAGAGACAGCTTTTAAAAATAGCGATGGCGTATGTCGGTGGTAACCAATGTCTGCAGGAATATGTCAATCCAACTCCATAAATATACGGATGATTTGCTTCCCTGGGCTAGACTAGAAGTAATTTAACGAGCTCGGGTAATGAGTTCGTATCTATCTCTCTCGGTCTGTTCATATCTATCTATCTATCTATCTATCTATCTATCTATCTATCTATCTATCTATCTATCTATCTCACTCTGTTCATATCTATCTATCTATCTCACTCTGTTCATATCTATCTATCTATCTATCTATCTATCTATCTATCTATCTATCTATCTCAGTTTGTTCATATCTATCTATCTATCTATCTATCTATCTATCTATCTCAATCTGTTCATATCTATCTATCTATCTATCTATCTATCTATCTATCTATCTATCTATCTATCTATGTCTGTTTCTGTCTCTATATATTTATATGTGCGTCAGTCTGACATCAATCTACGTCTGATTTATATCTCTCTCGCTCTCTTTCTCTCTCTTTCTCTATATATATACGTAGTGTTCAAATATATATATATATATATATATATATATATATATTGAAAATGTTTTTATAAAAACAAAATTTCATTAAAGAAATAAAAGTGTGTAGCTTGTTGTTACACATTATGAAATAGTAATAGTAAGCGAAGCAACAGGTTTCGACCCCGCTCGTCAGGCCTCTACGGGAGATTTAAACTAGAATTAAAATAAAGTGTGTCATGGAAAATGAGGGGAAAAATTATGAATGCAAGGAGCTAGAGACTAATAATATCGAGCCACAACAATTCACGCTGTTTGCACAGTGAATGTTTGCGGGACCCGATATATAAACATCTAGCACCTTAAGATGGAATAAAGAGTGATATCGGGACACAACAGTGAACTAATCTTCACGAAAATTAGCTGCAGAATTTTTATTCTTTAAAAGGTGCTCGCAAATGGCGGAACCGTAGGTATTTGGGACGAGTCCATTTCGGGGCAAGGGGTGATTTCTTATTTTACTTGGTACATGTTTGATTCTCATGTCGAGACGCTGAGTTGTTCTTCTTATGTAGTCAACTCCGTAACTACATTTATATTGTTAAATTATAGAATTAATTTGGTCGGGAGGAAGAACATGCTTGCGTGCAGAACATAACATGGGCCGGGTTTGAAATACAATACATACCTCAGCCGAGAAAAAACAACAATGAACATTTGATGAAATCTGTCTAGCCAAACATTCACATTTAAAAAAACAGGGCATTTTTAACACTAATGAGTCTATCCGTTTTGAATTAAAAAATGTTGTCACAGATGACCGAATGCACAGTGTCGTGCGGATACCCTAGACTACATAAGTTCTCCTTTACAAAACTGATTTCTTCATCAACTAAAGACTCAGAACATAACGCCCTGTGGACTAGAGTTCTAATAATGTTTATGGAGGTCCCATACTACCCTGCTATCTTACGAAGATCTGGTGAGAGAAAACATTTTACCTCCAACTATTCTCATAGTGGATCGTAGGCCATCGACAAGGGAAGTGTTGACACTACACAAAATTCTTTATTCTATGCACGAGAGACTGATAGCCAACTACGAAAATAGAACAAACTGTTCTATTTAATCCATAACTGAAAGGAGAAGAGATGATTTCATAGCTTTCCTCAAGGGTACTTGCGCGAAAGAGAATGCAAACAATTACACTAGGATTTGAACGTTGCTCTCGGATTTCTCGTTCAAAGCCGATACTGCATCCCAACGAACATCCACGAATACGATTGGAATTCAAATAAAAAAATTCGAATTTCCTACGTCCTGAAGAGAAACAGTATTTAATGCTTATATATATGAAAATATTTTTTTAAGTACAGAATTTAATTAAAGAGTGTGCAGCTTGATGTTACACATTGTAAATAATATTAAAAAGCGAAGCAACCGGTTTCGCTTCCGCTCTTCAGGCCTCTACGGGAGGTTTTCATCAGAATTAGAAAAAATTCTGTGTGTCATGAAAATGACAAGGATGAAAAAAGAAAACAATTATGAATATTAGAGGCTAATTATATGGAGTCACAAGATTTCGTGGCAAGATGTGATTTTTTTTTATTTTAGGACATGTTGCTTAATTCTCATGTCGAGCCGCTGAGTTGTTCTTCCTATGTAGTCAACTCCGCAACCACATTTATATTGTTAAATTATAGAATTAATTTGGTGGGAAGGAAGAACATCCTTGCGTGCAAAACATAACATGGGCCGGGTTTCAAATACAATACGTACCTCGGCCGAGAAAAAACAACAGCGAACATTAGATGAAATTTGTTTAGCCATACTTTCACATTTTGATTCAATCCAGGGAAGTCTAAGATAAACAGGGTATTTTTTAACAGAATGAGTGTCCTTTTCCAATTCAAAAATTTTGTTACAGGTGACCGAATGAAGTGTCAGGCGGATACCCTAAACTACATAAGGTTTCCTTTTAAAAAAACAAAAAAAAACTGATTTCTTCGTCAAGGAAAGACTCAGAACAAATCATTAACGCCATGTGGATTAGGGTTCTAATAATATTTAAGTTACTTTTTTTTTTTAGAACAAAAGGAATCCTAACGCGTATATAACCCCGCAAATGTTGGTTTCCTAAAGATAGAGATGAGAAAAGTTGTAGGTGTCTGATGTACTAGGACATTTAAAAAAGCTAGTTGAGAATTCGATTCATTCCCAACAGTAAACATCAGCGCTGGATGGATATTATTAAGAAAAGAGAGAAAGTGGTCGGGAGGTTTTCATCAGAATTAGAAAAAATTCTGTGTGTCATGAAAATGACAAGGATGAAAAAAGAAAACAATTATCAGTATTAGAGGCTTTTACTTGGTACATGTTGTTTTATTCTCATGTCGAGCCGCTGAGTTGTTCTTCCTATGTAGCCAGCTCCACAACTACATTTAAACTGATAAATTATAGAATTAAACTGGTGGGAAGGAAGAACATGAGCCGGGTTTGAAATACTATACGTACATCGGCCGATAAAATAAAACACTAATGAACTTCAGATTTAATCTGTCTAGTCATGCTTTCGCACGTTGACCCAATCCAGGGCAGTCTCAGATAAACGGGGTATTTCTTTTAGCAGTAATGAGCTTAACATGTCTGAATACCAAAATCTTGTTACAGATGACCGAATGAATAGTGTCGGGGGAATATCCTAAACTGCATAAGGTTTCCTTCACAAAACTAATTTCATCATCAAGGAAAGACCAAGAAATAATCATTAATGCCCTGTGAACTAGGGTTCTAATAATGTTTATTTTACTTTTTTTTAAGACAAAAGGAATCCTAACGCGTATGTAACCCTGCGAATGTTGGTTTTCTATAAACTGAGGCAAGAAAAGTTGTAGGTGTCAGATGTACTAGGACATCTAAAAAAGCTAGTTGAGAATTTGATTCTTTCTCAACAGTAAACCTCAGTGCTGGATGGATATTATTAAGAAAAGAGAGAAACTAGTCCGACTCAACTTCATTATCAAATAAACAAAAAGTGTCGTCTACATATCAACAATACAGTTGAGGGTGAAGTAAACTACTGCGTATTTTCTTATCGTGAGAGCCCACAAAAATATTTGCAAGTGCTGGACCCAAAGGAGAGCCCATCGCGACCCCTATCAATATATATATTGGATACTGTGGATGACTAATATATATATATATATATATATATATATATAGTCATCCGCAGAGAGATCTGTTTTGCTGTATCACAGCTCATCAGTACGGTTAGACATCCGATTGCTTTTAACCTAGGATTGAAACCCGACCGAATTGGCGTCAATCGGTGATTCTATCTCTGAGCTATGGGCGCTCGGCAGAAGGAGGCAGACTTTTAGCATATGATGTATCATACGCCAGTAGCCAGAATGCTCTAATTCATTACTGAATGAGCGATGCATAGATGCTGAAGTAGCTACTGTTTTTTTCAAATCTACCATTCTTCTAAAGTACTCAATAAGTGTGTGAGAGCGTAAACATATATATATATAGTGTTTAATTGTGATAATGTTTAGCAACAAGGGTGTTTTTTCAGTGGTTTTACTGATAAAATATATTGTAGCAAGCAGGCTTTTTTATTGTAAAGTGCTCGATATCTGAATGAAGATAGTGTTTTGATAAGCAGATAGATTTTGTCATTTTAACTGAGCAGGTTCATGCAGACTTCGAAGTTTTATGAGGACATCGAAATGATGTCTTCACTCGTCAGGACTATATATATATATATATGTGTGTGTGTGTGTGTGAGAGAGAGAGAGAGAGAGAGAGAGAGAGGCTGTGTGTGTCTGCTATCTACTTCAGATTTACATCTATATATCTGTTTATTCATGCATATCTATCTCAGCGAATTTCATGTATATCAAATACACTTTATATAATTCTAACAATTTTAGGCATTTAAAACAACATGCCTGGCCACATAGACAATTCCGTAAAACCCTAGTTGAAATCACAACTATACTTAAACATGAAAACAATAAACAAAAACTAAAAAAAAGCAATATACATAAAACAGTTGAAACCTAACCTGAACAAGAAAAACTATGAAATCTCTACAAATATCCTTAAATGCCTATAATTAATACCAGAAGCCATTGGTTTATTCCAATGGCATCCCATACTTAATATTTCTTGTTTTCACTCTCACTTGATCATGTGTGACGTCACGAGCTGTGGTGCGATATTCACTTCCAGCGTCTTGTATGCACGAGTTTGTTGTTGCTTGAAAATCTTCCATGTAAACAAAAACAGTTTGTCATTATCGTTTGTCACTGTTTATAATATATAATGTAATTTGACATCTTTGAAAATGGCTTATGTAAGTTGCCTAGATTCACTCAATGTCGAACAAACGAATATATTCAACTAGGGCCGTAGTTCAATGAATAAAAATTCGTTTGCATATTTATTTCTTTATAAATTGGTAAATGATAAACATTGCATTAGTTTTAATTGTATTAGTTTTTAGAATGTTATAAACATAAAATTATACTCGTAAATAGGCAATCTAATAGATAAATAGTGTTTAATATTTTGTTTTAAATTCCTATGAACAAAAAAGATCTATAAGCTAACTTTCATATTTAGGCTTTATTGCATTACAAATAAGTCAAGAGACTTACAATAGAACCGGTGTCATGGGGAAAACAGTTCTTTTGATAATTATGTCTATGTTTTCTAATAGGTTATTGTCGGCGAACTCGACAATCATTTACTTAAGAAATAAGATTCATCAGAAAAACCAAAGAGGAAAGAATGAAATATGCACCGGTATTTCTAGCGTAATATAATAGAAACAGAAAAACACTGCGCCTCCACGGTTTAACTCTCACTACAGATTTCAAGTGAAATGACTATATAGAATCCATAGCTAAATCCTCTCCTAAGATAGTCGGTTCTCTATGCAGGGCCAGTAATTTTTTCCGCCTGAAACAATATATATAACATATATAAATCTACCATCCGCCCACTGCATTGAATATTGCTGCCATATCTGGTCGGGTGCTCCTGCTATCCATCTAGATGTCCTTGACAAAATCCAACGGAGTATCTGTAATATGATAGATCCCAAATTGGCTGCTCAGATACAGTCACTTTCTCACCGGGCAATGTGGCTTCCCTGTGTCTCTTTTACAAATATTTTCACGGCTTCCGCTCCGATGAACTTAGCTCACTAGTGTCCCCTATATATAAATTTACTCAAGCCACATGATTAGCAACTAGGTCTCACCTTTTAACTGTGAAACCAATAAATTGTAAATGCAAATTCTACCCCATCAGCTTCTTTTCTCGCACTTCCTGCCTGTGGAATTCCCTTCCATTTACTTGCTTCCCCAACAGCTACAATCTCCAAGAATTTAAATGTAAAGTCAATAGTCATCTCCTATTTCACTAACCTGCATCCTCTCTCTCATGCTTCTTTCTCCGTCCACTCCTCTCTCATCAGTATTCTCATCCTTCTCTTACCCACTTCCTGACACCACCTATAACCTGTCACTCTTTCACATAACCTTCCTCTTACATAACCCCTTGCAGACCAGTGACGGCAATCTGATTTGCTTGGAATGGAATTTCTGATTATTTGAACCCTAGCAGTATAGCTCCGCGTTGCTTGGGTGTAATGGAAGCTTTAAAACTAATTCATGGTCCTGGAGCTCAGAGTCGTTAGACGTTGGCACGAAATCTATCTATCTATCTATCTATCTATCTCACTAACTTGCATACTCTCTCTCTCTCTCTCTCTCTCTCTCTCTCTCATGCTTCTTTCTACGTCCACTCCACTCTCATCAGTATTCTCATCCTTCTCTTACCCACTTCCTGACAACCCCTATAACCTGTATTGAGAGAGAGGAAATTTTTTCAGTACTCTACTCAGCTTCTAGAATGCATCCTTGATCATGCCAGTTCGCCTTCGGATCTCGGTGTCACACTCTCCGTCTTCTGTTATAACATTTTCCAGGTATTTAAATTTCTGCACCTGCTTGATTATGGTATTCCCTACCTGTCAGGTAAGTGTCATACGTGATACACGTTTTAGGCGATCATGTCTCGAAAAAGACATGACTGACTGGACAAAAGATTATCCTGCAGTAGGTTGCCATTGTTTTTTGCAGTAGACTGGTTGCCAGCCAAGGCTATAGAACCCAATGTGTCCTGTTATTTAACTCATAACTGAAGGTAAGAGACGATTAATAACTTTCTCAATGGTATTTGTGCGTAAGTGAATGCAAGGAATTCAACTGAAATTCGAATTCGGCTCCCGGATTTGTCGTTACGACTGAGATAAATAGACAAGCGCTCTGTCTTCGGGTAGAATTCGACTCGGAGCTTGTTCTACGGACAGAATCCAATTTTGCGCATCCGGGGACTGGGAATATTTTGGTAGTTAGGATCCTTACGTTAAATCTACCTTGTGTCACCTTGTGTCACTCCATTTGTCGTTCGGAGTCGATATCCAATGCGCCACAACCCGTAGGTGGCCTTTAAGGCTCCTCTTTTTACTGATGACCATCTATTCAGTATTCTTGGAATTAATATTTTACAGAATAAACGAAGACATAGTTTTATAAATCAATTATTGATTGCTATGAAGCGAAGATTTTGGGCAGCCGAAATCTAAATATATGTCCAATGAAAAGTTGCGTCACGTCGAGTAGCGTCTTATTCAGCGACTACAATAATCAGGATGCCTGGGACCGGAAACCCTTGGCTTAAATTTAATCTTACGTCATGTTTGCTTCCAGAGGTCGGCTTCTTCATTGCACACACATGTAAAGGTCTTGTAAGACTTCTACATTCATTGGTGTTTCTCGATAGATGGGGAGAATATCATCAACCACATTTCATTGATAATCGAGACGAGTAAAAGAAGATTCTCCCGTCGATTTCGACATATAAAATCCGAAGAGGTTTAGTTTCAAACTTTCCATATTACATTGATGCTCTTGTTTGTATAACCGACTATGTATATCGAAAATATATAACATTATTAATTTCATTTTTTTTTTTTGAATGGTAGCAGAAATTGTCCAATTTTCAACTCGTTCGAACTTCATAAAACGGCAAAAAATAAAGATTTCTTTCACATCTAAACTCATTTATAAATGGAACTTTGTCTGTGTGTGTCTGTGTGTTTGTCCGTTACCTATAGACTCCAAAACAGCCGAACCGATTTTCTTGAAAATTTACACAGATCTACTATAAGCATCTGCGAGTGTTCTTAGCTAGGTTTTGCTTCGAGGTACCCCCGATAAATATCGAAAATCGATAATCTAAAAAATCGGGTTAGAGAATGGCTGGTACAATTTTAATCAAATTTGATACACTCATAGACAAAGACATAAGAAACGATATTCAGAAGTTTCAAGGTTGCAGTTCTTACAATAGTGCAGAAAATCGATAATATATATATATATATATATATATATATAAAGGGCAAGATGTTTGTGTGTGTGTCTGTTTATCTGCCTGTATGTTGGTATTTTTTCAGCCCTTTTATATTAGTTTTTGCTTCTGGTTTGGCTCTAAGTAGGTATAATTGTACTTCTTAGGCGCAGCCATGATGCCATTTACTCAGAGGACTTATTTAGCCTTCAAAATTCAGTTTACGACGAAAAAAACTTATTTGATATCGATACCAGGAAATCAAAATTTGACTTACATCCATTCATTTTTCTTTCAGTCTACGGTTTCGCTTTAACTGGAAACAATTATTGCTTTTTAGTCTTTCGTACCAACGTCCAAAGAGTCTGAGCTCCAGGACCATGGATTCGTTTTAAAGTTTTCATTACACCCGAGCAACGCCGGGCTATACTGCTAGTATTTTAATAATTTTCAAAATGTTTATACATTCATGAATAAAAATGCTTTCTTATTTATTCTTTTATAGATTCATAAATCATAAGTATTGCATTTCCTTAGTTTTAATTGTATTCCTTCTGAATAGTTCGATAAATGGATCCCTCTTATTTCAGGCCTTGTGCCAAACCTAAGCTATGCTTAGAAAATCACCATTCCAATGAATTATATAATAAATCATGTGAATAAACAATCAGTCGTTCGTGTCATCTAATCGAAAAAACAAACTGGATCCATCAGTCCAAAACGTAATGGAAAATGCGGTCATAAAAAAACAACCCCAAGAGACGACGTATACGTAATCAGGGAATGTGTGAAAGATCAGAAGACAAACTCTAGTTGGATTCGTTGCATTCACTTTTATAGGAGCAGAGGTGGAGACTTGGCAGTTTGGAATCTAAGAGGCAGCGGGAGGAAGGACTTCTAAGGGGTTAGAGACCCTGTCTGCTCTGAGATGGATGGATACTGACCAGTTATCACTTTGCATACAGTCCAAAAGCGTCTCCGTGGTCTTGTGGGTAATGAATTTTCCACACTTCAATCCCTTTGACGAAACTTCGCAAACTTTTCGCTGATCTATAGCTATTTTTCACGAAAAGTGCTCAGATGAACGATATGTATTAGTTCTATTAATACTATACTCCACAGCTAAGTTCCGACAGACTATGTACATTGAGGCTAACCATGTTCATTCCCTTCCAAGCGATAATCTTTCCACTAACATCTAATTGGTGAAAGCGACTCCCAAGTGGATGCTTTCAGGGTCAATACACTCTTAACTAAGTACTATATTTTTATAATCATATTGCCCCAAGCAATGCATTTTACTGCCACTGATGTGCAGGGAGTTATCTAGAAGAAATGTTATGAGAAAGAGTGACAGGTTATAGGGGGTGTCATTAAGAGGATATGAGAAGGATGAGAATACTGATGAGATCGGAGTGGACGGAAAAGAGCACAAGAGATAGGATGTAAGTTTGTGAGATAGAAGATGACTATTGACTTTACATTTAAATTCTTAGAGAGTGTAGCTGTCGGGAAAGCAAGTAAGCGGAATGGAATTCCACAGGCGGGAAGTGCGAGAAAAGAAGCTGCTAGAATAGAATTTGCGTTTACAATTTATCGGTTTCACAGATAAAGGGTGGGCCCTATTTGCAAATCTTGTGGCTCGAGGAAATTCATACATAGGGGCACCAGTGAGCTAAGTTCATCGGAGCAGAAGTCGTGAAAGTATTTGTAGAAGAGACACAGGGAAGCCACACTGCGCCGGTGAGAAAGTGACTTATCTTAGCTGCTAAGTCGGGATCGATAACATTACAGATTTTCCGTTGGATTTTGTCAAGGATACCTAGTTGGATAGCAAGAGCACCCGACCAGATATGGCATCAGTATTTAATGCACGGGCAGATGGTAGATTTGTTCCACTAAATCGCAAAAAAAAACAAAAAAACTGCATAGTTACTTTTAAAATGAATTTTTGGAAATGAAAAAGTTATCTTGAAACTTTTATTTTAGTTTTAATTGAAAGCTAAATGATTAAAATTACTATTTCTAGTAAGCAAAATACTCTCTGGTTTATTTCAATCAGAAATTATATCGATTGGATTATAAAAGTTTGAGATTTTTTTCAATTTTTGAATTTTGTCGCCGTTTTTGTGCGATCGACACATTTGTAAACAAAAGTTAATTCTTGGTTTTTAAAACATCTTACAAAAATAAAATATACATCTGTGACACATTACTTTTGGAAAAGTAGCAATTTTATGATAAATTAATCTAATTTACACAAGTATTACTTATTTATAGCGTGAAATTTAGAATAAAACTATTTTTTAATTAGATTTGAACTTTTTGACCTGTCCGTCTTCAATCAAGAACTTGTTGACTGGTTTTCAATTAGAGATAAAGTGTATGGCGTTTATAAGTGACAAATTTTACAATTTTTTTGTGTAAGGGAGGAAACGCTGATCTTTTAATTTGCACATAGAAATTACCATACAAAAAAAACTTCAAATACACACGATAAATTTTACATTATTTTAAAAACATGAAAGACAAAAGATTTTTGTTATACTTTTTAATTTTCGAGAGGCAATTCTTAAATTCTTAATTAAATTCATCAGTTCTTAATTAAAATAATGTAACTGCAACAAATCATTGATGATTTTAAAAATATTTTTGAAACTTTATAAGTTATTATAATATTAAAAAAATTGAAAATTCTTTTAAAATTTTATTAGTAATCGAAATTATTTTTTCTTCAGATTGCAATGTCCTTAATTTTTATAATTTATTCAAGCAATTAAAACTTATCATATTGAAACAGAGTTTTATTGCATTTTTTATTTTACACTTCGGAGCAGATTTTTGAATACAGAGGCAGAATTTTGAAAAAATATATAGATGATTTATATTCCCCCAATGAGTCCTGCGTTAAGTAATAAAATTATAGACTGCAACAAATTAAAATTTATTAAAATTTCATGGATTTACATGGAGGGGGAGTAACAGAGATAAAAAGAAATATTTATTTTACCAAAAATTTAAAAATTAATAATTTCAAAAATAATTTCATTCATTTGTGAATGAGTACTGAAAATTTCATTAAAATCCGACAATTATTTGATTTTTGCGAGAATTTCCAAATTAATTGTGTTTGTCGCTGACAAAAAAGAAAGGGTTATATCCTCATTATGTTTTCCATTGTAAACAATCGTAACGTTTTGGTTACCCGCTAACTGAAATCAAAACAAGATATTTTGCTAAAATTTCGAACATCTTAGAAGGGATTTAATTTTTTTTTTTTAAATAATTAAAAATTACTTTGATCTTTCCTCTTAGTAATAATACAAACATTTTAATGGAAAAAGCTCATGGGAACATTTTTTATTCATACTATGCTGTTTTTGGTGCTTACGTATTATCGGGAGGACCTTTAAAAAAACGACTCAAAAATTAAAGTAAATTATTTATTGAAACGGTTAAAACAATAAAATAACATTACATTTGTAATTCCGGAGGCCAGAACGTCGCAATTGCTTCCAAAAGTGACTCAAAGACATCAGTACAGGCAACATGCTTCCGCCACATGATTTCGGCCAAATACGACTCCAAATGGTGACGTGCAGTGCCACAGTGCTTCTTGTTTCGCCACTTTGTCGATCCCCATAGGCGTTCCACTGTCTGCGTATGAGCCCCGGTGTTCGAATCCACAAAGTTGTACTTGTGGCTGACGTTGAGGTGATGAAAGCCTGATTTTTCCAGTTCCTTGGTGTTATAAGCGGGGAAAAAAAAGAAAAAGTAAAAATCAAAGGTCCTCCCGATAATACGTAAGGACCCTGTTTTTTATCGATTTAGTAGAGGTACCTACTCTTAACCTGTTCGAATCTATGGGCAATCGTTACCTTCTTTACATATCCTCATAAAACTCCACTACTTACACTTTCTTCTGTAACACTCTAACTCAAGAATCGCCTAGTATAGGTTGAACATTACTGCACAAAAGAAGATAGATAAACCTATTATTAGATTCTTCAAAATTGTTAACGGAAGCGGAAATGTTATCGTCCTGCGCATGCGAAACAATTACATGAGAATGGGTATAAGATTAAATCACTTCCATTAATAATAAAAAAAAAAGAACTAGATATATGCAGTCAGTTCGCGCCTGATTCAATATCATTTCACGTACAGGTATGAAATCAGTGTGCCAAGCGTATCGGCAATAGACCATATTAATTTGGGACTTCGTTTGATGTGGGCGGTACATTGTGTGGGTTATTTTGTTGTGATTCAACCTAGGTTAAGATTGGTAGAGATGTGGATCAAAACGGAACATGAATACCGCGATAGATAGATAGATAGATAGAGAGAGAGAGAGAGAGAGAGAGAGAGAGAGAGCTGAAGAGATATCAGAGCTAGCTAACTACATAGAGAGAGAGAGGGATCTGAAGTGACATCATAGATAGATAGATAGATAGATAGATAGATCTGAAAATCATCATAGATAGATAGATAGGGACAGAGAGAGAGATCTGAAGAAACATCAGAGATAGATACATGGATAGAGAGAGATCTGAAGAGACATCAGAGATAGATCAGAAAAGACATCATAGATAGATAGATAGATAGATAGATAGATAGATAGATAGATGATGAAGGGATAGATAGATAGATAGATAGATAGATAGATAGATAGATAGATCTGAAAATCATAATAGATAGACAGAAAGAGAGAGATCTGAACAGACATCTGAGATAGAGATAGAGAGAGATCTGAAGAGACATCATAGATAGATAGGGACAGAGAGAGAGAGAGATCTGAAGAAACATCAGAGATAGATCAGAAAAGACATCATAGATAGATAGATAGATAGATAAATAGATAGATAGATAGATAGATCTGAAAAGACATGAGAGACAGATAGATCGATATAAACAAAATAAGGAAGAATGATCGAAGTGTCTTCATATTTATCTATTTTTCTTTCTTTTATTCTTTCTTTTTTCTATCATATGAAGGGAAACGGAACAAAAAAGAAAAACAGCTTGTTTAAATGGATGGCAGAATATTGTTTAGGAAAAATAACAAAAATACAAACTATATTAAGAGCGACAAAGGACAGGATTGTGTGGAGAGCCATAATCGCCTACGTTCTGAAGGAACACGGCACATAGAAAAATAAAAGCTTTTGCACTGTATGGTAGATCATTGTTTAGGAGAGATAACAAATAGATAAAAATCCTTAGAAGAATTAGCTTTGTATTGAAAATTAAATAATAAAATACGTTCTTAATTTTTCGTATGTACACATGTATTAACATACACTGTATTTTATTTTAAAAATGAAAAAAAATGTATCCAAGTGTCAAATTATTAAAATAGATGTTATCGTCTGGTAATTTAATTATTGTTGATCGCGGACTTGTGCTATGGTCTTTTTTAGTTGTTATTTTTATATACTAGCGGAAAAAAGGAGCGGAAAGGTAACGGGTCTAAACTTATTTATAAATGGAACTTTCTCTCTCTCTCTCTCTCTCTCTCTCTCTCTCTCTCTCTCTCTCTCTGTGTGTGTGTCCGTTACCAATAGACTCCGAAACAGCTGAACCGATCTTGAAAATTTACACAGTTGTACCATAAGCGTCTGCGAGTGTTCTTAGCTAGGTTTTGTGCCGAGGTATCCCCGATAAATATCGAAAATCGATAATCGAAAAAATCAGGTTATAGAAGGAGTGTTCGATTTTAATCAAATTTGATACACTTATAGACAAATACATAAGAAACGATATTCAGAAGTTTCAAGGTTGCAGTTCTTACAATAGTGCAGAAAATCGATAATATATATATATATATATATATATATATATATATATATATATATATATAAAGCAAGATGTTTGTGTGTATGTGTCTGTTTATCTGCCTGTATGTCTGCATTTTCGTCAGCACTTTTATTTTAGTTTTTGCTTCGGGTTTGGCTCTAAGTAGGTATAATTGTAGTTCTTAGTCTCAGCCATGATACCATTTACTCAAAGGACTTATTTAGCCTTCAAAATTAAGTTTACGACGAAAAAAACTTATTTGATATCGATACCAGGAAATCAAAATTTGACTTACATCCATTCATTTTTCTTTCAGTCTATGGTTTCGCTTTAACTGGAAACAACTATTGCTTTTTAGTCTTTGGTGCCAACGTCCAAAGAGTCTGAGCTCCAGGACCATGGATTATTTTTAAAGCTTTCATTATACCCGAGCAACGCCGGGCTATACTGCTAGTCAGTTTATATTTTCCTTTAAAGTTTTTTTTTCTTGCGTATGCAAATTGACGCGTTGGTTTTTAAATTAACTTAAATTTAAATTTAAGTTTTTTAAATGCAGTTGCTCATAAAAGAAAGTTCGCGACTTTTCAGTAGGTTTTTGGCTATGGCTGGGGTATTTGTAGGCGCCCTAAGCCAGAAGGAAGTGCGATATTATCACCCCTTTCTCCCTAAACTCTAGAAGGTTCGTTAAGTAGCAGAAGCAGGAGTCATCAACGTCTTCCTGACAGCCGACATCTATAGAACAAGAATTAAAAATGTCTCCACACTGATATGGTACTTCGACAACCATATCCAGCCGAATAAACCGATATATTAAAAGGTTAAATTTTAAACCCATTAAAACGCTTAATGGCCACATTAAAAGTGGCTAATAAGTACAAAAAAATGTTTTATTTACATGTTTGATGTCTGTTGTATTTCTATGCAAATCTTCATCATATAAATCACAGTTGATACAACTCGAAGATTAACTAATCCTAATTACTAGAGATATAGTCGCGATATATATATATATATATATATATATAACTGTAAATTTATCTTTGAACACGTCTCGAAAAACCCACCGAGTATAAACGCAGAGGGGAAAAATATAAACAAAAAAAGAAACGAACTAAGCACTTGAACATTAGTCAAAGTACTAGTCGAAAGAAAAAAAACACGAGACGAGTAACCTAACACGTAAAACGATTAATACAATAGCAGAGCAAATAAATAAGTAGGTAACCTAGAGCCAACGGATCTACCAAGGTTTCACCAAATGGATCGTAAGGGCAAGTTGGCTACTTATATATATATATATATATATATATATATATATATATATATTTATGAGAGAGAGACAGAGAGATAATAGATTACACAAAACCTGTTCCAAATAAGCACGAATTACTGCTTACGGCTTTAACAAATTTAAAGCAGTTTTATTTCTGTTTATTCTTTTGTTTTCTTGAATAGTTTTGGTAAAAAGGTAGAATTGAACTGGAGAACCGACGAATTCCAACCGGAAAAGTAATGTTTTTTTCTTTTGGGGGGGGGGGGGTTCACCTAATGGATCATCAGGACAAGTTGGCCAGATAATCCATTAGGTGAAACCTCGGTAGGTCCGTTGGCTCTAGGTTAGCTACTTATATATATATATATATATATATATATATATATATCGTGACAGAAAATAGGCAGGGAGATCTTAAAACTGTTGACTGAGACCATTGGTCTCCTTTCCGGCAAATCCCGCAGTCACGCCAATCCCAAAACCTAATGACATGCATTCGTTTAGATGTTGTTAATTTAGCTCAAAGCCCACATCCTAAACAGGGAACAAGGGATTAGCCTCTACACCTGTTCAATAGACGTGGGTGGATTGTGAACCGGGCGATAGCTTAATCTGTCTACTCCAATTGAAAAAAAAAATGAGAAAAGAAAGAGTTCAATAGACGTAGGTGGAGTGTGAACCGGGCAATAGTTCAGTCTATCTACACCAATAAATCTATAGAGATTTATTATACCTTAGTACAATAAACCAAATACAAGTACACCAACGAACAGTTAACAAGGATAACAAGTAAGGAGGCAATGTCTCTGTATACGTCTCTGTATGCGTCCGTCTTGAGAAGAAGGCTTCCGTCTAGTGACGTCTAACTCTCGTCTAAGGCCGATGGCTCTCGATCTCTCGTATAATGACGAAGACTCTCGATCACTCCCGTGTAATGACGAAGACTATCGATCACTCCCGTGTAATGACGAAGACTATCGAATAGTCATGAACACTCTTGATCTCACTCGAGTGCTCTCTGTAGTTCGTTCTAGTCCCGGTGTTTTATAACACGGGCCATACCCATTCCTGGATAAGACAGGATATTCCACTACAACAGCTTTATAACGGGATTGCTGTCTCTTGTTCTGCAATGGAGCAAGGCAATGAACCCATGATGGGTCAAGGGGCTACTGAAGATGAAAGTGACTGAGAAAACACGATTGATTTTACCCGGAGCAAGGCGAGGAGGCAAGGAAGACACAATGGCTACTGAGGAAGAAAGCAATTGAGAAAACATTATTGACTTGGTAGGACACTAAAATAAAGGGGCCCAAAGAGAAAGATGATGGTTGACGATGCAATATCTTCTCTATTTCGTAATATCACGTAGTTATTCTAGGGAGAGTTTCACACTTGATATTTGTAAATAAAAACAAAATGCAGATATTTTTTAAGAAATAGGGGTTTGGTTTGAGACGGTATTTATATTATGTTGTGAGGCGGATGGAACCACTTCTTAATTGCTGTTGTTCCCAGGTCCACCCTGACCCGGAATTGTAGCACGACGGTATTTATATTATGTTGTGAGGCGGATGGAACCACCTCTTAATTGCTGTTGTTCCCAGGTCCACCCTGACCCGGAGTGGTAGCACTTGTTAGGGTCCCAGCTATGGGCAAATAGTTAACTCCCAAAGTGGGGTCAAAACATTATGAAAGTATAAAAATAAACTTTTATAGAAATATATCCATAAAAATACACTTTTATTGAAAAATATATATTTCTGAAGAAAAATTTTACCAAAATACATTTTTGAAGAAAAAATTATTGCCATAACACATTTTTGAAAGGAGTACAATATTCTCAGCAAAATATTTTTGAATACAAAACTAGAAGACATTTTCAGTTTTCTAAAATAAAAAAAGAAAACAAAATTGTCATTAAAATCTAAATCAACCTTCTCACTATAACTGAACATTAAAAAAGACAACCTTAAGACCCCACCCTTTTGGCATTAAATAACCCACAGAGGTGTTGATATGCCATTAAACAAAACTTAAACTCAAACTCAATTTATATTATAAATAAAGTTTGTATTTTTTCGGCGCCATCTTCAGTGTATTATGGCCACTGTATCTTTTGAAAGGTGTGGTGGATAGGAAATTAAGAATTAAAAGCAACTTTCTTCTTCACTTTTACAAAAATTCACAAGGACGAGTGAAATTCTGGTTTTGCCAAATAAAAAAGGGATTGACCATGTGCTTAAAGAAAAAGTTGAAACCGGATTTTGTGAGTAGATGTTAAATTAGTTTTCTGACCAATGGAAGCGATTTGTAAGACTTGAGAAGAGTTAGCGATCCAGTGCGAAAAACTAAAATGGTTATAAAAGACGAAAGGAAGGTCAGCCAGACAGTCAGACGGAAGCAGCAGAGACGACAAGCTAAAACGTAACAAGGGATAAACTTCAAGTCCACCTGGACAGTCGTTCTCTTCTTCTTTCTCGTGTGCTGATTCCTTTTACTTCTTCATTTCCATTCTGAACATTCCTACTCAATGATAACGTACATACACACGTACTACTATGAACTTTTGATACCCTTAACTTTCTCATTGAACATTAATTTCTACGAATTCTTGTTAATCTTTTCCATCAATAATTTTCTATTTTAACATGCAAAATGAATATTTTTATTTTACCACAAATCCACACATTCTAACCTGCTGCGAACTTTTTGATGATTACGAATAAATCTGTAAGTTATAGGGAGTTTGGTTATGCATGACACAAGGCCAATTCAATAATCATTAGCCATCACCCCTATAGCTTCAAAGATATTAATCCGTTGAATGCTGTTTCCGGTATACTTTCGAAACTTATGTATTTTATGAGTTTGTCGTGAAAAATCTGATTCTAAGCCAAGTTACAGCAAACTTTGGAGAATTTTTCTATGATCGTATCACTGCTGTAATAACTATTAACATGAGTCTGGGTAAAAAAATTACTCAGACATGACAATCATAAAATTCTTTATAGGAAAAAAATGTTCAATGTTATTTCATTTAGTCCAGTTAAATATCATAGTAGATTAGCACCACAATGGAATTAAACCCACAAAAAAAATGCTTTTCTTCTTCTTCTATGTGCCCTGTCCCTTCATGATGTAGGCGATCATGGCTCTCCACGTCTCTCTATCCCTTGTAGCTCTTAGTATGTTTGCTCCTGTTGCTCCTGGCAACCCCCGTTCCGTCATCCACCTGATCAGGCCCTGCAAATATGTTATCCGCTGCCTTCCTCTGTCTCTCCTTCCTTCTATCTGACCAGTCAGTATCAGGTTCTCCAGGCTCTTCTTCCTCATTGCATGTCCCAGGAACTTCAGTTGTCTCTTCCTGATGCTCAGCATCAATTTCCTTTTTGTTGCCATTCTTTCTAACACCTCGTCGTTGCTTGTATGCTCAGTCCACGATATCCGTAGCATCCTTCTGTAGAACCACATTTCGGCCGCTTCCAGTTTTGTCCTCATTTTCGATGATATTGTCCAGCATTCACAGCCGTATTGAAGAACTGACATCACGTAGCAGTCTAGAACTCTTTTCTTCGTTTCTATTGAGATTTTCCTGTGTGTTAGTATTTTGCTCATCTTCTGGAACGCGTCCTTTGCCATGCCAATTCGCCTTCGGATCTCCGTATCGCACTTTCCATTTCCTGTTAGAACACTTCCTAGGTACTTAAATTCTTGTACTTGTTTGATTCTGTTATCCCCCACCTGTATTTGGCATTTTGGGTTGTATCTTTTGCTGATGACCATGCACTCAGTTTTCTTAAAGTTTACGATGTCCAAGAATGAATATATTTATATATTTTTTTAGATTGTTGAAAAGGTAGAAGTAAACAAGCCGTTAGTCATAAAAAAAACACCAGGCATCACACTGCGGTGTAATTGTTAGCAATTACGACTATTGTTATGTGCTGTCAGTCCTTCAATATGGCGGCGTATTCTGAACAATCTCACCAAATATGAAGGAAAGACTTGAAGCAACCGAAATGTGGTTCTACAGAAGGATGCTGAGAATACCATGGTCCGAACATGTGAGGTTTTGGAGAGAATGGAAACAAAAAGAAAATAAGAGACAGCTGAAGCTTCTGGGACATACAATGAGGAAGGAAGGCTTGGAGAGTCTAGTCTTCACAAGACAGAGAGAAAGAAGGACTGAGGAAAGCAACTCGTGACATATTTGATGTGCTTGCGCAAATGCATGGCAGAGAAGGGTTTGGTAAGGGTAACAAGTAAAAGGTTGGCTAAGAGCTACAAAGATTAGGGGAATTTCACCCCGAGGAAGGCATTGCACTGCCAATATTGCGCAGGGGTTTACATAGAGTGGAAAGTGGTGAGAAAGGATGGTTAGATATAGGACATGTCAGAAGGAGGGTGATAGGCGGTTAAGGATACCGATAATGAGGGTTGGGTAGATGGTGAGAGTGTTGGAAGAATAGGTGCAAGTTAATGTAATAGGAGGTGTCTATTGACCTTACATTTAAACTCCTGGAGATTGTAGCTGTCGGGGAAGCAGCCATGTGGAAGGGAATTCCACAGGATGGTAGATTTATATATGTGCAGGATAGATTCAGACGGGAAAAACTTCCGGGCACTGCACAGAGAACCGACTTTCATAGCGGCGGATTTGGCAATGGATTCGATATAGTCATTCCATTTGAGGTCCGCTGAGAGTGTAAGGCCAAGGAGGCGTAGTGTTTTACTCTAAAGGGAGGCAAGCCTGTACCATGCTAATGGGAGGTAGATGCGATTGTCTATGGTGGTTAATTGATAGCAGTGTCGTTTTAGAAGCATTGAAATTTACGAGCCATTTCCATGATCGCCTACATCATGCAGGTACGAGGAATATGGAAAAAGAAGTGATTTCGATCCTCACTGGGTACTTCCTACTTGCAGCCTTATGCTACTTCTAAGGTACGCTTATTCGCAATTAAAAATAAGATTATAAATACTCATGTTCAGATCACATTTTATTCAGACTAATAAAGTTAACTGTATGTTTATAAAATTAGAATTTAACTATCTAGAATCGTTTTTTGCACACGCTAACACGCACGTGTTGAAATCCGATTGTTGAAGTTATCACTAACATTTTTTGTCGAGATTAACAAACTAGACACAATTCGTTCAATTTTCGCAAACCAGTTGATGAAATTTCAATAAAATGATTTGTTTAGAAATATCAGTCAATAAAGTACCATAAGTGATACAGATTTGGGCGATCATGTCTCGAACGCAACATGACTGACTGGGCAGAAGGTTGCCATTGCTTTCTGCGGTAGACTGGTTACCATCCAAGGCTATAGAACCCAATCTGTCCTGTTATTTCACTCATAGCTAAAGGGAGAAAATATGTATTAGATTATATTATTAAGTAGTAATTAGTGGGGGATTAGTTCATTACTTCATAACAATAGAAAACTGATCCCCCTGTTTATGCCCAGTAGCAGCTTTAATTCTGTTTCCAACTTTTATATTCAGTCAATCAGTTAAGTGCCAATCATGACGCACGCTTTGGGCGATCATGTCTCCAAAGGGACATGACTGACTGTGCAGAAGATTTTTGCGGTAGACTGGTTGCCAACGAAGGCTATAGAACCCAATCTGTCCTGCTATTTAACTCATAACCTGAGTGAGAAGAGATAAATTATATCATTATAATGATTAGTAGTAATTAGTGGGGGATCAATTTATTACTTCATAAGAATAAAAAACAATCCCTCACTTTATGCCCAGTAAAAGTTTTGTTTTCAACTATATTCAACTATTCAGTCAGTCAGTTAATTATTAACACTTACTTTGTACATATGTTCTTGTGATATTAATACACTATTTTGAGCCTACCTCCTTTGTATTGAGCACTTTTTTAAGAATAGGGTTTCTTTGGACAAGGAATATTATTCCATCCATACGTACCCTATACTTAGATAGATAAATATAGAGAGAGAAAGATAAAGAGAGAGATAAAGGGGTGATATATACAGACAGTAGGCAGAGAGTTACAAAGACAGAAGGAAATATTATTCCATCAATACGTACCCCATAGATAGATAGATAGATAGATAGATAGATAGATAGATAGATAGATAGATAGATATGAATAGGCTCAGAGATAGATAGATAGATAGATAGATAGATAGATAGATAGATAGATATGAATAGGCTCAGAGATAGATAGATAGATAGATAGATAGATAGATAGATAGATAGATAATGAAAAGTATGAGATAGATAGATAGATAGATAGATAGATAGATAGATAGATAGATAGATAGATAGATATAAATAGGCTCAGAGATAGATAGATAGATAGATAGATAGATAGATAGATAGATAATGAAAAGTATGAGATAGATAGATAGATAGATAGATAGATAGATAATGAACAGGCTGAGATAGATAGATAGATAGATAGATAGATAGATAGATAGATAATGAAAAGTATGAGATAGATAGATAGATAGATAGATAGATAGATAGATAATGAAAAGTAATGAAAAGATGAGATAGATAGATAGATAGATAGATAGATAGATAGATAGATAATGAACATACTGTTATAGATAGATAGATAGATAGATAGATAGATAGATAGATAGATAGATAGTGAAAAGTATGAGATAGATAGATAGATAGATAGATAGATAGATAGATAGATAGATAGATAGATGAAGAAAATATGAGATAGATAGATAGATAGATAGATAGATAGATAGATAGATAGATAATGAAAAGTATGAGATAGATAGATAGATAGATAGATAGAGAGAGAGAGAGAGAGAGAGAGCGAGAGAAAGGGGTGATATATACAGACAGTAGACAGAGAGTTACAAAGACAGAAGGAAATATAAATAAAAAGAGCGAAAGAGAGAGAGAGAGAAAGAGAGAGAGAGAGGAATATAGAAATTGGTGACTAAATAATCTGCTGCATCATTTCAAAGTAGGTTGATGTTTTGAACGAACAAAGAGCTGACAATAAATTCACTTTTAAGAAAGAAAAGATAAAGAGAATGAAAAGAAAAAAAAGAAAAAAAGAAAAAAGAAAACATTGTAAACGAACTGAAGCAAATGAAGTAAAGAGAAAAGAATGAAAACGACAATGGAAAATGGACAAACAGTAAGAAATTTAAAATAAAATAAAAGGGAAAGAATAAAGGAGAAAATGATACTGGAAAAGAATCGAGGAAATTAAAAAAAGGGAAATTAAAAAAGATAAATCAAAAAAGATAAATCAAAAGGTGAAGATTAAAAAAGAGGAAATTCAAAAGGGGAAATTAAAAAGAAGAAATTAAAAAAAGAGGAAATTAAAAAATTAAGACATTAAAAAGTGGAAAATAAACTGGGTGATATCAAAAAGGGAAATTAAAAAGAGGGAATTAAAAAGAAAGAAAGTAAAACGGGAAATTAAAAGGGGGAAAATTAAAAAAGGGAATTAAATACTGGGAATTAAAAATGGGACAATTAAAATGGGAAATTTTAAAAGGGGAAATTAGAAAGGGGAAGTTAAAAAATGTACAAAGCTCTGAAAGAAAATAAACATTAAGGGAGGAAATATATATAAAAAAAGAGCAAAGAAATTAATAGCGATGAAATTAATAGAAATGAAATTAATAGCGACAAAAGGAAAGAAAAAACAAAGACTTATATGAAGAGAAAAACGTAAAAATATAATGAAAAAAAGAGAGTAAGAAATTATGCGTAGTTGTAGAGGGTATAAAAAAAAGAATTCCTAAAACAGAAAATACTCGAATTAAGAAAGTAGTGAGAGAAACGCAGAATGAAAATTAAAAGGTGTGTGTGTGTGTGTGAGAGAGAGAGAGAGAGAGAGAGAGAGAGAAAGAGAGTGAGAGAGAAAATAAAAAAAAGAAAAAAAGCGAAGAAATAGAAAATAAATAAAAGAGAGTTTAAAGCATAAAGAAGGAGAAAGAGAAAGAGAAAAAAGAAAAAGCTATACGATAAAGAAAAAAAAGACAAGTCAAAAGAAAAAAGAATTTAAAACGTGAAAGAAAGAAAGAAAAAGAAAGAAAGAGAATAATAATGAAAAAAATGAATTTGAAGGCGTAGAAAGTTTCGCCTATCGCTCGGTTCACACTCCTCCCTGATCTTTTTGATAGGTGTAGAGGTTTATCCCTTGTTTCCTGCTAAGGAGTGCATTCCTGGTTCCTTCTAATGTCTACTCATCCACATTCATTCCCAGCGCCCCCCCCCCCCCCCACCGCCTTGCGTCTTTGTGGGTCAAATTGATTAAAATAGAACAAAGGAAATGAATGAAAAATGAATTTTACTAATGAAAGGCGAGACAGAAACAAGGAAATAGAAAAAGTAAGAATCGTAAAGGGAGACAAAAATAAAGAAAACTAAAGAAAAAATAAAGGAAAATTTAAGAAAAAAGAAAGAAAGAGAAGAAAAAAATAAAATCTAACAAGAAAAGAAAAAGAAAGAGAATAAAAAATAAAAAATAATTGGACGTATAAAAAGTGAAAGAAACGAAAGGAAAAAGAAAGAAAGAAAATAACAATAAATCAAAGAAAGAAAAAGGAAAAATAATGAAAAAGTAATAAAATGAAGAAATAAAAAGAATAAAGAAATTCAGTCATGAAGGAAAAATGAAAAAAAAAATCAAACAAAAACCAATGAAGGAGAAACAGAGACTCATAAAGAAATCTATGTAGTTATCTCGCATTAGATGTAAACTTCATTCAAAAAGGACGAAACTTCAATTAATTATTAAAATCACCAAATTAATCATGTCTAAGGAAAGGAAGTAGATTATATGAAATCAAGACAAGCACCAAATCAGTGACTCACAAAGAAGATAAGACGATTAGAAATCTTGATAAGGAATAAAACCACCATTTTTATTTAAACTGATGATATATATATATATATCCTTTGAGATTTGAAAAAAACATCACTCGACCGGCGGTAGAGAGTGAGAGAAAATTTACTCGCCCCAAAATCATTTTAATCGACCGACTCCATTTTCTTAATAGTCGCCTTACGTAAACATAGCGTGAATCTCAGATGGAAAACAAAGCAGTCGACAAAACCTGTTAAAATGAATTTTATAATTTTTAAACATAATAACAACAAAATTTGATCTTTCCTCTTACATAAACATTTGGATGATAAAACTTTGTTCTTATTATGTTTGAGCCCTTTTAACATCATGATATTCTGCTTTTTTTGTGGGGGATAATTGAGTAGAGGTATCTAAATTTGTAGTTTCTTTCTTCTGTTTGACGACAACCTCCATCTCATAGATGATAAAAACAACAAATCTAAATTTCTCAACGATTTTCTATAAAAAGAATTACTTGTATAATTTGTTTTTCGGTGCATTTTTTTTTTCTTTCTTTCAAATGTTCATTTTTACTTTTCGTAAGCGAGGAGGAAATATAGATGTTGAGTCACGGAAAATATTTTTCCAAATGAGTTTCTAAATGTCTATGAGCGTCTTTAATCTGGACGACAGAGACATTTTGGCTCCACTCTAGAAGCGTTAATTAAACGAATGTTCATACTGACCGGGACGATAAAAGCGAAACAGGAGATTGTCAATTTAAATTCCATTTGTCAGCTGTTGCTTTGGTGATTGCGGGATGTCACTGTCATTTGTTTAACAACACATTTCGACGTAAATCAGGCGCTATTCATGAAATCAAAGAGTTCAATAATGTTTTTGTAGATCATTCTAAGTAACTTGTGAACCTTCAATGGCATACTTTTGGGGTGTAAAAGGAATCAGATATCCTTTTTCTATATTTGAATGGACACGTTTCCTTGCGAGATTTTTAATCGACCGAGTAAACAATAAACTTTAAGCGGCAAATTAAGTTTTTCACCGACTGGGTCGATCGGGTAAGTAAAATCTCAAAGGCTATATATATATATATATATATATATTTATAATTTCACCCCGAGCAAGGCGGAAACGCCACTGATGTGCAGGGGTTTACATAAATGTAAAAAGATTAATTAGAAAAGAGTGAGGAGTACAAACTAGTTAGAAAGGAACAATAGAAAGCTGAGAAAGCAGGTGCGATGACAGATACATAGGTGGAGAGAAAGGGAAGGTTATACAGGGGAGGGGAGAGAGCTAGAGGCCAGTGGTTAGTAGATGAGTATTGACTTTGCATTTAAATTTCTGGAGGTTGTAGCCGTCAGGAAAGCAAGAATATGGGAGTGAGTTCCACAGGCGGGAAGTGCGAGAGAGGAAGCTGCAGGGGTAGAATTGTCGTCTGCATTTGGCTAACCTGACTGTGAATGTGTGGGACCCAGTTGCCAGTCTGGTTGCACGAGTAAACACCTGTTGAGGAGGCATCAGTGACTTAAGCTCATCCGAGCAGAAGCCATGAAAGTATTTATAGAAGAGACAAAGGGAAGCCACATTTCGACCATGGGGAAGTGGCTGCAGTCGAGTCGCCAGATCAGTACCTATCACATTACAGACTCTTCTTTGGAGCTTGTCAAGAACACTGAGGAGAACGGCAGTGGCACCTGACCATGCACGGACGGATGGTTAACTTGTATATATGCAGGATGGATTCAGGTGGAAAAAACATCCTGGATCGACATAGTGACCCAATCTTCTTAGCAGTAGATTTTGCTATGGATTCAGTATAGTGGTTCCATTTGAGGTCTGAGGACAGGGTAAGTCCAAGAAGGCGTAGTGTATTACTCTCCGGGAGAATCACTTGGTCCATGCTTATGGGAGGCAGAAGAGGTTGCCTGTAATGGTTGACAAAAACAGCTTGGTCTTAGATGAATTGAAGTTGACAAGCCACATTTTGCCCCAGTTCACCACAGAGTGTAGATCCCGCTCAAGATCAGCAGCGAGATTATGTCTGTCCGCCACGACAGGTTTCTTACTGGTACGGGAGTATATTGTTGTGTCATCTGCGTAGATGCCTACTTGGGACTTGATCTCATCTGGGAGGTCGTTGATGAAAATAAGGAAGAGCGTCAGGCCCGGGATAGAGCCCTGTGGGACACCAGCATTCGTGCTGTAGGACGAAGAGGCACGCCCATTCATTTTGCGGTTATTTAAGAAAGATTGGATTAGGTCAAGCAGGTGACCGGTAATACCATAACCGCGTAGTTTGCATAGGAGGCCAGAGTGCCAAACCCTGTCGAAAGCCTTGGAGATGTCCAGAGCAACCGCGCGAGCCTCGTCAGACTCATCAAGGGCCTGTAGCATGTACTCCGTTACGGTTGTTAGCAGGTCGGCCGTGGACCTGTCAAAGATATAGCAAGGAATAAGCGTAATGGAAAAGATATTTTTGATGTCAATTCTAATAACTGAAAAACTAAAAAACAACCGATT
Source organism: Ascarosepion bandense (assembly GCA_037127315.1). NCBI lineage: Eukaryota > Metazoa > Mollusca > Cephalopoda > Sepiida > Sepiidae > Ascarosepion > Ascarosepion bandense. The sequence continues at coordinate 74,926 of JBBBDQ010000737.1, forward strand.
TCGTCCCCGTCTCATAAAGTTTACTCCTGGGAATTAAAATAGGAAAGGTGTAAAATAATGGATGACTAGAGCCCAATAACATTCAAACAATCACTCTGTTTACAGAGGGAAGGCTTGCGGGATCTGATGTTTAATGATTTCAGAACTTTTAAGTGATATGAAGATGGGACCTTGATAAGATAGAAAAACGTCCGCACTAAACCCAGAACAAAATTCCTGCTATTAATAATATGCTGTGCATTAGACGACCAGGATATATTACCTAGTTGGCCGTTGCTAGCAGCCGGATTCAAAGTCCAAGGAGGTAAATGTTGTTTTATACCAAAAGCCAAACGTTGAGACGTTCTCCTATATAGTTGTGTCTACAACTACATTCGTATATATAAATTACGGAATTAACATGACGAGTGGGGAGAACATTCCTACGAATGGAAGAAAGAATGGGTCGAGTACTAAATATTACTCGAACATTAGCCGAACACACACACACACACACACACACACACACACACATATATATATATATATATATATATATATGATGTCCCATAATGATAAGATATATTGTAATATTTTAAATGCAAGTATCTTGAATTAGAAACATAACATAGAGTACTAAATATATTTCTTCTTCTTCTTCTTCTTCTTCTTCTTCTTCTTTTATGTGCCCTGTCCCTTCGGGACGTAGGTGATCATGGCTTTCCACGTCTCCCTATCCCTGATGGCTCTTAGCACGCTTTCTCCTGTTACACGATGCAACGCTCGTTCTGTCATCCGCTAGCTCAGGCCCATAAATCTAGAATATAAATGTATAGAAACTAGCATGGCCACAAAATGAGTGAGCAGTTTATGTATTAATTAAAAGATAGATTTGATCCCCCACTTTATATCTACTTTTAAATTTCTTTTGAACAGTTAGCATATATTTTTTTCTTCTATGTGCCCTGTCCCTTCAGGACGTAGGTGATCATGGCTTTCCACGTCTCCCTATCCCTGGTGGCTCTTAGCCCGCCTTCTCCTGTTACACCATGCAACCCTCGTTCTGTCATCCACTAACTCAAGCCTATAAATCCAGAATAAAAATGTATAGAGACTAGCATGGCCACAAAATGAGGGATCAGTTTATATATTGATTAAAATATAGATTTGATCCCCCACTTTATATCCACATTATAATTTCTCACAAACAGTTGGCATATATATTCTATTTCTTTGTGCCCTGTCCCTTCAGGACGTAAGCGATCATGGCCTTCCACGTCTTCCTATCCCCGGTGGCTCTTAGCACGCCTTCTCCTGTAACGCGACGCAACCCCCGTTCTGTCATCCACCTGATCAGGACCTTCAAATATGTTATCCACTGTTTTCCTCTGTCTCTTTTTCCCTCTAAATATATATTTATTACTTAACATATGTACAAGAGTTCAACAAATCATCTACAATTTGAATATTACATCTCTGGCATGGCCACCACCATGAAGAGAGCATGTACGATCTAACTCTCGCATTTCAAAAGCAGACATGGTGAGGTTCCATCGTCAGCAAAAGAAATATCAGATGTTTCTTAGGAATAGCAAAATGCTTAAGAAAACGAAATTTGAAAACAGTTACGCAAATTGAATCTTTGATACATCTGTTGAAAATATCCCCTCTGTGATAGCAGCGTTAACCCGAGAACACTAACCATAGGTATATAGTACCCAGCGCAAATGACACCATTTTAATTACAATTTAATTAAATTTTCTGTGCCTGATTTTCTTAACTAAATAATATGTTTTTTAGTTCCTATTAATGTTAACTCAAAGTACAAATTTTGAAGTGCCTGCATGTAAAAAATTTCAAAGAAAGATTTATATTTAATATTTTTTTTATATTTTCAAAATCGTGTATGATATACCCATGGTTAGTAGAGGTGAAACTTTAATTGATGGTTAGTGTTCCAGGGTTAATAAAAACAGAATTGGGATCTTTTCACGTGGCTGACTTGTTTGTCGTATAAGTTTAAAAGATAATACCCGAAATATCACGATTTACAGAAACAGAATTCAATCACTGTAAGTTATTCTGTCAGTTAAGTATCATACGTGATACACGCTTAGACGATCATGTCCTGAAAGAGACATGACTGACTGGGCAGAAGATTATCCAGCAGTAAATTGCCATTACTTTCTACTATAGACTGACTGCTAACCAATGCTACAGAACCCAATCTCTCCTGCTATTTAACCCATAGCTGGAAGGAGAAGAGATGTATAATATTATTAAGTAGTAATTAATGGGGGATCAGTTCATTACTTCATAATAATAGAAAACCGATCCCCCACTTTATGCCCATTAGCAGCTTTAATTATGTTTCCAATTATTATATTCAGTCAATCAGTTAAGTATCATACGTGATACACGCTTGGGCGATCATGTCTTGAAAGAGACATAACTGACTGGGCAGATTATCCAGCAGTAAATTGCCGTTACTTTCTACAATAGACTGGTTGCTAACCAATGCTACAGAACCCAATCTCTCCTGCTATTCAACCCATAGCTTGAAGGAGAAGAGATGTATAATATTATTAAGTAGTAATTAATGGGGGATCAGTTCATTACTTCATAACAATAGAAAACCGATCCACCACTTTATGTCCAGTATCAGCTTTAATTATCTTTTCAAGTTTTATATTCAGTCAGTCAGTTAAGTGCCATACGTGATACACGCTTAGAAGATCATGTCTCTAAAGAGTCATGACTGATTCGGCAGAAAATTTTTCTCTCAGTAGGTTGCCTTTACTTGTCTGCGTTAGATTGGTTGTCAACCAAGGCTATAAAACTGAATCTGTCCTGTTATTTGACCCATAGCTGAAGGGTAAATATAGATTAATACCTTTCTTAAGAGGATTATCGCGTAAGTAAATGCAACGAATTCAAGTGGAATTCGAACTCAATTCTCCGATTTCTCGTTCCAAGCCGATATCCAATGCACCGCAAAACATATCCCGTTGGTGTATTTTTTTTTTTTTTCGTATCTGCTTCACGGCGGCGTCGTCGGAGTCGGAGTCGGAGTCGTTGTCAGCTCATTCGGCGGCAACGGCAAACGGTGGACGACGGGCAGTAGCGAAAGACGGAAGCCGTTGACGATGCGCCAGGTTAGATGGACGAGATCTAACGCACAAAACAGGCTGCCGGTTTATTATATTAAAATAAAAAGGCGTGCTTCTTCAAAATATTTCCAGTTCGGGAGATCACGATTTACAAAAAGTGTCCTTTTAAAAATAATGAACAAAAGAGAATTAAAAAATAAAAATAAAAATAAAAATAAAAAACCATGTCCTTTGGATCTTTCACGGTGACAATAAATTTCCAGATTCATGTGACTCATTTTCTGACTTACTAACATTTATTAAATAAGCGGTTAGTCACTCGAGAACTCGCATAAATGAGAAAACGAAAGTGTAATTTTAATTTGAAGCAAAAACGCATGAATAAAAAGACAAAAATTGAACGTGTTTGTTGCCTTGGGCAAGTTTTCAAGTTTTGCCGACGTAGTGTGCACGTTCAATTGACAGCGGATGTAAAGAAAAACTATATTTCACTCATACAATAACCAAAGAAGTAATTTGATTGGTTGGTTTTATGTCAGAGACTGTGGGAATTTTGAACATGGATGGCTGGCTGAAAGCAGTGATATTGACACGAAACGAAATGAGAAAGATAATGACTTAAAAGTGAAAGGTTAGGAGGGGGGGTGGAAAAATGAAAGAACGGAATAATAGAAGCAAAAAAGGTAATGTGAATTACGAGTAGAATGGGAAAAATGCGAGGTAAAGCACATGGAAAGAAAGAAAGAAAGAAAAAAGAAAGAAAGAAAGAAAGAAAGAAAGAAAGAACGAAAGAAAGAAAGAAAGAACAAAAGAAAGAAAGAAAGAAAGAAAGAAAGAAAGAAAGAAAGAAAGAAAGAACGAAAGAAAGAAAGAAAGAACGAAAGAACAAAAGAAAGAAAGAGAGAAAGAAAGACTTTAATGACAGTATGCAAGCAAGTTTAATATGAGGGGACTAAAGACAACAGTCAGAGAGAAAGTAATTAATTAGATAGATAGATAGATAGATAGATAGATAGATAGATAGATAGATAATGAAAAGAATGAGATAGATAGATAGATAGATAGATAGATAGATAGAGAGAGAGAGAGAGATAGATAGATATGAACAGGCTCAGAGATAGAGATAGATAGATAGATAGATAGATAGATAGATAGATAGATAGATAGATATAAACAGGCTCAGAGATAGATAGATAGATAGATAAATAGATAGATAGATACGCATCAGAATAGACATAGATAGATAGATAGATAGATAGATATGAACAGGCTCAGAGATAGATAGATAGATAGATAGATAGATAGATAGATAGATATGAACAGGCTCATAGATAGATAGATAGATAGATAGATAGATAGATAGATAGATAGATAGATATGAACAGGCTCATAGATAGATAGATAGATAGATAAATAGATAGATAGATACGCATCAGAATAGACTGAGATATATATATATATATAGATAGATAGATAGATAGATAGATAGATAGATAGATAGATACGCATCAGAATAGACTGAGATAGATAGATAGATAGATAGATAGATAGATAGATAGATAGATAGATAGATAGATTCGCATCAGAATAGACTGAGATAGATAGATAGATAGATAGATATGAACAGGCTCATAGATAGATAGATAAATAGATAGATAGATACGCATCAGAATAGACATAGATAGATAGATAGATAGACTGAGATAGATAGATAGATAGATAGATAGATAGATAGATAGATATTTTGATGGAAAAACGAATCAGAAGAAAACCCAAGTATCTATGTTTCCTTCAGGAAATATATCATAGAAATGGTCGACTGAGTTAATTAGTCATTTCCGGGGATCAGAAGAAATAAAGAGTTTGACATTCCGATCAAAAGGAAAACGGATAAAAAAACATAGAGTTAAAAATATGAAGGAGGTCGTATTTGGGAGAAGTTTTAATGAAAAAGGAAGGAAGGAAGGAAGGAAGGAAGGAAGGAAGGAAGGAAAGGATGGAGGAATGAAGGGAAGGAAAGAATGAAGAGATGGAGGAATGGAAGGAAGGAAGGAAGGAAGGAAGGAAGGAAGGAAGGAAGGAAGGGCGGAGAGAAGAGAAGGAAGAATGAAGGAAGAAGGGAAAAATGGAGGAAAGAAGGAAAGAAGGAAGGAAGGAAAGAAAGAAAGGAGGAAGGAAGAGAAGAATGAAGAAAGGAAGTAAGAAGCAAAAAAGGAAGAAAGGAAGGGAAAAATGGAGGAAGGAAGGAAGGAAGGAAGGAAGGAAGGAAGGAAGGAGGAAGGAAGGAATGGAAAGTCGAGAAAGAAAGGAAGGAATGGAGGGAAGAAGAGAAGGAAGAATGAATAAAGGAAGGATATAATGAAAGGAAGGAAGGAAGGAAGGAAGGAAGGAATGGAGGGAAGAAGGGAAGGAAGAATGAATGAAGGAAGGATATAATGAAAGGAAGGAAGGAAGGAATGGAGGAAAAATATGAGGGAAGAATGGAGGAAGGAAGGAAGAGAGGAAGGAAGGAAGAAAGGAAGGGAGGAAGGAAGGAAAAGAAGAAGGATCGGAGGATGTGTAAGAGGAAATTAAGACCAAAAAAAAGGAAAGAAACGATGCAGAAAAGGAGGTAAAAAATAGATGACGAATAGAAGGAAAACTGAAAAAAAGGAAGAACAAGATAGAAAATCAAAAATTAAAAATGAAAGTGAAAGAAGAAATTAACCAAATAGAAAAAGAAGAGGAAAAGAAACAATAAATGACGAAAGCAACGACGAACCCTAAAGAGAAGAAAGAAAAAATATTAACAATATTGACAGCAAATTATGATGTGGAAAAAAAAAACATAATTAAACGAGAGGAAATATTTTCTCATTCATCGGTCACGAAATATTAACGCTTTCTCGACTGTGGTGTGGAATTGGAGAGGCAGCTCTCTCGATAAACTCCTCGTCAGAATAGTCAGCCCGTTTGATTTTTTTAATTTTTTAGAAAAAAAATATTTATTTTTTGTTAGCAAATATTAAAACATACACATTAGTCAACAGGGATTTTACGGAATATTTAAAAGGTTTAAGTAAAACAACATTTCAAACACAAGCAACCCAGATCAAATAATTCGAAGCAAAAGGTTCCATGTTTCTGTTGGTGATACGATATCAACACGGAACGATAAATCGGGGAGCCGAGTTCGAATTCCAGTTGAATTCTTGGTACTCACTTACTCCCAAATACCCTTAGGAAAGGTATTAATCCGTCTCTTCCCTCCTAGACAGATTCGGTTCTATAGCCTTGGCTGTCAACCAGTCTACCGCAAAAAGCAATGGCAACCTATAAGGGGATAATCATCTTCCCAGTCAGTCATGTCTCTTTCGAGACATGATCGCCCAAAGCGTGTATCACGTATGGCACTTAACTGACTGACTGAATATAAAACTTGAAAAGATAATTAAAGCTGCTTCTGGACATAAAGTGGGGGTTCGGTTTTCTATTGTTATGAAGTAATAAACTGATTCCCCACTAATTACTACTTAATAATATAATACATCTCTTCTCCTTCCAGCTTTAGGTTGAATAGCAGGAGAGATTGGGTTCTGTAGCATTGGTTAGCAACCAGTCTATCGTAGAAATTAATGGCAACCTACTGCGGGATAATCTTTTGCCCAGTCAGTCATGTCTCTTTCGAGACATGATCGCCCAAGGCGTGTATCACGTATGGCACTTAACTGACTGACTGAATATAATAGTTGGAAAAATAAGTAAAGCTGCTACTGGGCATAAAGTGGGGGTTCGGTTTTCTATTGTTATGAAGTAATTAACTGATCCCCCATTAACTTATTATTGAACTTATTTAACGACTGCATAACATACAGAGGAACATATAAACAAAAGCAAAAGTTCTAAAAGCGTCTATTAAGTTCTAGACGGTTCCAGAAAGTTATAGTATTACTGTACTTATATAAGTTTTTAGAAGTTCCGTGATGGGGGTGATATTAAAAAGCAATCTATTAAACACTTTTCAGCATTTTTAATAAAATGTTTATCGAGTTATCGTAAAAAAATCAATTATTTCAGAAAAACTTAAAAGTCATCGGCATGATTTGTGTGTGTGTGTGTGTGTGTGTGTGTGTGTGTGTGTGTGTGTGTGTGTGTGTGTGAATAGAATAAGCAAAGAACAAGTAGGAAAAAGTGTTTCACTTTTAACAAGGTTCTTCAAACAATTTTTATATTTTTTAGAATCTCTGAAGAAGCTTGTTAAAGTGAAACATCTTAGATTAAAGACGCTTTTTTTTTACTTGTTCCTTACTCATTCTATTCATCCTATCGGATTCCGAACCATATATTCAACTCATACATACATACATACATATATATATATATATATATATATATATATATATATATATATATGTACCAGCAGTATGGCCCGGCGTTGCTCGGGTGTAATGAAAGCTTTAAAACTAATACATGGTCCTGGAGCTCAGACTCTTTGGACGTTGGCACGAAAGACTACAAAGCAATAGTTGTTTCTAGTTAAAGCGAAACCGTAGACTGAAAGAAAAATGAATGAATGTAAGTCAAATTTTGATTGCCTGCTATCGATATCAAATAAGTTTTACCGTCGTAAATTGAATTTTGAAGGCTAAATAAGTCCTCTGAGTAAATGGTATCATGGCTGAGACTAAGAACTACAATTATACCTACTTAGAGCCAAACCCGAAGCAAAAACTAAAATAAAAGAATTAAAAAAAATACAGACATACAAGCAGATAAAAAGACACACACAAAAACATCTTGCCTTTTATATATATATATATATATATATATATATATATATATATATATATATATATATATATTCGATTTTCTGCACTATTGTAAGAGCTGCAACCTTGAAACTTCTGAATATCGTTTCTTATGTCTTTGTCTATGTGTATTAAATTTGATTAAAATAGGACCACTCCTTCTATAAGCCGATTTTTTCTATTATCCATTTTCAATATTTATTGGGGGTACCTCAACACAAAACCTAGCTAAGAACATTCACAGACGCTTATAGTAAAACTGTGTAAATTTTCAAGAAAATCGGTTCAGCCGTTTCGGAGTCTATAGGTAACGGACACACACACACACACACACACACACAAAGTTCCATTTATAAATAAGTTTAGATTTAGATTAGATTAGATTATATATATATATATATATATATATATATATATATATATATATAATGGATTCTCGTATTTGAGTCGTATAAATGGCGACAACGAATTTCGTCGGATAAGTTAAAAATGGTAAACAAATAATTACTTAACACATTCCGTTAAAGTTCTTCTTGCTCTTCTTCTTTTATGTGCCCTGTCCTTTCGGAAAGTAGGTGATCATGGGCCTCGACCTCTCCCTATCCCTGGTGGCTCGTAGCACCCCTTCTCCTGTAACACCATGCAACCCTCGTTCTGTCATCCACTAGCTCAAGCCCATAAATCTAGAATATAAATGTATAGAAACTAGTATGGCCACAAAATGAGGGATCAGTGTATATATTGTCTATAATATAGATTTGATCCTCCACTTTATAACCACATTATAATTTCATATAAACAGTTGGCATGCATATTTATCTTGTATGTGCCCTGTCCTTTCAGGACGTAGGCGATGATGGCTTCCCACGTCTCCCTGTCCCTGGTGGCTCTTTGCACGCTTTCTCCTGTTACACCACGCAACTCTCGTTCCGTCATCCACCTGATCAGGTCCTTCAAATATGTTATCCGTTGCTCTCCTCTGACTCTTTTTCCCTTTATCTGGCTTGTTAGTATCAGGTTCTCCAATCCCTCCTTCCTTCAGCTCTCACTTCCTGATGCTCAGTATTAATTTCTTTTTCGTTTCCATCCTTTCCAAAACTTTATCATTGCTCACATGCTCGATCCATGATATTCGCAGTATCCTTCTGTAGAACCACATTTCAGTTGCTTCAAGTTTTTCCTTCATTTTTGATGAGATTGTCCAGCATTCACTGCCATATTGTAGAACTGACATCACATTGCAATCCAGTACTCTCTTCTTTGTTTCTAGCGAAATTGTCTCTTAATACTCTATTCAGCTTCAGCGTGTATAATACTTACAGCCCTTGTATATATGAATTAATTTCTTGCCAAATAATTAAATTATAACATATCCTGTTTTCGGGAAATTATAAGTTGCGCTTCCTCATGACTACAACCCTTTAGTCTTCATAAAAATAACATTTAATATTTCCGCAAAAAAATATGAATGGAATTGAATTGATTTTCGCTTGATAAACAATGCATAATGTATTGAAATAAAAACACCACCAAAATTGTTTTTTTTTATCTCGTTTTCGCTCAAGAAATAAAAATAAAAACAGAAATGTTAAAACTTCAAATCAAATCAGCAACCGTCACGTTGAAACAATTTAATGCCTCATGATGACTCTGTGAAATTGGTTTCCTTTTTCGTATAAAGATACCCGAGTAAGGGAAGTCAGTGAATTTGACGAGCGATAAGCAGTTCTTTGATCAAATCATCAATTTTTGGATTGATTTCGATTTTTTTTTTCTAGCATAATTTGATCTCTTTGTTTGAACTGAGTCGTTTAAATTTTAAAATCATTCACACAGACTAATTAATAAGATTCCTTTGATCCAAGAGAATTTGAGTCAGCTTTGTTATGTGACATCATCCTCAAGACCTTGAGCATCACATTTGATTTAAATTGTTTTATTTCATTTTTAAATCGAATTACGTAAGGGCATAAAGTCACTAAAGCGCAAGGAGCTACTGGGAATATAAAAATGAAAATTGTTTTGGAGTAAATACCCATACTCCATGAAACAACTAGATTATTCTAGACTTAAAATAAAGAAATCCATGGAGTCTGAAATAAGCAATTGCCGTCAGGGAGTTTGATGTCTGTCTCCAACCGACAAGCTCTCTGTCTTCGGGCAGAGAACGACTCAGTCGAGATTCGGTTTTCGAACCCAAATCAGTCAGTGAGTTAAGTGCCATACGCGATACACGCTTGGGCGATCATGTCTCTAAAGAGACATGACTGACTGGGCAGAAGATGATCCCGCAGTAGGTTGCCATTGCTTTCTGCGGTAGACTGGTTGCCGACCAAGGCTATAGAACCCAATCTGTCCTGTTATTTGACTCATAGCTAGAGGAGGAATAGATGTATTATATTTTTAATTAGTAATTAGTGGGGGATCAGTTTATTACTATATATCAATAGAAAACCGATCCCCCACTTCATGACCAGTAGAAACTTTCATCATGTTTGCAACTATTATATTCAGTCAGTCAGTTAAGTGCCATACGTGATACACGCTTTGGCGATCATGTCTCGAAAGAAACATGACTGACTGGGCAGAAGATGATCCCGCAGTAGGTTGCCATTGCTTTCTGCGGTAGGCTGGTTGCCGACCAAGGCTATAGAACCCAATCTGTCCTGCTATTTAACCCATAACTGGAAGGAAGAGACGGATTAATACCTTCCCCAAGGGTATTTGCGTGTAAGTGAATGCAAGGAATTCAATTGGAATTCGAACTCGGTTCCCCGATTTCTCGTTCTGGCTGAGATGAATAGACAAGCGCTCTGTCTTCGGGTAGAATTCGACTCGGAGCTTGTTCTACGGACAGAATCTCGTCCGAGAACAGAAATCTTTGTGCCCAATTTTGCGCATCCGGGGACTGGGAATATTTTGGTAGTTAGGATCCTGACGTTAAATCTACCTTGTGTCACCTTACTTCTCAGTAGGGAGTCATGGGTAAATACAAAACCTTAAGAGTCAGTGTGGTTTAATTTCAGAGTTTAAGTTTGGGTTTTGTTTAACGGCATATCAACACCTCTGTCGGGTATTTCATGCCATTAAGCTGGGGTTTTAAGGTATTTTGTTAATGTTTAGTTATTGTAAAAAGGTTGATTTAGTCAGATTTTAATGTATTGTTTTGTTTTTATTCTAGAAAACTGAAAACGTCTTCTAGTTTTGAATTAAAATATGCTTTGCCGAAAATATTTTTTTTTTCAAAAATGTGTTATGGTAATAATTCTTTCTTCTAAAATGTATTGTCGGTAATATTTTTCTTTCAAAAATATATATTTGTCTATAAAAGTCTATATATATATATATATATATATAGTCTGACGATAGCAAGAGCCTGAAACAGATGGTTAAAAACTCACACCTATCCATATGAATAAGTCAGCTCTATGACTGATATTGAGCGCTTTCAAATAAGTATAACACATATATAATATATAAATAATATAATATATATAACAAATTGCATATATATATATATATATTGATATCAAAATTCTAGAAGCTATCTACATTAAACAGCTTAAACCTAGCTTAAATTAAAAAAAATTTCGACATCTCTACTAACATATTCCAATGCCTGTAATGGGCGGGAGAGGTCACAGTTACTACACTTACCCCCTCTACCCATAGTAGTAGCAGCTCGCAGACCAATCCCCTCATGCCACTATACCCTCATGTGACCAAGAACCACACCACCACCATTTTGTCACCGCCTGCGGCCATCTGCCACGTTAAAAATGGACTTGTCTCTTTGGTTGAATTTTCTTTGTTTAATTCCACTTTGTCAATAATTTAAATGTTCTATGTTCACTGAACATTAAATGTTCATCCTTTGATAATGGCTTATGTAAGCCGAAAGCTCAGACCTGATAAAAAAATCAACAATTATTGCGATTTCTTGTCGTCTTTCCATGACAACACTATCAAGCTAATCAGATCATACGAACGGGTCTTACACAAAATAAATAGACAGAACTTGTCTATGTTATTCAATGAAACCTGTATTAATGAAAAAATGCTGCCAAAATACACACAATATTTATAATTATATACATACACTTTTCACACACACACACACACATATATATATATACATGTGTGTATATATATATGTATATATATATATATACATGTGTGTGTATATATATATGTATATATATATACATGTGTGTGTGTATATATATGTATATATATATACATGTGTGTGTGTATATATATATGTATATATATATACATGTGTGTGTATATATATATATGTATATATATATATATACATGTGTGTGTATATATATATATATGTATATATATATATATATACATGTGTGTATATATATATATGTATATATACATGTGTGTATATATATATATATGTATATATATATATACATATATATATATACATGTGTGTGTATATATATATATGTATATATATATATGTATATATATATATATACATGTGTGTGTATATATATATATGTATATATATATATACATACATGTGTGTGTATATATATATATATATATACATATATATATATATATAATTTTATACTTTTATAGCAATTTTCTTTTTAGGAATATATCTTGCCAATATTTCTTTTCTTCCAAAACTGTATTGTTATAATATTTTTCCTTCAAAAATATATATTTATCTACAAAAGTCTATTTTTATGTATATACTTATATAAAAGTCTATTTTGATACTTTCATAGTGTTTTTGACCCCAGTTTGGGTAGGGTTAACTATTTGTCCATAGCTGGAACCCTAACAGTTGCTACCATTCCGGGTCAGGGTGGACCTGGGAATAACAGCAATTAAGAGGTGTTTCCAAGCCCCTCACTACCTCCCAATCAGAGGCCTTGCTGTCTGATGCAGTTTACCGTCATCCCCAGACCTTTTCTTTCAGAGTGACACTTTTTGACAATAGACGATGAGATTTGTGGAACATTATAGTGATTAGATTTATTTACGCTTTCACTAAGTTTGTTTTATTAATTTTCTTTTGTTGAGTGACTTTTTCTTTTTCAGTTTTTAATTTTCAGCTTCGGCTGAATCTATTTTAAATTTTGTTTTGACACTTGAGTTTGGTTTTTATTTTTCTCTACTTTTACTGTCAGATTTTATTAAAGAAGACCTTGTTTTTCACTTTGCAAGTTTGTTTTTAATATTTGTATTTTCTTCTTCATTTTGTTTTTGGTATGAGGTTAATCTGTTTATAATTGTCACCTTGCTTTGACATTTAATTATTTTGGCTGTAAGGAAAAATATTAACTCTTCTTAAAGAGAAAAACTTTTAAACATGGCCGACCAAAGTCGGTCTATTAAAAATAGGTACCGTCACCTTTTCAAGGGAAAACAGCATAGCATAATGAAAAAGGCCACAAACTTAACGAAAATGAAGCTTTATCGCCAAAATGTTGATGTTATTATTAAGATGAAAGACCAAAGTATTTTAATTTTTTTTTAATCCTTTCTAACACGTTCGAAATTTTGGTTAAAATCTTGTTTTGTTTACGTCATCGCCTACTTTAATTTTTAACATTGATTTGTTTTTGCGCTTGTTTTTCGTTGAAAACACATTGAATTGGAAATTCTTGTAAAAATCAAATAATTGTTCTATTTTAATGAAATCTTCAGGACTTATTCACAAGTGAATGAAATTATGTTTGAATGTTTTTGTTTTTAGAAAATTTTAGTAAAACGTATTTTTTTAGATATATTAACCCCGCATAACTTATTTTCATGAAATTTCGCACAGAACTTTCCTTCTCCTTGAATTTTTTTTTTTTTTTAAGTAGGAGTCTTTGGAAATTGTAAATCACCGCCTTTTTTTTTTTTTTTTTTTTTTTTTTTTTTGTTAAAAGTAGGAGTCTTTGGAAATTGTAAATCACCGCCTTTTTTTTCTTTTTTTTTTTTTTGTTAAAAGTAGGAGTCTGGAAATTGTAAATCACCGCCTTTTTTTTCTTTTTTTTTTTTTTGTTAAAAGTAGGAGTCTGGAAATTGTAAATCACCGCCTTTTTTTTTTTTTTTTTTTTTTTTGTTAAAAGTAGGAGTCTTTGGAAATTGTAAATCACCGCCTTTTTTTTCTTTTTTTTTTTTTTGTTAAAAGTAGGAGTCTGGAAATTGTAAATCACCGCCTTTTTTTTCTTTTTTTTTTTTTTGTTAAAAGTAGGAGTCTGGAAATTGTAAATCACCGCCTTTTTTTCTTTTTTTTTTTTTGTTAAAAGTAGGAGTCTGGAAATTGTAAATCACCGCCTTTTTTCTTTTTTTTTTTTTTGTTAAAAGTAGGAGTCTGGAAATTGTAAATCACCGCCTTTTTTTCTTTTTTTTTTTTTTGTTAAAAGTAGGAGTCTGGAAATTGTAAATCACCGCCTTTTTTCTTTTTTTTTTTTTCAATTTAGTACTATCTAAATGAAAATCTACTCTGAATTGACATTAAATAATTAGAAAAGTTTTTAATTGCTTTTGTAAATAAGTAATATTAAGGACGCTATTGTCTAAAGAAATAATTTTTCTCATGAATAGTGTATTTTTACAAGATTTTTTAATTTTTTTTTTTACATTTTAATTATAATAATTTATAATAGTTTAAAACCGTGTAAAAATTCTCTTTTGGGCTATGGGTGCTATCTATTTTTGAAAAAAAATTATTTGCTTAATATGTTTCTTATTTTCATGTATGGTAGATTGAAATTGCCATTATTATGAAAAGGTTACGTAGTTTAAGAGTTTCGTCCCTTCACTTAGATTTAGGAAATTTGTCATTTATGGTCATCTATAGTAGCAGATATCGATTTGCCATTCCACAGTCCATCAAACATTTGATCAGATGAATACGATAAATCGTTAACAATTGGTTGTATATTACTTTTTATGCTTTAAGTAATATTTCTTTTAAATCAGATTAATTTAATATTCAATTTTCTAATTTAACTAAAATAAAGTGTCAAATCTTTTGAAATATTTTTAAAATCGATGATTTTTGTTTGTATACAAATTTCTTAAAATTAAGAAGATGGCCGCTTTTAAGAAAATTTGAATAAATCGAAATTAAATGTGACATTCCAATCTATATTTTTTTTTTATCTGAAATACACCAGAACATTTTATTTAATGGAAATAATAAATTTAATCATTACGCTTTTAATAAAAACTAAAATGAAAGCTTCAAGAATATGTGTGTGTTTTTTTTTTCATTTTAGAAATTTCATTTTAAACTAAGGTATCGAAAATTTCTGCCGAAAAATTGGAGGCACATAATTAAAAAAAAAAAAATATTTAGGTCTTCCGTAAAAAACGATCAACCAGAAAAAAAAGAAGACATTCAAGCAGTTCCTCTTCAAAACACCACCCGAAAAGAAAAACGGAACTTTTAAAGATGGATCCTATCAGGAGAAATATAATGCATCGACCTTCTTCTTCTTCTTCTTCTTCTTCTTCTTCTTCTTCTTCTTCTATGTGCCCTGTCCCTTCAGGACGTAGGCGATCATGGATCTCCACGTCTCCCTATCCCTTGTGGCTCTTAGTATGTTTGCTCCTGTTGCTCCTGGCAACTCCCGTTCCGTCATCCACCTGATCAGACCCTGCAAATATGTTATCCGCTGCCTTCCTCTGTCTCTCCTTCCTTCTATCTGTCCAGTCAGTATCAGGTTCTCCAGGCTCTCCTTCCTCATTGCATGTCCCAGGAACTTCAGTTGTCCCTTCCTGATGCTCAGCATCAATTTCCTTTTTGTTGCCATTCTTTCTAACACTTTGTCGTTGCTTGTATGCTCAGTCCACGATATCCGTAGCATCCTTCTGTAGAACCACATTTCGGCCGCTTCCAGTTTTGTCCTCATTTTCGATGATATTGTCCAGTATTCACTGCCGTATTGAAGAACTGACATCACGTAGCAGTCTAGCACTCTTTTCTTTGTTTCTATTGAGATTTTCCTGTGTGTTAGTATTTTGCTCATCTTCTGGAACGCGTTATTTGCCATGCCAATTCGTCTTCGGATCTCCGTGTCGCACTTTCCATCTCCTGTTAGAACACTTCCTAGGTACTTAAATTCTTGGACTTGTTTGATTCTGTTATCCCCCACCTGTATTTGGCATTTTGGGTTGTATCTTTTGCTGATGACCATGCACTCAGTTTTCTTAAAGTTTATTTGTAGTCCCTTCTTGTCACTCTCCATTGCTACTTTTTGTATGAGGTCTTGCAGTTGCATCGACCTTAGCAATAGATAAAAAAAGTAAAGAAATAAATGAAAATGATAATAACCCATTGTAAGTATGGCGACTAACGATGTCAACGGTGTACTGGCTGAGGAATCGCCTTCTAATTGGAGTTCCTCCTGGAAATGCATAGTCAATGAGGCGGAGCATACGGAAATTCGAAGTTGTATTAGCATGGCCAAGGAAGCATCCCAGGAACAGATTAGAGTGCTATGAGACATAAAAATTCATCCGAAAACAAAGAAGAGAGTACTGGATTGTTATGTGATGTCTGTTATTCAATATGGCTGTGAAAGCTGGACAGTTTCATGAATGATAAAGGAAAGATTCATGTGGTTCTACAGAAGGATGCTGAGGATACTATGGGCGGAACACGAGGGCAATGACGAGGTTTTGGGACATATAATGAGGAAGGATGTTCGTTGGGGGGCAGTGAATATAGGCTCAGAACGAGAAATCGGGGAGCCGAGTTCAAATTCCAGTTACTTTCCTTGCATTCACTCACACGCAAATAATTTGGGAAAGGTATTAATCCGTTTCTTCTCTCCAGTTATAGGTTAAATAACAGAACAGATTGGGTTCTATAGTCTTAGCTGGCAACTAGTCTACAGCAGAAAGTAATGGTAACCTACTGTGGGATAATCCTCTCCCCAGTTAGTCATGTCCCTTTTGAGATGAGACATGATCGCCCAAGAATGTATCACGCATGGCACTTAACTGACCGACTGAATATAATAATTGGAAACATAATTAAAGCTGGTACCGGGCATAAAGTGGGGGATCGGTTGTCTATTGTTATGAAGTAATAAACTGATCCCCCATTAATTACTACCTAATAATATAATACATCTCTTTTCCTTCCAGTTATGCGTTAAATAAGAGAAAATATTGGGTTCTATAGCTTTGGCTGGCAACTAGTCTACCGCAGAACGTAATGGCAACCTTCTGCGGGATAATCTTCTGCCAAGTCAGTCATGTCTCTTTCGAGGCATGATTGCCCAAAGCGTGTATCACGTATGGCACTTAACTGACTGACTGAATATAATAGTTGAAAACAATTAAAACTTCTACTGGGCATAAAGTGGGAGATCGGTTTTCTATTGTTATCAAGTAATGAACTGATCCTCCATTAATTAGTACTTAATAATAAAATATATATCTTCTTCTAGCTATGGTTTGGATAGCAGGAGAGATTGGGTTCTGTAGCATTGGTTAGCAACCAGTCTATCGTAGAAAGTAATGGCAACCTACTGCGGGATAATCTTCTCCCAAGTTATTCATGTCTCTTTCGAGACATGATCGCCCAAGCGTGTATCACGTATGGCATTTAACTGACTGAATGAGGAAAGAGAGCTTGGAGAACCTGATGCTTACGAGACGGGTAGAGGGGAAGAGAGACAAGGGAAAGCAATACAAGACATACTTAACAGACTTGAGCAGATGGATGGTGGAGCGGAAATTGAGTGAGATAACAGAAAGGTTATTGAGAACGACAAGATTTAGGGAGATGTGGAAAGCCATCATCGCCTACGCCCTGAATGAACCCAACGCACAGAAGAAGAAGGGACTCTATATCACTTAGTGTTATGGAATCAAATTTCGCCTCTGAGGATATTAAAATGACGGCAGAATTGGAGATGACAATTGCATCAATTTAAGTTACTTTTACATCTCATTATATAATATTCTTTTCAATCAATTCAATACAAGCAAGGTGATAATGCCACTAAGACGCAAGGTATTAATCCGTTTCTTCTCTCCACTTATAGGTTAAATAACAGAACAGATTGGGTTCTATAGTCTTAGCTGGCAACTAGTCTACCGCAGAAAGTAATGGCAACCTACTGTGGGATAATCCTCTCCCCAGTCAGTCATGTCCCTTTTGAGATGAGACATGATCGCCCAAAAATGTATCACGTATGGCACTTAACTGACTTAACAAGGTGATAATGCCACTGGGTGCAAAAGAGAATGAAAATAATTGAGAAGAAACAAGAAAAACGATCCCAAACAAGGGACAAAAAATAAAGAAGGAGTAAGAAACGGGTGATAGCCGAACCTATCTACTCCTATTTAGAAGGGAACAAAAAGAGTGGAATAACAGGAGAGAGGAATTTTAAGAGCGACCGGGCATAGGAAGAAGTGAAGGGTCATGATCACCTATGTCCTGAAGAGACACGGCACATCAAAGAAGATATCAAGCGAGACAAAATATCTTATTACCGATGGCGGGCTTTTGGTAAAACTCAATACATGAGAGCACATTGTGCAAAGACAGTGTCAGTCTTTATGTTCGACAAGCTAACACGATAAATTATCAGAGCACGAAAAGCTCAGTGATAAATCAATGTCTTCCTTAGTGGTTAAACCGCAACAATGTACAAAAGGTTGGTTTTTTTTTATCATCTCACCCCAAGCAAGGCATTCCACTGCCACTATTGCGCATGGGGTTACATAGGAGAAGGTAAAGAGTGGTTAGACATAGGGAATGTCAGGAGGAAGGTGACAGATGAGTAAGGATAGCGAGGATGAGGGTTGGGCAGATGGGAAGAGTGTTTGATAGAATGGGAGCAGGTTAGTGTGTTAGGAGGTGTCTATTGACCTTACATTTAAACTCCTGGAGATTGTAGCCGTCGGGGAAGCAATCGTGTGGAAGGGAATTCCACAGCCGGGAAGTGCGAGGAAAGAAACTGTTGGAGTAGAAGTTACGGTTGCATTTTATCGGTTTCACTGTAAAAGGGTGGGATCTAGTTGCTAATCTAGTATCTCGTTCAAATTCGTATTTAGGGGGCACCAGTGATCTAAGTTCATCGGAGTAAAAGCCGTGAAAGTATTTATAGAAGAGACACAGGGAAGCCACGTCGCGCCGGTGGGAGAGAGACTGCAGGCGGTCTGCCAAGTCGGTATCTATCACATTACAGACCCTCCTCTGAACTTTATTTAACTGTTGTCGCCAAGTTGTTGTGACCTGTTTGGGCCAGGAAGTAAGACACGGAAACAAAAAGGTCGGATCAAACAGTGTATTAGAATAACAAAACATCACTGGTGCCTCCTAGGTATGAATTTACACGAGCTACTAGATTAGCAACTAGGTATCACTCCTTTACAGTGAAACCGATAAAATTTAACCGCAATTTCTACTCTAACATCTTCTTTACTCGCACTTCCCTCCTGTGGAATTCCCTTCCGTATACTTGCTTCCCTGACAGCTACAATCTCCAGGAATTTAAATGTAAGATCTACAGACATCTATCTCACTAACTCGCATCCTTTCTTTCAAGCTCTTTTCTCCATCCACTCCACCTCCATTACACCAGTATTCTCATTCGTCTATTACCCTCCTCCTGATATTTCCTATAACTAACCACTCTTAATCCATCTCTTCCCTCCAGTTATGGGTTAAATAATAAGACAAATTGAGTTCGATAGCCTAGGCTGGCAACCAGTCTACCACAGAAAGCAATGTCAACCTACTGTGGGATAATCTCCTGCCCAGCCATTCATGTCTCTTTCGAGACATGATCGCCTAAAGCGTGTATCACGTATGACACATAACTGTCTGTTAGTAATCAGCAATTAAAAGTGTACGTCCGAACAGTATACTTACGCTGCGTCTCGACTTTCTCACGACTGCCTCACGACTGCCTTTCCGGAAATCACGCAGGTTCGCATTTATTGACGGAAGAAGAGTCCATTCCTATAGATAGGTCACCCTAAAATTAATGTTGGACGTACTGTTGTCCACGCCAGAAGACTGTGCAGATAACATCTCATGATTTAATCACAAAAGATCATCTACATAGAATACCGAAGACGTGGTTGCACCAAGGTGACGGTTAACGAGATTCCTGACTATATTAAAGGAGAGCAATTAGGGACATGTCTTAAGCAGTATGGACAATTAATGAATGTTATTTAAGAATATGAGATTGATCAATGAGGATTCTTGATAATAGATTGCGAAACTTTCATTTCCATTTCCAATATATTAGACTAGCAGTATAGCCCGGTTTTGCTCGGGTGTAATGATAGCATTAATACTAATCCATGATCCTGGAGCTCAGACTCTTTGGATGTTGGCACGAAAGACTAAAAAGCAGTTGTCCCCAGTTAAAGCGAAACCGTAGACTGAAACAAAAATGAATGGATGTAAGTGAAATTTTGATTTCCTGGTATCGATATCAAATAAGTTTTTTTCGTCGTAAACTGAATTTTGAAGGCTAAATAAGTCCTCTGTGTAAATGGTATCATGGCTGAAACTAAGAACTTCAATTATACCTACACACACAAACATGTTGCCTTTTATATATATATATATATATATATATATATATATCATCGATTTTCTGCATTATTGTAAGAACTGCAACCTTGAAACTTCTGAATATTGTTTCCTATGTCTTTGTTTATGAGTGTATCAAATTTGATTAAAATCGGATCACTCCTTCTATAACCCATTTATTCAATTATCAATTTTCGATATTTATCGGGTGTACTTCGACACAAAACCTAGGTACGTACATTCGCAAACGCTTATAGTACAACTGTGTAAATTTTTAAGAAAATCGGTTCAGCCGTTTCGGAGTCTGTAGGTAACGGTCAAACACAGACACAGATACACACACACACATACACACACACACACACACACACACACACACACACAAAGTTCCATTTATAAACAAGTTCAGATATAGGCGGGAAGAATTACTCTGTCATTGTGAGCAGGTGGAGACCAACATGTTGGAAGTGCGGCATGACTGGTCACTTCACCCCTTCCTTCCAAGAGAGGAATCGGCCTACCCTTGACCCAAATCCCCCTCGAACTACTTGTTCCGCAGCGCCTCCAATGGGTCTGTCTGCGGTTGGTACCGATAGTCAAAGACTCCGGTTAGGTCTCTTCCAGAGATCAAGATTGCCTGTCGCAAAAAAAAATCGAACCATACACAGGAACGGCTGGTTGTGAGTAGAATGAGAGATAAACACCAAGCGACGGGATCTCAGTCTCTTGAATCCCCCTCTAAGACAAAGGCTATAACAGTCCCATCTCCAATAGGGAGTTTCCGACTAGATACATCGAGTAATTAGATATAGTGTGTAAAAAATACGAACCGGCTCTTGAAGTTAGGGTCAGATTCAAAAGGATGTCTGCTAAGGCAACACAGTAGACATCCTTTTGAATCTAACCCTAAAAGGATGTCTGCTAAGGCAACACAGTAGACATCCTTTTGAATCTAACCCTAAAAGGATGTCTGCTAAGGCAAAGGATGTGCATTTGTGATGCAGTGGATATCGACTCGGAACGACAAATCGAAGAACCGAGTTCAAATTCCGGTTGAATTCATTGCATTCACTTACATGCAAATACCCTTGGGAAAGGTATTAATATGTCTCTTCCCTCCAGTTATGGGTTAAATAACATGAGAGATTGGGCTCTATAGCCTTGGTCGGCAACCAGTCTACCGCAGAAAGCAATGGCAACATACTGCAGGATAATTTTCTGCCCAGTCAGTCATGTCGCTTTCGAGACATGATTGCCCAAGCGCGTATCACGTCTGGCACTTAACTGACTGACTGAATATAATAGTTGGAAAGATGATTAAAGCTGCTACTGAACATAAATGGGGGATCACTATAACTAACCACTCTTTCTCATCACTTTATATATATATAATACTGTGCAAAAGTATTAGGACAAGAACTATTTTATCTTTTATGAGGCATATTGACAGAAAATAAACAATTTAATTAAAGTAATTTTATTTGATTTACTCAACAAATGCTTTAACAAGAAAAAATACTTGTTACAAAATAAATTTAATATTCAGTAAAATAGCCTTTTGCTTTGATCACATCCTTCATTCTGTCAGGCATTGACATCACAAGCTTCTTCAATGTATCTAATGGTATCTCCTGCCAAGCAGCTTGTATTTGTTCCCAAAATGTGTCTTGCGAAGTAACATTAGATTTATCAATTCGAGAGGGGGGAGGGAATAAGAAAAAAGTCAGTCATATCCAAGGATAATAGAATAATGAGTAGTTTCAAAATAACTTGTTTAATAGAAAATAGGAAAAATGAAATATAACTTCTTTTTAATACATTTCTTTTACATTTAGTCTTAAACAATCAATATTTATGTGCAATTTCCTTGGCTTCTCACCCTGTATTTTAATTTCAGTGAGGTTCTTAGGAAAATCACCCCTGTCCTGATACTTTTGCACACTACCGGTAGTGTTCAAAAGTGTTAGGACAGGGGTGATTTTAAACTTTATTTTGATGCCTCATGAAAGATAAAATAGTTCTTGTCCTAATACTTTTGCACAGTACTGGATATATATTTATCTATATACTAGGTGCGATTGGTAAATTGTTGCAATTGTTTTATTATTTTAAAACGAAAGGCTATTATAGTAAATTTGTAACAAGTATTTTTTTTTGTGTTAAAGCACTATATATCGGGAGATTTGTTACCACCACACTTCTGAAGAAGGTTTTGGTATGCCTAGCGTTCAGATTCGTCTATATACGCTTCATATCTCTTTCCAAGACGGGATGCGTTTGCAATTAGATGCGGATAACGAATTCTAGAAGGAAGACACTCGTAAAATCTTCCCTGAGATGTGTGCACGTGTGGGAGGACGAGCCCCACCGTTTACCTTTAGTCGAGTGCCTCTTTTATCGTGAATAAGGACTACTTATGGGCAACGCATGGTCTTTTCAACGTCAAAGCATTGTTCCCTAAGGCGTTATATCACGTGTTAGCAACTCCATTTAGGAGGACCTGATAGGCGAGCTCTGTTTACCGAAGCAAGAAGTCCGCTTCATATAGCCTTCGGTGCTCTGATCGAAATCTCTCACTAACAATACTCACCTGGCTGGATTTGATTCTAGCTTCTTGGTTGGCATCCGATATACTGCAGAAAGTTATGCGATTCAGAAAGGGGACTATTTTGAAAGACATGAAATGGCGGATCGGTAAGTGATATAGTTTTCTTTTTATAATCTTTTATAGCCCAATAACTTTTGGTCAAATCTCGTATGGAGAACGTGATAGAAAAGAAAGAACGTATATTTGCCTACATTACTTTCAAAAACAAAAATCCCAGAAAAATCTTCTGCCTAGGCAGACATGTCTTGAAAGTGACATGATTGCCCAAGCGTGTATCACTTATGTAAATTAACTGACTGACTAGATTATCAGTCAGGTCTCATTATTGTACTGTTCAAATTGCTCGATGAAACCGTAAGTTCTGTGCTAACAATTCCTTCTCTCGCATTTCTCGATTGTTGAACTCATTTCCGTGTTCCTCCATTAGAGTCAACAGTTATTCTCAAAAATGCAAAGACAGTGTCAGTCGTCATCTTTAAATTTATTAAAACCTATTCTTTTATTGTTCTCTCTCCTTAATAATGTTTAGTTTTTGTTTTATCCTGATTTCCTTCACATCAAATAAAAGCCCTCACGCTTTAGCGGCTTTATTGCCTTGGGTGAGATGAATGATTAAAAAGTAAAGTTTACCGTGAAGGGAAAAAAACTCAGTTTCTTAAACCAAGGAATCGATACCATTTGGCTGAATTTCATTTTTATGTTTATTTTTTTATTTTTAATCCTTTGTCGTCAGGATCTTTTTACGGGCATCAGTAAGAAATATCTATGAGGCAATTATCTTCCAACGCTTTCCATTATTTTATCTATTTTCACTCTGACCTTTTGCTTGAAACAGGCAAATTGGGTGGTATTTCGTCAGAGAAAATATGCCATAAGTAGGGAGACCAGATCTTTACTTTATCCTATACAAACGGGTGGAATTGGGGGGGGGCGATGCAACGGGCGCAGACAGTTCCTACGGTACGCATAAAATCGAATTGTTTGTTCTGGGATCAAATTGGAAATACTTTTGTTATGTGTTGGTATAAAAACAGCAATCAATAAAAATTCGTAAAAAAAAAAAAAAAAAAAAAAAAAAACAGAAAGGGATTTTGTTTTGAAACTGAGTTTCTCAATGATGTAAGCAAATATACGTTTGTTTTTTTGTTTTTTGTTATTTTGCTTTGTTTTTTGTTTTTTATCAAGTTTTCTATACGAGATCTGAACAAAAGTTATTGGGCTATCAAAAACTACAAAAAAAAAAGACTACAACGCATACCAATCCGCCATCTAATCTCTTTCGAAATAGTCCCCTTCTGAATCGACACACGTTATCCAGTGTCGTTTCCGTTGATGAAACCATTCCTGGAATCCCTTTTTTGGGGAGACAGCTGCTTTGTTGCATTAGCTTGATCTTCCTAAACGTCTTGAAATCTTGTTTATTTCAAGTATATCCTCGGTATGACGATAAATTATATCCGGCAGCAAGGTCTTTAGAGATTTAGAGAAGCGAAAACAGCTTCTTAATTGCTGTTGTATCCAGATCCGCCCTGACAAGGGTGGTAGCATCTGTTAAGGACTCAACTAATACCAAATAGTTAGTCCGAAAACAAAATGCTATGAATGTATAAAAATGCAATTTTATAGTTGTTGTGGATCTTCGTTGCCAATTTGTTGTGGTGAAATTTTGCCGCAAAGTTGTAGTGATCGGTTTGGTCGGAAGTAAGACACGGAACGCAGGAGGTAGGTTCAAAACATTGTATTATATATACACAATATATATATATAACAAGAACATACATACAACGTAAGTGTTAGCAATTAAGTAAATAGAAATAAGTCCGAACGGTACAGTTACGCTGCTTATTGACTAACTAGTAGCTGTCGTTAACTGTCGTACTAAATACTGTACTTGACTGCCTCCCGAAAGTCACGCAGTTAACTATATATATAACAAGAGGAAGAACCCATTCCTTGTAGGCGGGCACCATAACAATGGTAAAAATATCAGTAATACATTTTTATATAACATATAAACAACAATTTTTGTATTTCTGAGATTAAATATTGTAATTATTTACATTTAACACTGTTTTAATCTTTTTGCCATATTCACAATGTTTCGGCCGTAGTACGCTCCCACCTTCTTCCGGTTTTTTCGATTTTCGTACTGAATCTTTTATTTTGTTCATCAGGGAATAATGTTCTACTTCCATGCGTCGTGGATCTTTCAGGTGCGTCACTATCAGTTATCTCCCTTTAACTCGACTCTCTATATTTTTGGTCAACCTTTGTTGTACCAAGGTATTGAACTCACACATTTTGGTGTCAAGTTATTGGATCCAACCAATACTTTATCTAATTGGCCATGTCTAATTTATTACTAGGCGCCTAGTGAGGAACAAAGTACCGATCCACTAGTAAGGGTCAACACGAGTAGCTTCGTCATACAACACCCCTTACAGAAGCACTTATTATTTAAAAAAAAAAGTAGAATAAAAATATTTCAATTGCATGAGGACTAAAATGGCAGCAATGTTACATCATTTCACAGATAAAATTGGCTACATTTAAGCGGAGGTTCGATGCTAATAGTTTCTTCCTTTGGTTTCTCGCTGGTGGAAATTTGTGCTGTTTCTGGCTTCCCGGTCAACTTTGAACTTCAAAAATTTAAAGGCAATGTCAATCTGTATATTGTCTTCTTTATTCCTGTTCTGTTGTTGTTCTCTCTCCTTCATAATGTTTTTCTCATATTCTCAATTTGGTCTTCACAAATTTAAATGCAATGTCAAAGTTTATATTCTGCCTTTTTAATTCCAGTTCTTTTATTATTCTCTCTCATTAATAATGAGTTTGTCTTATATTAGAAATTTATTTTGTAAAACATGGAAACGGTGCCTACAATTAGACGTGCTGTCTCAAGGATGGTTTCCCCCTTGACGCCGCAGTTATTTTAACTACCTCCACTCCTCAGCAATGTTGATCGTTTTAACAATCAATAATTAGAATTTGAATTTTAACCTTAATTTTAATAAAACCTAAACGTATGATGAAATTGAATTTATTTATTTTATGTTTCTTGAGAATTTATGAGAAAATATTAAAAGCAATTTATTATATTGTTTATTAAGAGGAATAATTTTATATTTACAACATTTTATATTTACAACATTTTATATTTACAACATTTATATTTACAACATTTTATATTTACAACATTTTATATTTAC
This sequence comes from Ascarosepion bandense, assembly GCA_037127315.1. Classification (NCBI taxonomy): domain Eukaryota; kingdom Metazoa; phylum Mollusca; class Cephalopoda; order Sepiida; family Sepiidae; genus Ascarosepion; species Ascarosepion bandense. The sequence goes on from JBBBDQ010000737.1 coordinate 101,158, forward strand.
AACATTTTATTTACAACATTTTATATTTACAACATTTATATTTACAACATTTTATATTTACAACATTCTAAAAATTAATACAATAAAAACTAATGCAATGCAAAATTTATCCATTACCAATTTAGAAATAAATAAATATAAAAACGAAATGTTATTCATAGAATTATAAAAATATAATTAATCATTAAAATATGTGAGACAAATATAAAGAATCTTTTCATTATTTCTCTATACTTCTGAGATAAGGTAGTATTTACATTATTTACATTGTTTGGACTGTTGTCCTCATCTTTGTTGCCATATTCACTTTCAATATCTGTCTATATTTCTGAGATGATGTATTGTAATTATTTACACTATTTACATTGTTTGGACTGTTGTCCTCATCTTTGTTGCCATATTCACCTTCAATATCTGTCTATATTTCTGAGATGATGTATTGTAATGATTTACACTATTTACATTGTTTGGACTGTTGTCCTCATCTTTGTTGCCATATTCACTTTCAATATCTGTCTATATTTCTGAGATGAGGTATTGTAATTATTTGCACTATTTACAGTATTCGGACTGTTGTCATCATCTTTGTTGGCACATTTACTTTCAATATCTGTCTATATTTCTGAGATGAGGTATTGTAATTATTTACACTATTTACATTTGTTCGGTTCATTGTCCTCAAGTTTGTTGCCATATTAACCTTAAATATCTGTCTATATTTCTAGTATTTACAGTATTTACAATATTCGTACTGTTGTCCTCATCTTTGTCGCTACATTCGCCTTCAATATCTGTCTATATTTCTGAGGAGAGGTATTGTAATTATTTACACTATTTACATTGTTTGGAATGTTGTTCGCATCTTTGTTGCCATATTCTCCTTCAATATCTGTCTATATTTCTGAGATGACGTGTTGTAATTATTTACAGTATTTGCAGTATTCGGACTGTTGTCCTCATCTTTGTTGCCATATTCACCTTCAAAATTTCTCTATATTTCTGAGATGAGGTATTGCAATTATTTACACTATTTACATTGTTCGAACAGTTGTCCTCATCTTTGTTGCCATATTCACCTTCAATATCTGTCTATATTTCTGAGATGAGGTATTGTAATTATTTACGCTATTCACATTGTTCAGTCTTCTGTCCTCATCTTTGTTGCCATGTTTGCGACGTTCATGGTCATACAAGTAATATATTTTGTAAAACATGGCCAATAAGAACTGGAATATATCTTAAACATTTGAAATTGAATTTGAATGTTGTATTTTATCTTGATAATTGACAAAAAATGATAAACACTATTTATCAGAATACGTGGGTGATTGTGGCTCTTTCACAACTTTTTAACTTTTGTTGCTCTAAACAATGTGTATTCCTCTATCTCTCCCAATGTTATGTTATAATGGTTAACGGCCTATTTCGAATCCCATTCAAGTTCATTGTTCAGTTTCACGTAAATACTACTTGGAAAGGCATGAAACCATCATTTCTCTTCTCATGTGTTGAGAAGCAGGACAGACTAGGTCTTATAGTGTCGATTAATGCGTAGCATTAAATTTATTCTTAATAATCAACATGACGAAACCCGACAACGATTAACCCACACAAAGGTGCCGATAATAAAAAACACTTTTTACAAATATGCCCGCAATAAAACGTACTTTCAGTTTTTCTTTTGATACTGATATTATTTTTAACTACCTTCACTCTTCGGCAATGTTTATTGTCTTAAAAAATGACGATTAGAACTGAAATAAGATCATTTTTTGGTTGTTCTTGAGAAATTACAACAAAAGTATGAAATTGAATTCATTTATTAGATTGTTCATTTATTGAAAGAATTTTATGAGTACCATTGTAAAATTTAATGCAATTAAAACTAATAAAATTAAAATTAATGCAATTAAAATCAATGCAATTACGACTAATATACCTAAAACAAATACAATTAAAACTCATGCAATTAAAACTAATACCATTAAAATTGATACAGTTAAAATTCATGCAAATAAAATAATACAGTTAAAACGCATGCAATAAAAACTGATACAATTAAATCTAATGCAATTAAAATTCATGCAATTAAAACAAATATAAAAAAAATAAAAATTAATTCATATACCCATAAACATTTACCAAATTATTGAAATATGTATATATTTTATTAATCATCTCACCCCAAGCAAGGCATTCTTCTGCCACTGTTGCGCAGGAGGTTACATAGGGGAAAGTGATGAGAAAGAGGGGTTAGTTATAGGAAATGTCAGGAGGAGTGTAATAGACTGATGAGAATACCGAGAATGGGGATGGAGTAGATGGAAAAAAGAGCTTGAGAGAATGGATGCGAGTTAGTGAGACAGAAGATGTCTATTGGACTTACATTTAAATTCCTGAAGATAGTAGCCGTCGCGGAAGCAAGTACATGGAAGGGAATTCCACAGGTGGGAAGTGCGAGAAAAGAAGCTGTTAGAAATTGCAGTTACATTTTATCTGTTTTACTGTAGAAGGATGGGACCTAGTGTAGTAGCTCATGTATATATTCATACATACAGAAAGTGCGAGGAAAGAAACTTTTGGTGGAGAAGTACAGAAGATTTTACAAGTGTAAAATCTTCTGTACAATAAAGACGGAAGCCGACGATGGTTCGCCTGTAATTGGCCTATACTTCCGCTTAACGATGGAACAACGTGTCTGTCTTAATTTTTACATAAATTTGCTCTATATGTATTTATATACATATATATTTACGGCTTTCCTATAGAGTTATCCTACCACTTTATATACAGGATACTCCTTCGGATTCTTCTATATCTACACGGTATGTGTATATATATATATATATATATATATATATATATATATATATATATATTAGTTTAGCGCCACACACCCAGATGCTAGGAGGGCAATTAACCAGGTAAACGTTTAAACAGTGCACTCTGATAACAGACAGTTTGCCGGGAATTTACCCTACCAGTTCAGCTAGAAGGTGACAATGTGGTTATCAAGAAGAAGAGTTGATATTAACGCATGCAAAATAACACACCTCTTGCTTCTCTTCTTCATAGTCAGCCTATAAACGTTTCAGCCCACTCTGGTACATGAAAAGAGAAGTTATTATAAAAACAGTTGAAATTATGCAGGGTTTCACAGTTCTAGCATCATACCTTGATATTCATCCTTGAGACTTTTCAGCTCACCCGTTATATATATATATTCATATATATATATATATATAGATCCGCAGACAGATCTTTTTCGAAAGAGATATGACTGACTGGGCAGAAGATTATCCCACAGAAGGTTGCCATTACTTTTTGCGGTAGACTGGTTGCCAGCCAAGGCTATAGAACCCAATCTGTCCTGTTATTTGACTCATAGCTGAAGGGAAAAATATGTGTTAGATTATATTATTAAATAGTAATTAATAGGGGATCAATTTATTATATTATAACAATAGAAAACCGATCCCCCAATTTATGTTCAGTAGAAGTTTTAATTGTTTTCAACTATTATATTCAGTCAGTCAGTTAAGTGCCTTATGTGATACATGCTTGGGCGATCATGTCTCGAAAGAGAGACATGACTATCTGGGATTATCCCGCAATAGGTTGCCATAACTTTCTGCGGAAAACTGGTTGCTAGTCAAGGCTATAGAACGCAATCTGTCCTGTTATTTGACTCATAGCTTAAGGGAAAAATACGTATTAGATTATATTATTAAGTAGTAATTAATGGGGGATCAGTTTATTACTTCATAACACTAGAAAACTGATCCCCCACTTTATGACCAGTATTAGCTTTAAGTATGTTTCCAACTATTTCATTCAGTTAAGTACTATACGTGATACACGCTTCGGGTGATCATGTCTCAAAAGATACATGACTGATTGGACAGAAAATTATCCCGCAGTAGGTTGCCATTGCTTTCTGCGGTAGACTAGTTACCAGCCAAGGCTATAGAACCTAATCTGTCCTGTTATTTGACCCAGCCAAAGGGACGATGCGGATTAATACTTTTTCCAAGGTTATTTGTGAGTAAGTGGGTGCAAGGAATTCAACTGGAATTCGAGCTCGGCTCCCCGATTTCTCGTTCCGAGCCAATATCCACTGCACCACAATGCACATCCCCAACGCCTTGAAATTAATGCTTGAAAGATTTCATAGCTGTAGTTTTGCTCCTTCATAGTCAGCCCCTGAGCTTTTCAGCTCACCGTTGTATAACTAATTTGGTTAGAAATCAAACTACCCTGTCGATAGGTTGTCCAGGACAATTTACGTTTATAACACGCTTTCATACATCTGACGTGTATGTTGAAGTATAATTGACTGACTAAATAGGCTCGAATAACCTCCGAAATCATCAAAATTAAGATTCCCGTGGAACACGGTTTATCAGGAGAAACTTTCTTTAATGCCAAAGAAATTCGATAAACCCTTATCTGTCGATCTCCCTATTTTTGTTGGTGAAAACAAGAACGGCCCTCACACCACCGTGAAATACACACAACGATTTGCCATGATTCTGACATATCTTCTTCCTTGGATTAATCTAAAAATCAAAAATGGACCTATTGTGCAGCTTCTTGTTATTGATTGCAGTCGAAGACACAACGCGGAAATTAGAAAATGTCTAATGTTTAGCACATCTTCCATTCTTCGGCTGTGTGAAGGAATCAATTTTGATCTGAGAGGTGCAGGTTAAGGAGTAAAAGATAAAAACATCGTTCGTTGTTATGGAAGAATATCTTTTTTCACTTGGAACGATGAACTTTCCGTTATACATACATACATACATACATACATACATATATATATATATATATATATATATATATGTTATTATAATATATATATATTATTATATTATATATTATATTATTGTATAATATATATATATTATTATATAATATTATAGTATTGTATATATATATATATATATATATATATATATATATATAAAGGCACGGTTCACCAGCAGACGTGAAACCAAGCTCTCCTATTATTCTGAAAATGAGGTACTGATCTCGAAATATTAATGAATAATAAATACGTAATACCCAACACCATTTTTACCTTCTATTATTATACTAAACGTATTGTGATAGCCTTAAAATACCAACCCATATATATATATATGTATAGTCATCCGCAGATATATATATATATATATAATGGTCACCCGCAGACAGATCAGTACGGTTAGACATCCAACTGCTTTTTACCCAGGATTGAAACTCGACCTAATTGGCGTCAGTCGACGATTCTACCTCTAAGCTATGGGCGCTCGCTAGGAGGGGCCGGACATTTAGCGTGTGATGTATCATACGCCAAGTTTAGCGCCACACACCCAGATGCTAGGAGGGCAATTAACCAGGTAAACATTTAAACAGTGCACTCTGATAACAGACTGTTTGCCGGGAATTTATCCTTCCAGTTCAGCTAGAAAGTGACAATGTGGTTATCAAGAACAAGAGTTGATATTAACGCATGCAAGATAATACACCTTTTTCTTCTCTTCTTCATAGTCAGCCTATAAACGTTTCAGCCCACTCTGGTACATGAAAAAAAATCCAGTTATTGCATGCAGGATTTCACGGTTCTAGCATCATACCTTGATATTCAGCCTTGAAACTTTTCAGCTCACCCGTTATATATCTATATGTAGTCATCTGCAGACAGATCTGTTTTGCTGTATCACAGCTCATCAGTACGGTTAGACATCCGATTGCTTTTAGCCCAGGATTGAAACCCGACCGAATTGGCGTCAGTGGGCGATTCTACCTCTGAGCTATTGGCGCTCAGTAGAAGGAGGCAGACTTTCTAGAGTGTATATTATCATTATTCTAATTCATTGCTGAATGAACCATTCGTAGATGCTAGAGTAGCTACACATTTTTTCGTCTTGCCTTCTTTATTTAACCATATTGTTTTTATTCAGAATATTACTGTGTATATATTTCCATATATATATATATATATATATATATATATATATATATATATATAACAATGACCTATGTTTTCCTTTCCGTTATATATATTTTTTTTTTTTCTTTAATCTGAAGTGGAAAAGTAGGAAGGTAAATTCCAAGAACCTGATCCTAATTAATATTAAAAGAATTATTAATATTAAAAAATGATGCAGGAGGAGAGCTCAATGTACTTAGGATTTCAGAGCTAATATAAATTAGAGAAAACTTTCAAAATTCAAAAGGTGTCGGATGCACATTTCGACATGAGATCTCTAAGAGAGATTCCACATCACCTCAGCGACATCACATCGTTCCATTCCAACTGAAGAAAAATCTGGAACCCGGGGGAGGGGGCAAAATAAACAACGGTCAAAAATTGAGAATTCTTTTAAGGTCAGTGGGATGGGATGCTGTTAAGTTGATGATTGGGTTAAACAAAACAGAACTGGGAGAGGCAGAGAATAGAGGGTGTATAGAGAGAAGATGAGAAAAAGACGGAGTATCAAATATCAAATGGAAGACGAAGTAAATGTTTAAAGTGATTTGGGCTGTTTGAAAAGGTATATTTATGGGGGGAAGGAATAGATCTAAATATAAGATCTTAAAATTTTTTAATTAAGTTTATCTATTACAGGAAGTCATAAATTTAAAATTATTAAAGAAATATATATATATATATATATGTGTGTGTGTGTGTGTGTGTGTGTGTGTGTGTGTGTGTGTTAACAAAGGAAAAAGGGGGTTTAGTAAAGGAATCCATATTTTATAAAGATAGACAACTAAAGGAGATTGGTATAGGAAGGTAGAGGGGTTAAAATACTTTTTAGGTTAAAATTTTTGGCTGTTTGAAAAGGTATATTTAGGGGGAAGGAATGAATTTAAATATAAGATCTTAAAAGTTTTTTAATTAAGTTTATCTAATTAATATTTTTAGGTAGATGCGAGCTAAATGACAATTACAGGAAGTTATAAATTTAAAATTATTAAAGAAATATATATATATGTGTGTTAATCAAGGAAAAAGAGGGTTTAGTAAAGTAATCCATATTTTATAAAGACAGACAGTTAAGGAGATTGGGAGATGAAGGTAGAGGGGTTAAAATACTTTTTTAATGTTAACGTTAAAAAGAAAACTAAGATTAAAATTTAAATCGAAACCATTTAATTTGTATTTATATTCTAACATCTAGAAAACGGGGATTTAAATTCTAAATTTAAGTATTCAAAAAATTTGCCTTGTGGCGGCACTTACTGATAAATTCCCTTCTAAGATTCAGGAGCCGGTGCTGGTGGGGGTATTTCATATATATATATATTATTATTATTATTATTATTATTATTATGATGGACTCTCCCGTCAATTTCGACGTATGAGCGTCTAACACCGACAACCACACAAAGAATTGTTTAAAGTGGTGACGGTTTGTGTAGCACTCTCCACACTTTTTGGAACTGCTGATAACAGACAATCGGTGTAGACGTCTGCCACAGATCGCATGAACAATAGACCTCAGTTATTTAACCAATAACTGGAGGGAAAGAACGGATTAATACCTTTCCCAAGGGTACCATTGTGTAAGTGAATGCAAAGTGTTCGACTGGAATTGGAACTCGTCTCACCGATTTCCCCTTCCGAGCTGACATCCACTGCACCACAACGCACATCCGTCAATAACACTTACAGCATCTGGTATTCATTATTTATATATTTATATATATATATATATATATATATATATATATATATATATTTGCATATATCTATATATCTATATATCTATCTATCTATATATATATATATATATATATATATATATATATATATATTGGAAAGGAAAACATAGGTCATTGTTTTATATATATATATATATATATATATATATATGCAGATAATATATATATATATATACTCAGGTATAATCTGAATAAAAAAAACATTATGGTTAAATAAAGAAGGAAAGATGAAAAAATGTGATGGACTTTATCGATGCAAATAGTTGAAATGAATTTTACTTTAAATAAAGCCTTCTTTAAACAAAACATTTTTGGCTACTAGATAAAACGCTCAAAATATTCATAAGATTTTTTTGTTTATTTGTCGATTGTTTTTTATGTGCATAATATTATGTTAAAAGTATGGAAATTAACCGTTTTCTTTTTAGTTATTTGTATGTTGGTTGTGTATGTGGGCGTGTGGTTGTATTGTTTCTATTAGAAAATATGAGATTGGAAAAAAATCAGAGCGTAGATTAATATTCTGATAATATTTGATTGTGTCTTTCTCGAGAATTTTTCTTCTGAGTAAATTATTTTCTCTTTTGTTGACTATGAGATTATTTTAAACGCAAATTCTACTCCAACAGTTTCTTTTCTCGCACTTTTCGCCTATGAGATTCCCTTCCAGTGCAAAAATCAGTTATAAATTACCTGAAGATACCCCAAGGTTAAAACCAATGTTGCGTAAATAACCGGTTTCTTTACAACTGTATGCTGGTCTAATCTAATTATCACAAAAAAATAGTTAATAATAATTATTAATATATATATATATATATATATATATATATATATACTACCGGCCATAATTATTAGGTTACCCCAGTTTTAAGAGAAATTGTGTATTTCATACTATTTTTAGAATTTATTGCCAATCGAAAATAGAATGGTTCTTTTGTTATTATTAACTGACACCAAATCGGTCGAGTTTCGGTCCCGGCCAGAAGCAAGTGAATGTTTAGACACACATGAGATGTCATACATCAAAACAGGCTTGTATGTGGATGACGAATACACACACACACACACACACACACACACACACACACACACATATATATATATATATATATTTATAATCATTTCACCCCAAGCAAGGCATTCCACTGCCATTATTGCACATGGGGCTACATAGAGGAAGGTAAAGAGAAGGAGTGGTTATAGGAAATATCAGAAGGAAGGTGACAGATGGGGTAAGGATACCGAGGATGTGGTTTGTGTAGTTGGGAAGAGTGCTTGGAAGAATGGGAGCGAGTTAGTGTGTTAGGAGGTGTCTATTGACCTTACATTTAAACTCCTGGAGATTGTAGCCGTCGGGGAAGCAATCATGTGGAAGGGAATTCCACAGTCGGGAAGTGCGAGAAAATAAACTGTTGGAGTAGAAATTGCGGTTGCATTTTATCGGTTTCACTGCAGAAGCGTTGGAGCTATTCGCTAATCTAGTATCTCGTGCAAATTCGTACCTAGGCGGCACCAGTTATATATATATATATATATATAATATGGGAGAAACAAAAACCGTTAGTGGAACCATCGATCAAGTTTTGAAAAGATCTAAATGGCCCAAAGATAAAAAAATCTCAAAAGGACAGCGAAAAAGAAAATGGCCTAAAGGTAAGCGTTCACCTACTCACGAACATATCCTGTTTTTAAGAAACTTGTTCTGGATAATGTAAACTGTGCTACGCGTTGGGTCAATATGACGGCCCTAAAGCTCCTGAAATACTCGCCGAGCACCAGTCGGTTGACTAAAACACTTTCTGCCAGGGTACAATTTGGCAACATTCTTCCACGAGCCATAGACCCAAAGAATGATGCATTAACAAAAAAAACTGCAAGGCCTCAGCAGTTAATTGTTTGGTCACGTCTTCCCGAATGCTACTTGAAACGAAAAAGAAAGTCTCCAGTGAATTTTGGCTGACGTTTTATAATGAAAAAAAAAAGGGCGTAAAAATACCGTCTGCATATTCTACTTAATGTAAGAATGCAGACTGATATAAATAATTCGAAAAATCTAAACTTATTTATAAAAGGAACTTTGTCTGTGTGTGTGTGTGTGTGTGAGTCCGTTACCTATAGACATCGAAACAGCTGAACCGATCTTGAAAATTTACACAGTTGTACTATAAGCGTCTGCCAGTGTTCTTAGCTAGGTTTTGTGTCGAGGTACCCCCGATAAATTTCGAAAATCTATAATCGAAAAAATCGGGTTATAGAAGGAGTGGTCTGATTTTAATCAAATTTGATACACTCACAGACAAAGACATAAGAAACGATATTCAGAAGTCTCAAGGTTGCAGTTCTTACAATAGTGCAGAAAATCGATAATATACATATATAAAAGACAAGATGTTTGTGTGTGTGCATCTGTTTATCTGCCTGTATGTCTGTATTTTTTTCAGCCCTTTTATTTTAGTTTTTGCTTCGGGTTTGGCTCTAAGTAGGTATAATTGTAGTTCTTAGTCTCAGCCATCATATCATTTACTCAGAGGACTTATTTAGCCTTCAAAATTCAGTTTACGACGAAAAAAACTTATTTGATATCGATACCAGGAAATGAAAATTTGATTTACATCCATTCATTTTTCTTTCAATCTATGGTTTCACTTTAACTGGAAACAATTATTGCTTTTTAGTCTTTCGTGCCAACGTCCAAAGAGTCTGAGCTCCAGGACCATGGATTAGTTTTAAAGCGTTCATTACACCCGAGCAACGCCGGGCTATACTCTATAGTAAACAATAAAACCAATCATAATAACAACAAGAGCAGTCAAAGACACATGGCCCAGTGGATATAGACGTTGTTTAATTCCAGTGACTTGACCCAAATTGAGTTAAGTTAAAGGAAATTAAATAATGGCAACCAGAAGTGGCATCGCACATGGAATGAGAATAATATACCCCAGTGATCGTTATAAAAGGTTCGGTTCGAAATTGCTAGCACCTGATCGTACAATGGCTGAAACGTCGTAAACATGGCAGCAAAGATAAGGATAATAGTCCGAATAATATAAAATAGTAGTTAAAAATCGAAAATGATCTCAGAAACCAAAATCTCGAACCCAAATTCTAATCAGTTCGCGCCAGACATGAGGCCAATATTTCCACAAAGTTTCATCCGACTCCATTCAGCAAATAGTGTGTTATAGCTAATGACTCATTTATTTACTATTATTTTAAGAACATTTTGAAGTCCAAAATAATAACTTAGTCTTTACAAGTTTATTAAAATTAATACTTCTGACTAACGCTTTCCAAGATGATAGCTAATTTTTAATTGAATTTCAATTTCAAATCTGAAAGCATTATATATATATATATATATATATATATATATGTGTGTGTGTGTGTGTGTGTGTGTGTGTGTGTACATGCGTGTTAACACATTACATTGCATTTGAATACATGGTTCTGTTGTCATTTCGCGCTATCACGCGGTGTGACGTCATAGAACCGCATTGCAAATTTGCGAACTGCATTTGTTATTTTTGGTAACTATTGCCGTTGCCTAGCGGAGGTTCATGTCAACACAAAATAAAATCGTCGCTTATGGTTGATGTTATTGTGTTACCGTCTTAATAACCTCTCTGAAGATGGCTCATGTGAGCCGAAAGCTTAGAACCAAATTAATAAAAAATTATCCAAATGTTGGAAAATTTTTGTCTTTATTTTCAACTGAAATTAAAGCCAAAATACGACGTTTAGAACGGCTCATGATTAAACATAATAGACATTCATTGTCTCTTATATTTAACTGTATATGTTTAGAAAAAAAATTATATATATATATATATATATATATCCAAGTGAATAAGGAACGAAGAAAATATTAACAAGTTTCAAAACGTTAATCTAAAACGGTGCTCAGTATAGAAACAGAGCTATGATATTTATTACAAATTGTAGTTTAGAGCATGTACAAATTTCAAAATACTACAAAGTGTACATTTTGTTTCGGCATTAAAAGGACAATGACTCATCATTTAGTAAGCGCTATTTTTTGAAGGGAGATGGAAAATTCGCTTCCTTATACTGATAAGTTTTGTGTGCAAGGTAAAGTGGGTAGAAAAAATGAGAGATCAGAATTGGGGATTGTAAAATAGACATTGAAACACAAAGAGGAAAATGGGAGATAAGGAAAGAGGTGGTTAAGGGATATGGTGAGAATGTTTAGAGAAAGACCCCAGATTTAATAGTAGAATTTATTATTTACACTAATATATATATATATATATATATATATATATATATATATATATATTCACCGGGGCCTGTGGTACACTTGGTATGACATCTGTTTAATAAAAGAACTGTCTGGGTTTCAATTTCTGGTAGTGGATGCGCACTGCTGATGAGTTCCAAATATAAGACGAAACGGCCGTCCAGTGCTTTCTGCATTCTGTTGAGGTTGAATAAAACTCGATGGATTACTTACTTAATATATATATATATATATATATATATATATATATATATATATATTTATTTATTTCGTACTGTGCAAAGGTATTAGGACAATAACTATTTTATCTTTTATGATGCATATTGACAGTAAATAAACAATTTAATTAAAGTAATTTTATTTGATTTACTCAACAAATGCTTTAACAAAAAAAATACTTGTTACAAAATAAATTTAATATTTAGTATAATAGCCTTTTGCTTTGATCAGAGCCTTCATTCTGCCAGGCATTGACATCACAAGTTTCTTCAATGTATCTAATGGTATTTCCTGCCAAGCAGCTTGTGTTTGTTCCCAAGATCAGGGATCAGGACTTTGTGGGGGCCAATTCAAATTCTGAAGCCGTCCTTCCTTTTCCTTTTTAGTTAAATAATTCTTACAAAGATTTGGCTTCTCACCCTGCATTTGAATTTCAGTGAGGTTTTTAGGAAAATCATCGCTGTCCTAATACTTTTGCACACTACCGGTATTGTGCAAAAGTGTTAAGACGGGGGTGATTTTAAACTTTATTTTGAAGCCTCATAAAAAATAAAATAGTTTGCACAGTACTGTATATAGGGAGACAGAGTGAAAGAAGTAAATGTCATGTGTGACGTCATGAGCTGTGATGCGACATGCGCTTCCAGCGTCTTATATGCATGAGTTTTTTGTTGCTTGAAAATCTTCCATGTAAACAAAAACAGTTTGTCATTGTGGTTTGTCCGTCGTTGTAATTTGACATCTTTGAAAATGTCTTATGTAAGCCGAAACCTTAAATTGGATTTTTAAAAATAATTATGTATTAATATTGTAATTTTCTTTCTTCTTTTAACGATAATGCTATTAAGCTTATCAGAGAATATGAAAAAAAATTGTATAAAAAAATAGAGAAGACTTGTCTATATTATTTAATGAATCATGCATTAATATAAATATATATATATATATATATATATATATATATATATATATATATATATAAGTAAATTAACCTTGTGAGCCAACAAACCTATCAAGGCTTCACCTAAACGTATCTTCCCTGAAGATCCGTTTAGGTGAAACCTTGGTAGATTTGTTGGCTCACTAGGTTAATTTACTTATATATATATATATATATATATATATATATATATATATATATATATTTATTATGCTGCTCTGCTTACGTATTGAGCACTTTTTTGTTATTGATTACTTGTCTCGAGCTTTTTCTTTCGGCTACGTGCTGGCTCGGTTTAAATCGCTTTGGCTGATGTTCAGGCTCTATCTTTTTTTACAACTATTTTCTCATTCCGCGTATATTCGCAGAGGATTTTTCGAAACGAGTATAGTGATAAGTTTGCATATATATATATATATATATATATATATATATATATATATATATATATATATTACAGAATTCCAACTACAAGACAGTCACCGAAATCCTTAAATGAATGCGATGATAGAAAGTGATTGAACAAAACAGTAAACTAGTATTAATTTCGGACATTGTATAGACAATATTCAACAGAGCAGTTTGAGAGTTTATAAAATCAGCATTGCCCCAAAAATTCTTCCGACTCTAGGTTTTCCAGCCAATATTAATCTTGCATAATTTATGTGCTATGTCAATTTTTGACTTTTGTCTTCTTGATTACACTTCTTTTATTGTTCTATCGCTGTAATAATGTTTCTTTTCTTTTCTTTTCTTTTCTTTTCTTTTCTTTTCTTTTCTTTTCATACTCATTAAAACCTCCTCTCGTTTTAGTGGCTTTAGTGACTCGCATGGAATTAAATAATTACACACACACACACACACACACACACACACCCACACACGCACACACATATATATATCTATATATATATAGTATTGGTAAAACCAATATATATATATATATATATATATATATATATATATATATATCATAGTGATAATCCACGTATACTGTCTTAATATGTATAGGAAAAACTAGTAAAAAGTTTTAAGTTAAAAATGTGTTTTTGGACAGTATTTATTTATTTCTATTATTATTGTTATTATATATACATACATACATATATATATATATATATATATATATAATTTATTGTAACTAAGTTGTTGAACTCGTAGGTTTACCTTTTTGTTCATGCATTTACTTTTATAAATAGTGCTCGATACAAATAATAAGGTTTTACCAATACTATATATATGTGTGTGTGTGTGTGTGTGTGTGTGTGTGTAGTATTGGTAAAACCTCTGATAAAGAGATACTGAGAGAAAGACAGAGACAAAAATTGAATGATTTATTATTCGGAATTCAAATCTCCGCTGCCTTACGGAACTTTTTCATGAGATGAAAACGACTACAAAACCTATCCTGACAAAAAGTTGGCATGGTGATCTTGAGAAAATGATAGATAGATAGATAGATAGATAGATAGATAGATAGATAGATAGATAGATAGATAGATAGATCAAACCACAGTAATGCCAATACTTGTGAAAAATAGAGTCCGGGAAAGAGAGAGAGAGAAAGAGAAAGAGAGAGAAGAAATGAGAACGGTTTATTATTGAGAAGGAAAATTCGGAATTCAAACCACCGCTGCCTTACGGCTTTATCAAAAGTTAGAAAAGGCTATAGACATATATCCTGACCGAAATAGGCATGGAGATCTTTAACCTGTTGGCTGAGACCATTAACCTCCTTCAGGCAAACCCCGCAGCCACGCCAATCCTAAAACCTAATGACATGCATTCGTTTAGATCTTGTCAATTTAGCCCAAAGGAGGTCTAGGAAAATCAAGACCTCTATACCCCACCACCAGGACCGATGCCCCGGAGAAGTCACTTCATTTTAACCACCCACTTTATCGACGAGACAAGATAGACGCGTACAGCCCACAAAATTATTCTACAGTGTAAGGCAGAAATACCTCCCACATATCCCACCACCACCACCACCCAAATGCATCCCACATTTAATACCCAACACCTTCTTTACCTTCTTTTTTTTTACCATCGTTTTGTGATAGCTTTCAAGACCTAACCATATACATACACATACACACACACACACACACACACACACACACACACACACATATATATATATATATATATATATATATAAGACGTTGCCAGATCAAATGGTAGCTTCCCCTATGTAGATAAGGGTCGCAGATTCGAATCCTGCCGAATGACACACCATTTCGTAATAAAAATTTATCGTAAATAATCAGGCCAGTAGATATAAATATATAATACTGTTTAATTAAAAAACAGAATATCTACTTAAATACGAGTATCGATAAAAAATAATGTTCAAACAATTCATTTCATATATATATATATATATATATATATATATATAATCATATCTTCCAAGGCAAAGCATTTACTGCCACTGGTATGCAGGGGGTTACATAAGAGGGAAGTTATAAGAAAGAGTGACAGGTTATAAGGGGTGTCAGGAAGTGAGTAAGATAATCATGTGAATATTGATGAGAGTGGTGTGGACGGAGAAAGGAGCATGAGAAAGAGGGAGAGGATGCAAGTCAGTGAGATAGGAAGTGAGTGTTGACTTTACATTTAAATTTTTGGAGATTGTAGCTTTCGGGGAAGCAAGTAAACGGAAGGTAATTCCACAGGCTGGAAGTGCGAGAAAAGAAGCTGTTGGAGTATAATTTGCGTTTACAATTTACCAGCAAATCAAAATTTGACTTACATCCATTCATTTTTCGTTCAGTCTACGGTTTCGCTTTAACTGGAAACAACTATTGCTTTTTAGTCTTTCGTGCAAACGTCCAAAGAGTCTGAGCTCCAGGACCATGGATTAGTTTTAAAGCTTTTATTACACCCGAGCAACGCCGGGCTATACTGCTACTTGATTATAAATAAAAACTGAATATAATGTCTTTATTATTTACCTCCAAATCAAGTTCTTACAATAGTGCAGAAAATTGATAATGTATATATATAAATGGCAAGATGTTTGTGTGCGTGTCTATTTATCTGCCTGTATGCCTGTATTTTTTCAGCCCTTTTATTTTAGTTTTTGCTTCGGGTTTGGCTCTAATTAGGTATAATTGTAGTTCTTAGTCTCAGCCATGATACCATTTACTAGGACATATTTAGCCTTCAAAATTCAGTTTACGATGAAAAAAACTTATTTTATATCGATACCAGGAAATCAAAATTTGACTTACATCCATTCATTTTTCGTTCAGTCTACAGTTTCGCTTTAACTGGAAACAACCATTGCTTTTTAGTTTTTCGTGCCAACGTCCAAATTGTCTGAGCTCCAGGACCATGGATTAGTTTTAAAGCTTTCATTACATCTGAGCAACGCCGGGCTATACTGCTAGTTACCTATATTGCAGTTTTATCAATGAAATGATGAAGAAGATTTAGGGTGATTCGGACGAGTTCATCTTTGCTTCATTGCCTTGTAAAATTTTGCAAAATAATAATAACAAAAGAACCATTCTATTTTCATTTAGAATTATGAACTGGGCAATAAAAAACTGGGGTGGTCTAATAATTATGGCTAGTAGTGTGTATATATATATATATATATATATATATATATATATATATATAAAATCTACAGGGTGCGATGGGTAAATTGTCACTATTTGCCTTGTAAAATTTTGCAAAGTAATAATAACAAAAGAACCATTCTATTTTCATTTAGAATTATGAACTGGGCAATAAAAAACTGGGGTGGTCTAATAATTATGGCTAGTAGTGTATATATATATATATATATATATAAAATCTACAGGGTGCGATGGGTAAATTGTCACTATTTGCCTTGTAAAATTTTGCAAAGTAATAATAACAAAAGAACCATTCTATTTTCATTTAGAATTATAAACTGGGCAATAAATACTAAAAATAGTATGAAATATATCATTTTTTTTAAAAAACTGTGGTGGTCTAATAATTATGGCTTGTAGTGTATACATATACTGTATATATATATATATATATATATATATATGTATATATATATAATCTACTGGGTGCGATGGGTAAATTGTCGCTCTTTGCCATGTAAAATTTTGCAAAGTAATAATAACAAAAGAACCATTCTATTTTCATTTAGAATTATCCACTTGGCAATAAATACTAAAAAATAGTATGAAATAAATTCTGGTGTAGCTTAATAATTATGGCCAGTAGTGTAGTTCCTTGCATTCTCTTACGCACAAATACCCTCGGGAAAGCTATTAATCCGCCTCTTCCCTCCAGTTATGGGTTAAGTTACAGGACAGATTGGGTTCTATAGCTTGGCTGCCCAGTCAGTCATGTCACTTTCGAGACATGATCGCCCAAATCCTGTATCACGTATGACACTTAACTGATTGACTGAATATTATAGTTGGAAACATAATTAAAGTAGCTACTGGGCATAAAGTGGGAGATCGGTTTTCTATTGTTATGAAATAATGAACTGATCCCCCATTAATTAATGCTTTATAATATAATACATCTCTTCTCCTTATCTCTATGGGTTGAATAACGGGAGAGATTGGGTTCTGTAGCATTGGTTAGCAACCAGTCTATCGTAGAAAGTAATGGCAACCTACTACGGGATAAATTTCTGCCCAATCAGTCATGACACTTTCGAGACATGATCGCCCAAAGCGTGTATCACGTATGGCACTTAACTGACTGAGTGAAGTTCCGCCATCTGTTGACTTCAGTTGGTAACTTATGCTCTGATTTCGTCTGTTTCTCTTGCCTTCAATCTCTCTTGGGAATATCAAATTTTCCAAGCCCTTTTCCTCATTATGTGACATCGAGATTTTAAATGTCTTCTTAAGTATTTTTTTTCGTCCACATATTCTCTAAACCTTCGTTGTTGTATATATATATATATATATATATATATATATATATATATATCCTCCGCATCCTTCTTTATAACCACATTGCTGTTAAGTCAAGCCTCTTTGTCATCTGTGAGGAGAGTGTCCAATATTCACTGCCATTACGTAAGAGTTTCATACTCTTTACTTTGTTTCTGACAAACTTTTGCGGTTTTTTAACACTTTACTTAACTTTCGGTAAACATATTTGGCTGTAGTATTTATTTATTCGGAGTATTGTCCTCATCTTTGTTGCCATTTGAACGACGTTTAATAATAGATAATTCTATTTGTCGATATTTTTGAGAAGAGGTAGTATTTTCAGGATTTACATTATTCGGACTATTGTCCTCATCTTTGTTGCCATTTGTACGACGTTTAATAATAGATCATTCTATTTTTCTATATTTTTGAGAAGAGGTAGTATTTTCAGGATTTACATTATTCGGAGTATTGTCCTCATCTTTGTTGCCATTTGAACGACGTTTAATAATAGATCATTCTATTTTTCTATATTTTTGAGAAGAGGTAGTATTTTCAGGATTTACATTATTCGGACTATTGTCCTCATCTTTATTGCCATTTGTACGAGATTTAATGATAGATCATTCTATTTGTCTATATTTCTGTGATGAGGTAGTATTTACAGTATTTACATTATTCGGACTATTGTTCTCATCTCTGTTGCCATTTGTATGACGTTTAATGATAGATCATTCTATTTGTCTATATTTCTGAGATGAGATAGTATTTACAGAATTTACATTATTCGGACTATTGTCCTCATCTCTGTTGCCATTTGTATGACGTTTAATGATAGATCATTCTATTTGTCTATATTTCTGAGATGAGGTAGTATTTACAGAATTTACATTATTCGGATTATTGTCCCCATCTTTGTTGCCATTTGTACGACGTTTTGACCGTTGTGCGCTCCGGCCTTCTTCAAGCGCTAGGAATTTCGAACCGTATCTTTTATTACAATCACTGGTGTATATCATTCTTATTCCTTGAAAGGAACCTCTTTTGGTAATCATGAGTTATCTCCCACTAACTACTGCTGTAGCCTGGTATTGAACCCACAACTCTTTGAGTCAAGTCAACTCTTTGGAACTAACCAACGTCTATATCCACTGGGTCATGTACCCTTAAGTACCAGGCTGCCTTAGATATATTATGAATAAAGTAATGCTGTAAAATTCCGCATAAATACATTTTCTTTGGAACGAAATCCGACATGTTTAACGTTTTGAAAAACAATGTTGTTTGCACTTCGGCAAAATGGCAAACACTAAATATCAAACTTGCTTATGGTATTTCCTTATAGATGCATACCATCTGAAACTACAGACACACAAATCTGGGAATGTCATCTGTTTGAAAACTGCGAGAGGTTATTCAAGGTTCTAATAGTAGGCGGTGTCCAGTCGGTGGTGTTCAGTTGTCCCTTTTCAATTTTCCAGCATGGCGAATTTCAGTTATATTTGTCGGCTTCATATACATTTTTGGGTCAGGCCCAATTTTAAAAGCCATTTTGATCTGTAACATGGCAGAAAAATATGTGGGTGATTGATGCGTAGGTTAGACTTCTACAATCGTACCAACAAATACGCACCTGACTTTATGAGCATACCTAATAAAATTTGAGGCCTCCATTTAGTGTGATCCTGATATGCAAATAAATTAGAACGACCGATATAAATTATTTGAAAGAAATATAAAATGAACTGGTTCAGATAGATAGATAGATAGATAGATAGATAGATAGATAGATAGATAGATAGATATGAACGAACTGAGATAGATAGATAGATAGATAGATAGATAGATAGATAGATAGATAGATAGATAGATAGATAGATATGAACAGACTGAGATAGATAGATAGATAGATAATGAACATACTGAGATAGATAGATAGATAGATAGATAGATAGATAGATAGATAGATAGATAATGAACATACTGAGATAGATAGATAGACAGATAGATAGATAGTTAGATAGATAGATAGATAGATAGATAGATAGATAGATAGATAGATAGATAGATAGATAGATAGACATGCTTAGATAGATAGATAGATAGATAGATAGATAGATAGATAGATAGATAATGAACATGCTGAGATAGATAGATAGATAGATAGATAGATAGATAGATAGATAGATAGATAGATAGATAATGAACATACTGAGATAGATAGATAGATAGATAGATAGATAGATAGATAGATAATGAACATACTGAGATAGATAGATAGATAGATAGATAGATAGATAGATAGATAGATAGATAGATAGATAGATATGAACAGACTGAGATAGATAGATAGATAGATAGATAGATAGATAGATAGATAGATAGATAGATAGACAGACTGAGATAGATAGATAGATAGATAGATAGATAGATAGGTAGATAGATAGATATGAACAGACTGAGATAGATAGATAGATAGATAGATAGATAGATAGATAGATAGATAGATATGAACAGACTGAGATAGATAGATAGATAGATAGATAGATAGATAGATAATGAACATGCTGAGATAGATAGATAGATAGATAGATAGATAGATAGATAGATAGATAGATAATGAACATACTGAGATAGATAGATAGATAGATAGATAGATAGATAGATAGATAGATAGATAGATAATGAACATACTGAGATAGATAGATAGATAGATAGATAATGAACATGCTGAGATAGATAGATAGATAGATAGATAGATAGATAATGAACATACTGAGATAGATAGATAGATAGATAGATAGATAGATAGACATACTGAGATAGATAGATAGATAGATAGATAGATAGATAGATAGATAGATAGATAGATAGATAGATAATGAACATACTGAGATAGATAGATAGATAGATAGACAGATAGATAGATAGATAGATAATGAACATACTGAGATAGATAGATAGATAGATAGATAGATAGATAGATAATGAACATACTGAGATAGATAGATAGATAGATAGATAGATAGATAGATAGATAGATAATGAACATACTGAGATAGATAGATAGATAGATAGATAGATAGATAGATAGATAGATAATGAACATACTGAGATAGATAGATAGATAGATAGATAGATAGATAGATAGATAGATAGATAGATAGATAATGAACATACTGAGATAGATAGATAGATAGATAGATAGATAGATAGATAGATAGATAGATAGATAGATAATGAACATACTGAGATAGATAGATAGATAGATAGATAGATAGATAGATAGATAGATAGATAATGAACATACTGAGATAGATAGATAGATAGATAGATAGATAGATAGATAGATAGATAGATAGATAGATAATCTCAGAATTGTCGATTGCTTCCTTGAGATTCAGAGATGTTGTCTCTGAATTTAATATAATCCCTGGTTTTACTTTATTTTGCATGATTTTCCCTGATAATGAAATAGAATACCATTTGCATATTTCAGCATATCACAATATTTTCATATCCATGGCAAACAACCTGACCCCATAGCCATGTTGTATTGCACATGAATATCGTCCGCTCTCGACTTCGCTTCAATGTAAAAGGCCCATTTATGCAAATAACCTTCTTACGGGGCTTTAAATAATATATGAATCGGTAAAAGTATCAAAACTTTCTCAAATAACTTCGCTTACGTTTAGAAAACTGAATAATATATGGACGGATCCAGGGGTTAATATTTTTCTTAATATATTCGATGGTACCGAAATAGCGTTATAATTTGTATGGTAGGGGATAGACATGAATACATCGGGCAACTGATATGATAAGTACATTCTATATAATACGTGGGGTGATTGTTTTGGGGACCTGAATCATTTCCTGTGAATAGGTGTATAATCTCTACTAAGAGAACCCGCGTTAATTACAATGGTCTGTTTAAAAAGGACTAATTATCAACTACAAAAAAACTGATAGCATGGTATTCTGTAAAAAGAGGAGCCCAAAATGCAAACAACAAGCAGGTGATACCAAAATTAAACAGGTGCTAAAATTTAAATATCTGGGAAGTGTTCTAACAGAGGACCGAAAGTGCGATTCGGATATCCGAAGGTAAGTTGGAATGGCCAAGAATGCATTTCAGAAGTTGAGTAGAGTATTAAGAGACAGGAAAATTTCGCTGGAAACTAAACAAAATATTTTTACTGCAGGTAGTTTGGACTCTAATTCCATTTTTTTTTCCTTTATTACCCGGATGAAAAACCCTCTCTGCTAGTGGGTCACTCCTTTAGTTGGGTACTGGTGTAGTAAGATATCTGATTCCAGAGTCCTGTTTGATTATTGGTATCTGTTAAAAAATGAAAATTGTCTAATCTCAAAGCATTTTTACCTAACAACCGTCCCAATTGTGTAGGTTGTGCGTTGAATATTATTTTACTACTCCCCCGCACCTCTTAAAAATCGCCATTTTTTTCTCTCATGTCCAGTGGGTAGATTCTATTCAGAGTTGAATTTCTTCAATGTAAGTCATCTGTTGCATTTGTCTATGACTATTCACTTTTCTTTGCTCAATTGATCGTTCTGCTATTCGGTTTATGGCAGTGAATGTTCGACAATGTCATCAGAGATGAAGAAAAGACTTAAAGCAATCGAAATATGGTTCTACAAATGAATGCTGAGGATACTATGGACGAAATACGGTAGCAATGACGAGGTTCTGGAGAGGAGAGACACGAGAAGGAAACTGACACGTAACATCATGTCATGAAGAAAGAAGGCTTGGAGAACCTGATGCTCGGGTGTGCGATAGACGGGAAGAGAGAAAAGGAAAAGCAACGTATGACATATTTGATGGACATGTGCAGATAGATGTAGAGCAAAGATTGAGTGGGATAACAAAAGAAGGGGTATTAAGAGCGACAAAGGAACAGGGAGATGTAGAGGGTCATGATCGCCTACGTCTTGAAGAGACACGGGAAAGATAGAGAGAACAAAGTAGATAGACAGATTGATAGAAAAAGTAGACAGACAGATAGATGGAAAAATAGATAGATAGATAGATAGATAGATAGATAGATAGATAGATAGATAAAAAAGTAGACAGACAGATGAATAGAAAAAGTAGACAGACAGATAGAAAAAAAGTAGATAGATAGATAGATAGATAGATAGATAGATAGATAGATAGATAGATAGATAGATAGAACAAAGTAGACAGACAGATAGAAAAAGTAGACAGAGAGACAGATAGAAAAAAGTAGACAGACAGATAGAAAATTAGACAGATAGATAGAAAATTAGACAGACAGATAGAAAAAGTAAACAGACAGAAAAAAGTAGACAGATAGATAGATAGATAGATAGATAGATAGATAGATAGATAAAAAAGTAGACAGACAGATGAATAGAAAAAGTAGACAGACAGATAGAAAAAAGTAGATAGATAGATAGATAGATAGATAGATAGATAGATAGATAGATAGATAGATAGATAGAACAAAGTAGACAGACAGATAGAAAAAGTAGACAGAGAGACAGATAGAAAAAAGTAGACAGACAGATAGAAAATTAGACAGATAGATAGAAAAAGTAGACAGACAGATAGAAAAAGTCGACAGATAGATAGAAAAAGTAGACAGACAGAAAATTAGACAGATAGATAGAAAAAGTAGACAGACAGATAGAAAAAGTAAACAGACAGAAAAAAGTAGACAGACAGACAGACAGACAGATAGATAGATAGATAGATAGATAGATAGATAGATAGATAGATAGATAGATAGAACATAGTAGAGGGACAGATAGATAGAAAAAAGTAGTACTTTTTCATTCTCTTACAAACAAATACCCCTGGGAAAGGTATTAATCCATCCCTTCCCTCCAGTTATGGATTAAATAATAGGACAGATTGGGTTCTATAGCATTGCCAGGTAACCAGTCTACTGCAGAAAGTAATGGCAACCTACTGCGGGTTAATCTTCTACCCAGTCAGTCATGAGTCTTTCGAGACATGATCACCCAAAGCATGTATCACGAATGGCACTTAATTGACTGACTGAATATAATAGTTGGAAACATACTTAAGCTGATACTGGGTATAAAATGGGGGATCGGTTTTCTATTGTTTTGTAGTAATAAACCGATCCCCCACTAATTGCTACTTAATAATACAATTTAATACATATTTTCTCTCTTTAGCTATGAGTCAAATAACAGGCCAAATTGGGTTCTATAGCCTTGGCTAGCAACCTGTCTACCGCAGAAAGCAATGGCATCCTACTGCGGGATAATCTTCTACCCAGTCAGTCATGAGTTTTTCGAGACATGATCGCCCAAAGCGTGTATCATGTATGCCACTTAACTGACTGACGTTTATCTATTATGACCCTCCCCTCAATTCCCTCTCAGTGTCGCACTCTCTTTTTGTCCATCTCTATATTTATTTGCTTCCAGGACAAGCGTATTAATATATAACGATGCAGCCTTTAACATTGTTATGGTTTTATGGACTTTTCTGTCATCTGTCGTTTTTCAAATATTCGCCTAAATACATTTATTCTCTATATTATATCCTCTATAATTATCATCTATATTATAATAAAAACTGTTGTGCGTTAAATTTCCCTCCTGTCACGCTCAGGAACAGAGAGACAATAGCGAGGCAGCGTCGGCTCAGTTCATTCTCTTGACTAACAGTTATTAAACTTTACTAGCAATTATGAAAGTTCTTGCTGCCTGGTTGCTCTTTAACAGTGGCATACTATTTATTATACTGCTCGTTAACAGTGGCATACTATTTATTATACTGCTCGTTAACAGTGGCAAAATATTTATTATACTGCTCGTTAACAGTGGCATACTATTTATTACACTGCTCGTTAACAGTGGCATACTATTTATTATACTGCTCGTTAACAGTGGCATACTATTTATTATACTGCTCGTTAACAGTGGCATACTATTTATTATACTGCTCGTTAACAGTGGCATACTATTTATTATACTGCTCTTTAACAGTGGCATACTATTTATTATACTGCTCGTTAACAGTAGCATACTATTTATTATACTGCTCGTTAACAGTGGCGTACTATTTATTATACTGCTCGTTAACAGTGGCATACTATTTATTATACTGCTCGTTAACAGTAGCATACTATTTATTATACTGCTCTTTAACAGTGGCATACTATTTATTATACTGCTCGTTAACAGTAGCATACTATTTATTATACTGCTCGTTAACAGTAGCATACTATTTATTATACTGCTCTTTAACTGTGGCATACTATTTATTATACTGCTCGTTAACAGTGGCTCATCTAAACTCATTTATAAATGGAACTTTGTCTGTGAGTGTGTGCCCGTTACCTATAGACCCCAAAACGGCTGAACCAATTTTCTTGAAAATTTACACAGTTGTACTATAAGCGTCTGCGAGTGTTCTTAGCAACGTTTTGTGTCGAGGTACTTCCGATAAATATCAAAAATCGATAATCGAAAAAACCGGGTTATAGAAGGAGTGGTCCGATTTTAATCAAATTTGATACACTCATAGACAAAGACATAAGAAACGATATTCAGAAGTTTCAAGGTTGCAGTTCTTACAATAGTGCAGAAAATCGATAATATATATAAATAGCAAGATGTTTGTGTGTGTGTCTGTTTATCTGCCTGTATGTCTGTATTTTTTCAGCCCTTTTATTTTAGTTTTTGCTTCGGGTTTGGCTCTAAGTAGGTATAATTGTAGTTCTTAGTCTCAGCTATGATATCATTTACTCAGAGGACTTATTTAGCCTTCAAAATTCAGTTTACGACGAAAAACACTAATTTTATATCGATACCAGGAAATCAAAATTTGACTTAAATCTATTCATTTTTCTTTCAGTCTACGGTTTAGCTTTAACTGGAAACAACTATTGTTTTTTAGTTTTTCGTGCTAACGTTCAACGAGTCTGAGCTCCAGGACCATGGATTAGTTTTAAAGCTTTCATTACACCCGAGCAACGCCGGGCTATACTGCTAGGAATATATATATATATATATATATATATATATATATATATATACGCTCATTTGGTACGGTTACAAGATAGAACACTCTCAATCGCTGGCGCATTTATATTTTAATGTAAAATACTCAATAACAAGTATATCAGATATACACTTCTTCTTCTTCTTCTTCTTCTTCTATGTGCCTTGTCCTTTCAGGACGTAGGCGATCATGGCTTTCCACGTCTCCCTATCCCTGGCGGCACTTAGCACGCCTTCTCCTGTTACACTACGCAACCCTCGTTCTGTCATCCACTAGCGCAAACCCATAAATCTAGAATATAAATGTATAAAAACTACCATGGCCACAAAATGAGGGATCAGTTTATATATTGATTATAATAAAAATTTGATCCCCCGCTTTATATCCACATAATAATTTCTTATAAGTAGTTGGCATATATCTTCTTTTATGTACCATGTCCCTTCAGGATGTAGGCGATCCTGGCTTTCCACGTATCCCTATTCCTGGTGGCTCTTAGCACGCCTTCTCCTGTTACACTACGCAACCCTCGTTCTGTCATCCACTAGCGCAAACCCATAAATCTAGAATATAAATGGATAAAAACTAGCATAAACTTTCCACATCTCCTTATGCCTGGTGGCTCTTAATATGTTTTCTTCTGTTACTCTATGCAATCCTTGTTCCGTCATCCACCTGATTAGGTCCTTCAAATATGTTATCCGCCGCTGTCCCCTGCTTTCCTTTCCCCTCTATATGGCCTCTTAGTATCAGATTCTCCAAGCTCACCTTCCTCATTGCATGTCACAGGAACCTCAGCTGTCTCTTCCTCATGTTCAGCATTAATTTCCTTTTCGTTTCCGTCTTTTCCAAAAGCTCACCATTGCTCAAATGCTCGGTCCATAATATCCGCAGTATCCTTCTGTAGAACCGCATTTCAGCTGCTTAAAGTTTTTCTTTTATCTTTATGATCTACCGGCCATAATTATTAGGCTACGCCATTTTTTTAAAAGAAATGATGTATTTCATACTATTTTTAGTATTTATTGCCCAGTTTATATTTCTAAATGAAAATAGAATGGTTCTTTTGTTATTATTACTTTGCAAAATTTTACAAGGCAATTAGCGACAATTTACCCATCGCACACTGTAGATTTGATATATATATATACACTGCCAGCCATAATTATTAGGCCACCGCAGTTGAAAAAAAAAATGTATTTCATACTATTTTTAGTATTTATTGCCAAGTCGTTAATTCTAAATGAAAGAAGAATTGTTTTTTGTTAATACTGCACAATAACATGTGCATCAAATGAACTGTTCTGGTGTCCAGTTTTTGTGCACTCTTCCCCATGCCAATCTCTTCTTATTGGCTGGCCAAAGCAAAGGCTTCCTGGCTGCCTTGTAAAATATTGCAAAGTAATAATAACAAAAAACCTTTCTATTTTCATTTATAATTATTCAATCAGTCAGTTAAGTGCCATACGTTATAAACGCTTGGGCGATCATGTCTCGAAAGAGACATGACTGACTAGGCAGAAGATTATCCCGCAGTAGGGTGCCATTGCTTTCTGCGGTAGATTGGTTGCCAGCAAAGGCTATAGAACCCAATCCGTACTGTTATTTGACCCATAACTGGAAGGAAGAGACGGATTAATACCTTTCCCATGGGTATTTGCGCGTAAGTCAATGCAATGAATTCAACTGGAATTTGAACTCGGCTCCTCGATTTCTCGTTCCGAGCCGATATCCACTGCACCACAACGCACATCCGTTTATAATTATTCACTTGTCAAAAATACTAAAAACTGTATGAAATACATCATTTTTTTTTTTAATGTAATAATTATGGTCGGTCGTGTATATGTTACCGTTTAAAAACACGAGATCGATTGAAATATTTTGCCGTCATTTTTTGACGGCATGTGCCCGCTCGTTATATTAGTAATGTCGTACTTCTGGAGAGTTCACTTTGTTACTTATTAGTAATAGAAAATCTAACCTCGTTTTTATGTCCAGTCGTATATTTTATTAATACTAGTTTATCCACAGCGTAAAAAATGACGACATATTTTGTTACGATTACTAGTTTTTTTGTGTGATTTTTTTTTTTGCATTTTTTGAATGATTAAATATCTTTTTTATTTTGTAATTGCTTTTTTATGATCATTATAAAAAAGTCAGTTTATAACTTATTAACACGAGAAAATCGATTCCTATCTTCATGTTACGTCGTATCTGATATTCATAGAATCTTTTTGTCTTTTGTTTATTTATTTATTTTTTTTTTTTGTTTTTGCAGGGCATTTTTTGCATTTTTTAAGCTTTAATTTTTGGGGGTGGAGGAATTATTATTATATGATCATTTTTGAAAAAATCTGTTTATAACTTATTAATACTAGAAAATTGATTCCCCACTTTATGACACGTCATATCTTATATTCAAAGAAGTTTAAAGAGGCCATAAAAATGACGTCATTTTTTATATAAAATGCTTAGTTTTGTTAGAACGGTTAGAGTCTAAATCTATTCCGTTCTAATTATTACTATGTAATTCTTGAGGAATTAATTTATTAAATATTAGTAAAAGAGAAACGATCCCCACTTTAATGCAATCGTGTCATAAGTTTATCGATGTCCTCAAAAATAATGCCATACTTAAAATCATTACTTTTCTTTTTCTTTTTTTTTTTTTTTTCTAATCATTTCACCTTAAGCAAGGTAGTTTTCCTGCCACTGGTGAGCAGGGGGGTTACATAGGAGGAATGTGATGAGAAAGAGGAACAAGTTACAGGGGGTGTCAGAGAATGGGTAAGAGAAGGATGAGAACACTGGTGTGAAGAGGGCTGAAGAGAGTAGAGTGGATGGGGAAAAGAACATGAGGGAAAGGATGCGAATCTGGGAGACAGGAGATGGTAGGAGATGACAGGAGACAGGACATTATGTATATATATATATATTGTTGTCAGAGGATGAGTAACATAAGAATGAGAATACTGGTGTGATGTTATTAGGGTTTCAAATGTGAGAGTGGACGAAGAAAAGAATATGAGGGAATGAATGCAAGTCAGAGAAACAGGAGATGGCAATTGACCTTACATTTAAATTCTTGGAGATTGTAGTTGTCGGGTAAGCAAGTATACGGAAGGGAATACCACAGGCGGACGTGCGAGAAAAGAAGATATTAGATTAGAACTTGAGGTTACATTATATATATATATATATATATATATATATATATATATATATATATGTATATATATATATATATATATATATAGAGAGAGAGAGAGAGAGAGAGAGAGAGATTGTTGTCAGAGGATGGGTAAGAGAAGGATGAGAATACTGGTGTGATGTTATTAGGGTTTCAAATGTGAGAGTGGACGAAGAAAAGAAAATGAGGGAAAGAATGCAAATCAGAGAGACAGGAGATGGCAATTGACTTTACATTTAAATTCTTGGAGATTGTAGCTATCGGGGAAGGGAATTCCACCGACGGGAATTGCTAAAAAAGAAGCTGTTAGAGTAGAAATTGCGGTTATATTTTATTGGTTTCACTGTAAAAGGGTGGAACCTAGTTGCTCGTCTCGTAGCTCGATTAAATTCATGCAGAGGAATGAACACCAGGGAGCTAAGCTCGTCGTAGCCGAAGCCGTGAAGGTATTTGTTGAAGAGACATAGGGAAGCCATATTACACCGGTGAAAAAATGACTGCAGCTTTGCTAATAAGTCGGGATAGATCACATTGTAGATTCTCCGTTGGATTTTTGTCAAGAACTCCGAGGTGAATAGCAGGGGCACCCGACCAGATGTGGCAGCAGTATTCAGTACACAAACGGATGGAAGATTTATATATATGCAGGATAGAGTCAGACGGGAAAAAAACTGGCTCTATACAGTGAACCGACCTTCCTAACAGCAGATTTAGCTATGGATTCGATGTAGTCATTCCACTTGGGGTCTGCTGAGAGAGTTAGGCCGGGGTGGGCGCAGTGTTTTGCTTTCAAGGAGACTATGCTAATGGTGGGTAGGAGCTATTGCCTGTGGGGGTTAACTGATGGCAGCTTCGTTTTACTGTTATTAGGTTATCAAATGTGAGTCTTGAAATATATTTTTGGGAATGATTCTATAATCATTTTCATGGGTCAGTTTATTACTTATTAACAATAGAAAATTCATCCCGACTTAATGCCTGTATATTATAATATTAATATCCTTGATAAGATATAATATAAATATTGAGAAAGTGGGAAAGCCTTTTTTTCTCTATCATATTTACACGGAAAGCCTCCTTTTTTTTCGTTGTTTTTTCTTTTTTCCTTTCAATTTCCTGCCCCTTTTTTAACATTTCTTTTTCGTTTTTCTCATTCCTCCTTTTGCTTGTACCCTTTTCTTTACTTTCTCATTTTATTTTATTTTTCTCTTTTTAATTTTTCATCATTCCTTTTTTTTCATTTTATTTTTTATTTTTCTGATTTTTCCTTTTTTTTAAATTCATTTTTCTCCTCCTCGTTATTCGTTTATTATTTTACTGTTTTTTTTTTCTCATTCTCCATTTTTTCATTTTTTTTTTCTTATTCGTTTTTTTTTATTTCATTCATTTTTTTTTTTTACTCATTTTTTTTCATTACTTTTTCTCATTCTTCTTAACTTTTTTCAATTCTACTTTTAAAATTTTCGGTCGCGTTCTTTCTTTATTTTTTCATTAATTTTTATTTTTTTCATTTAGATTTCTTTTCCTTTTTCTTCCATTTTTTCTTTTGTTCCTTTTTCATTCACGTTTTTTTCTTCCTTTGCATCTTAACATTTATTTCGATTTCTTTTTTTCCATTCCCATTTGTTTTTTCTTTCTAATTCCTTCATAATTTTTCTTTCACATACATATTTTTTGTTTTCATTCATATTCATTCATTTTTTCGCTTTTTCGCTGACTGTATCATTTTTTTATTTGTTATTTCTTTTCAATATTTTTTTTTCATTTTTCTAGTTCTTATTTCTTTTTTGGTATATTTTTTCTTCTTTCTTTTTCTGTGACATATTTCTCGTTCTTTTTTATTCTTTTTCAGTTGCCTAACTGATTTTTATTTCAATTTCTTTATGTATTTCTTCGTTTTCATTCTCTTTTTTTTTTTCAACTTCTCCTTTGACGTCTCTTATTTTCCATTGTTTATCTTCTTTCTTTTTTCCATATTTTTCTCTTTTTCATTCTTTCTTTTCTTTTTTCTTTACCCTTTCCTTCATCGCCATTTCTTTTTGCTTCATTCACATTCTTCTTTCTTTCTCATTCCTCTCTTGTCAACCATTTTCGTTTTAATTTCTTTTTCTTTCCTTCTCTTCTTTTTTATTCTCATTTATTTTTCTTTTTTCTATTCTAATATTTTCTTCTTCTTTTTCTTGCTACTATTTTTCTTTTTTTATAATTTATTTCTTTTTGCATTTCTTTTTTATGATACTTTTTTATCATTCTTTTTCTTTTCTTTTGCAATAATTTCCTCTTCTTATTCATTTCCTTCTTTTTCTTTCTTTTATTTTTATGCAAATTATTCTCTTTCGCATTCATTTGACTGCTCTCCTTGCTTTCTTAATATTTTTCTTCTTTTTTCTCTTTTTTCTCTTTTCTGTTCCTCTCTTTTCTTTTTCTTTACTTACATTCTTTCTTTTTTTTCTCGTTCATTTTTCTTCGTTTTCATTATATTTGTCTTTTTATTTTCTTCTAATGGCTCATCTTCTTCCTCTCTCATTCTTTTTCTTTTTCTTTCATTCAATTTTCATTCTCTTTCATTTCTTCTTTTCTTTTCTTTCTTATTTCCATTTTACTTTTTCCGCCATTTTTCTTTTCTTCTTTTATTCATATTTTAATTTTCTCTTTCTTTTTCATCCTTATTCTATTCGATTGCGTCATATTCTGTTCCTTTTCTCCTGTTCTTTTTTATTAGTTGTCTCTCTCTCTTCCTCTCTCTTTCACTCTCTCTCTTTCTTTCTTTCTTTCTTTATTTCTTTCTTTCTTTCTGTCTCTTTCTCTGTCTCTCTCACTCTCTTTTCTCTCTCTTTCTCTGTCTCTCTATCACTCTCTCTTTCGCTCTCTTTCTCTGTCTCTCTCCCTTTCTCTATCACTATCACTCTCTCTCTCTCTCTTTCTTTCTTTCTTTCTCTTTCTCTCTCTTTCTCTTTCTCTCTCTCCCTCCCTCTCTCCCTCTCTCTTTCTCTTGCTATTTCTCTCTCTTTCTCTGTCTCTTTCTCTCTCTTTCTCTCTTTCTCTCTCTTTCTCTGTCTTTCTCACTCTCACTCTCTTTCTCTCTCTCACTCTTTCTTTCTTTCTTTCTCTCTTTCTTTCTCTCTCTTTCTTTCTCTCTCTTTCTCTGTCTCTCTCTCACTCTTTTATCTCTCTTTATCTGTCTCTCTCACTCTCTCTTTCTCTGTCTCTCTCACTCTCTTTTCTCTCTCTTTCTCTGTCTCTCTCTCTCACTCTCTCTTTTACTCTCTATTTCTCTCTCTTTCACTGTCTCTCTCACTCTCTCTTTCTCTCTCTCTTTCTCTGTCTCTCTCTTTCTCTCTCTATCACTCTCTCTATCACTCTCTCTCTTTCTTTCTTTCTATTTTTCTCTCTCCCTCTCTCTCGCTATTTATCTCTCTTTCTCTGTCTCTTTCTCTCTCTCTTTTTCTCTCTTTCTCTGTCTCTTTCACTCTCACTCTCTTTCTCTCTCTCACTCTCTCTCTTTCTCTGTTTCTCTCTCTCTCTCTCTCTCTCTCTCTCTCTCTATCTATCTATCTATCTCTCTCTCTCTCTCTCTCATTTTGCCTTTATTTTATTTCCCAAACAAATACTGCATTTGAAAATTCAATAACAATTTAGCCAAGCGACGAACTAGAACTCGTTCTAATCAAAACCGGGTTCAATGTTGAGCCTTCTGACATACTTTGAAAAAGTCAGAAAATATCGAGTCAGCTGTATTTCTTGTCAATAGACCTTTGTCAGATGTGTGTGTGTGTGTGTGTGTGTGTGTGTGTGTGTGTGTGTGTGTGTGTGTGTGTGTGTGTGTGTGTGTGTGTGTGTGTGTATTGTTCTTTAGAAATCTCCATTTTAT
This sequence comes from Ascarosepion bandense, assembly GCA_037127315.1. Lineage (NCBI taxonomy): Eukaryota > Metazoa > Mollusca > Cephalopoda > Sepiida > Sepiidae > Ascarosepion > Ascarosepion bandense. The sequence continues at coordinate 134,282 of JBBBDQ010000737.1, forward strand.
AGAATCAATAAATTCTCTGCCAGTCTCTTCTCCAGCTGCTTGTTCGGTGTTCAAAAAGAAAGCTGCTCTTCTAGAAATGCTTGGAGGCTTCATAGAGTTCATAGAACCTATTTTTTCTTCCCCCGATTGCTATAAAGAATCCTGTTTCTATTTAAATGTTACTCACTACTCAAAAAAAACGCACGGTTTTGATCACTCAACAACAAAAGAGAACATATCCCGTGACTTTAGATTCGGGCGGGTTCCTGTCAGTCCCGTCGGGATCATGTTTGCCGGACAATCCATTCCTTTTTCTTTTTGCTAACTTACCTTCTATTCAGGATGTGCGTTGTGGGGCAGTGGATATCGGCTCAGAACGAGAAGCCGGGGAGCCGAGTTCGAAGTCCAGTTGAATCCATTGTATTCACTTACGCGCAAATACCCTTGGGAAAGGTATTAATCCGTCTCTTCCTTCCAGTTATGGGTTAAATAGCAGGAGAGATTGGGTTCTATAGCCTTGGTCGGCAATCAGAAAGCAATGGCAACTTACTGCGGGATAATCTTCTGCCCAGTCAGTCATGTCTCTTCGAGACATGATCGCCCAAGCGTGTATCACGTATGGCACTTAACTGACTGACCTTCTATTCTTCTGGGGTCACTGCGATAAGCATCCGAATGTTTTTCGTTTTTTTTTTTTTTTAATCGTTTCACCCAAAGCAAGGCAGGACTGCCACTATGGCACAAGAGCTACAATAAGAGAAAAGGAGGATACAGAAGATCCCCCCCCCCCAAAAAAAAGATTTACGGATGTGGATTGGATTTAGGGAGTTAGAAGATTGTAATTAGCGTCGCATTTAACCTTTTGGACATTGTGGCTATGAGGGAAGCAAGTACGGAAGGGAATTCCACAATGTGCGAGAAAAGAAACTGTGGGTGCAGAAGTGACGGTTACATTTGTCTGTTTTGACAGTAACTAATCTCTCTCTCTCATATATATATATATATTTATATACACGAGAAAAAATCGCAAGATCGCCAAGACCTACCGCGGTTTCGCACAACGGCTCGTCAGGGTAGGTCTTGGCGATCTTGCGATTTTTTCTCGTGTGTTTTTGCTCTACGTCACTGCTTCTTGGTTAATCCTTTTTGGTTAGTTTTGTATCGAGCACTTTTCTTTCTTTGTGGTTCGTTCCGTTTGAGGGTTTTTTTTTCTTTGCTGTGAAGTACTGTATGTATTGTCGGTGCTCCGCAGTTTTCTTTTTTTTCCCCCTCATTGTCCAAAGCTTTATAGCGGCGGACGATAACGGAGTTAGATTCTGCCGGTTATTCGCGGTCCTAAAAAATTACTTGTGTAAGATTTTAAGATTTGGATACGTACAGAGTCGATTTTATTATTATTGTTATATATATATATATATATATATATATATATATATATATATATATCGGGTGTCCATAAAGTTCGTGTGCATTTAAAAAATTGATAACTTTCTTTGTATTTCTGATAGAAATAATCTGTAAAAAATGTTATAAAGTTTAATTTACGTACAGTTATTGAATGATTCTTTACCACAAATCTCTTAAACAATTTTTGACCCATTGTAACCAACTGTCTCATTTGAGGGCAGCATAAAAAAAAACTGTAAAAAATAATGTTTTTAAATCATTATATAAATTCATTTTTATATATAGGTAGTGAGGACATACTGATCCATCAATAAAATTACCTTCCAAATATTGCTCGGTAGGAAAAAATTCTTGTGATTTGCAAATGAATTTAGGTCCTTCAAATATGTTATCCGTTGCTTTCCCCTGTCTCTTTTTCCTTCTATCTGGCCTGTTAGCATCAGGTTCCCAAAGCACTACATCCTCATTGCATGTCCCAGGAACTTCATTTGTCTTTTCCTGATGCTCAGTATTGATTTCCTTTTCGTTTCCATTATTTCCAAGACCTCATCATTGCTCACATGCTCGATCCATGATATTCGCAGCATCCTTCTGTAGAAACACATTTCATTTGCTTAAAATTTTTCTTTCATCCTTGATGATATTGTCCAGCATTCACTGCCATATTGAAGGACGGACAGCACGTAGCAATCCAGTACTCTCTTCCTAGTTTCTAGCGAAATTGTCCTGTTTCTTAATACCTTACTCAACTTCTGGAATGCTTCTTTAACCATGCCAATTCGCCTTCGGATTTCTGTGTCGCACTTTCCGTCTTCTGTTATAACACTTCCCAGGTATTTAAATTTTTGTACCTGCTTGATTCTAGTATCCCCAAACTGTATTTGGCATATTGGGTTGCCCTTTTTACTGATGACCATTCATTCGGTTTTCGTGCAGTTTATTTTTAGTCCTTTCTTGTTACTTTCTTCAGATACCTTGTGTAGGAGGTCTTGTAATTTCCTTTCTGTGTCTGCTATCAGCACTGTATCATCTGGGTATCTTAGGTTATTTAAATTGTGACCTCCGATTACGAATCCAGACATAACTTCTAAGGTCCTTAAAATATTCTCGCTGTACAGGTTGAACAGATCCGGTGTAAAGACACATCCTTGTCTTACGCCTCTTTCTATCTTTGTGTATCTACTCAATTCATTACCTGTCCGTATGCAAGCGGTTTGTTGCCAATAAAGATTCTTGATTACCCTCAAGTCTTTCCCAAATATGTCAAGGCTGCCGAGCATCTCCATCAGTTCTGTGTGGCGTATTTATGTGTCAATTTATAGCTTTGGCAACACTCGTGGTCTGTTAGACTAATTTTGAAATAAGTGGGGAAAATGATTTCTGTTTCTTGGCCATATTGTTTGTCTGTGTTAGTAATAAGTAGAAATAAGTAACTACAAACGATGTTATTACGCTGCTTATTGTCTGACTAGTAGCTAGCTTTAACTGCGTACTAGCTGTCGTCAACTAGTATATAGTTGCTTTCCCACTTAAGACAAAATATGGCACACGGCCTTTTTAATGTGGGCAATTTAGGCTATATCTCCCGGGCAAAAATTTATGTCTAATTTTCCCCAGACGAGACTTTATTCTTCGGCTGAGCCTCGACTGGTTCATTACTCTCCTCCCGAAGTGGAGAAAGTTCAACAATGCTCACGGAAGAACTAGCTGTCGTCGACTGCTTTTGCTGTCTCTGAAAGTCACGCGCGTAATTATACACAGTAAGAGGAAGAGTTCATTCCTCGTAGGAGGGTATCATAGTAATTGGATTCATATAAAGATTTTTGGCTATTCATGGCATTGACTTGATTCATTGCGATTTCTTCAAGGCCTTTGCTACTTTACTTGTATGACATGGCATTCGATCTTTTTGAAAAAGGTTGACATTATTGTCAGTTTGATTGGTTCCAAATAGTGAGAGTAGTCCTTTCTCTAATATTTGACAGTATTTAACCATTCAACCGCAGTAAAAAGAAACAGCTCAAAAAACAGACAGCACCCCACACCTTTTCTCCAATCCCGCCATGTTTCACGGTCACCTGCAGACATTCAGTGTTCCAAGTCTCATTCTGATTTCTTTAAATATAAACTTGTCAGTTAAGTGTCATACGTGATACACGCTTTGGGCGATCATGTCTCGAAAGCGACATGACTGACTGTGCAGAAGATTGTCTTACAGTAGGTTACCATTGCTTTCTGCTGTAGACTGGTTGCCATCCAAGTCTACAGAATCCAATCTGTCATATTATTTATCCCATAACTGGAAGAAAAAGACGGATTAATAGCTTTCCAAAGGGTATTCTGAAATTTCCTTAATTTAGCGAAGTTCCATTGCAAAATATAAGGCAACTATAGTTCAAAGTTGATAGTAGCTTCCTTGTTGACCCTCGACGGTTGAAAAAAACACGCCCCCTGTAGCTTCATATATATGTATATACTAGCAGTATAGCCCGGCGTTGCTTGGGTGTAATGAAAGCTTTAAAACTAATCCAAGGTCCTGGAGCTCAGACTCTTTGGACGTTGGCACGAAAGACTAAAAAGCAATAGCTGTTTCCAATTAAAGCGAAACCGTAGACTGAAAGAAAAATGAATGAATGTAAGTCAAATTTTGATTTCCTGGTATCGATATCAAATAAGTTTTACCGTCGTAAACTGAATTTTGAAGGCTAAATAAGTCCTCTGAGTTAATGGTATCATGGCTGAGACTAAGAACTACAATTATACCTACTTAGAGCCAAACCCGAAGTAAAAACTAAAATAAAAGGCCTGAAAAAAATACAGACATACAGGCAGATAAACAGACACACACACAAACTTCTTGCTTTATATATATATATATATATATATATATATTTTCATCCGCAGACAGATCTGTTTCGCCGTATCACAGCTCATCAGTACGGTTAGTCTCCGATTGCTTTTTTTTACCCAGGATTGAAACCCGACCGAAATGGCGTCAGTCGATGCAAGAACTGCAATCTTGAAACTTCTGAATGTCGTTTCTTATGTCTTTGTCTATGAGTGTATCAAATATGATTAAAATCGGACCACTCCTTCTATAACCCGATTTTTTCGATTATCGATTTTCGATATTAATCGGGGGTACTTCGGCACAAAACCTAGCTAAGAACACTCGCAGACGGTTATTGTACAAGTGTGTAAATTTTCAAGAAAATCGGTTCAGCCGTTTGGGTGTCTATAGGTAACGGACACACACACATACACAAATACAAACAAAGTTTCATTTATAAATATGTTTAGATTAGATATAATGGGCCAATTCTAACAGCTCCGATTCCTGAACACTGACAATCCCTTTGTTTTTTAAATTATTTCTGTAGTAAAAATACACATCCTAGATTTATTTTTCTTTTTTTTTTCTTCCTGCTATATCTTGAGAATAACTGATTGTTTTTTTTTTGTTTTTGTTTTTTTTTCACTTTGTTCATTCACAGCTTATACTCTTTCGTGTTGATTTCATTTGTTATTTCACTCTTACGACAAGTGTTCAGTGCAAAGTCGTTTAGATAATCTTTACGGCTTTCGATTTGTCTTATTCCAGCCAATAATCGATCACCATTTTTGTTTAAACTTCAGAGAAACGACGCGCCAAATATGGGTAAAAATATAATGATTTTTTTTATTGTTATTTGATTTTTTTCCGTCTTTGGAAGGCACGTACAGAATACTTGGCCGCTTACATCAAAGAAAAAAACCAAATAAATTTATCTCGGAAATAACGTATGGTCTCGTACCATAGAGCAACTGGATGAAATGCTATTCAATCCCTTTTACATGTATAATCTTCGGTAAATTTTCGTTTTAGGTGCCGACGGCTTTTCCCACTTCAAATTTATCCAAAAGAGCATTATTTCTGTGCAAATGTATACGCTGAACTCAAATCAACTATTAGTTATTGAAGGAACCTACCTTTTTTGCTTTGAAAGTCCATAAAAAAAACGAACTATATCTCGCATTTTTTCTCTCCCGTAACTCTCACGAAGTCATGTAAATAACTGCAGAATGACGTAATGCGTAGGACAATAAATTTCAGTCGATTTTTGGTCGATTTTCTTCCTTTACTGAAACTTCCTGTAATGAAAGTAATGCGCTATTGTATTTCTACGCTTATTACTTTCATTTCATATATATATATATATATATATATATATATATATATATATATATATATTCAGATAAACTTTATAGGGCAAATAGCCATTTTCAGCATGTCAGTTTAAGACATGCATTGTCAATCCCGTTTAATCAAAGAATTCTAATGCAGGAGGCAGGGAATAGTAAAGCAAAGGGCGGGGGAATATTGGCTATTATAGGGTTAAGCTAGAGGAATCTTAGTAGCAATTTCTCTTATGATAGTGGGAGGTATGTGACTTGACCATTGGGTTAGTAGTACTATGTAGGAGGGAAAAGGTTACTGTTTCGTCAAATTTAAAAACAATTTCTATTGTGACTAAATGGAACAATGAGATAATTATTGTAAGTTAAATTTATTCCTGTAGCGACACATACTAGTGATTTCTCTACGTTTATTCAGAAGTACATACTACTATTGAAATTTCAAAATTTTATTTTTTTCTGATAAACATAGATTACATCAATCCCTTAAGCTATTAGGAGTGCTTGTCTTGTCTATCAGCCTCCACTTTATCTGTGGAATTGGGTTATTTTCTTTCAATTCCCAGTATTTTCGGGAAAGGGCTGTTTGACACCTTAAATTAGAATTAGAGAAGGAGTGCCTGTGTGCATAAAGCCTTTGTTTCTAAACTCCAGCCGAAATTCTGATATAAACGTTGTTGGGTTATTGTGTCGGGCCAGGATGTTTTTTTTTCCGCCTGAATTCATCTTACACAAATCAACCATCCATCCGTGCATGGAATACTGCTGTCATATATGGTCATGCGCCCCCCCCCCCGTTCATCTCCGTGTTCTTGACAGGCTCCAAAGGAGAATCAGTAATGTCATAAGTACCGACTTAGATGCTCAAATACAGCCACTTTCTAACCGGGGTGGGGGGATGTGGCTTCCCTTTGTTCTATAAATATTTTCATGCTTTCTGCTTCGACGAACTTCAGTCACTGGTGCCCCTGCCACAAAAGTTTACTCGTGCAACCAGACTGGCAACTGGGTCCCACTCATTCACAGTTAGATCAACGAAATGCAGCCGACAATTCTACCCATACAGCTTCTTTACTCGCACTTCCCGCCTGTGGAACTCTTTTTCATATTCTTGCTTTCCTGACGGCTACAAACTCCAGGAATTTAAATGCAATGTCAATGCCCATCTCTTAACCACTTGACTCCAGTTCTTTCTGCATCACCTTGTATATCTTTTCTTTCTTTTTACCTTTGCAACTGTCATCACACCTGTATTGCGGTCCTTCTCTTGCTCCCTTCTTGACACCTCCTATAACTGGTTCGTCTTTCTCTTTGCTCTTTTCTTGTCTAACCTTTTACTCTTATGTGGCCCCATTGCGCATCAGTGGCGGTACCACCTTGCTTGGGGCGAAACCTTTAAAAATCTATATATATAAAAGGTAATCTGTGAGTCTGTGTGTAGCTGTTCCCTATGCACGCCTACATTTTTAAGCTACGCCATTCAAACTTTCTAGGGACACATATCTACAGGGAAGCCAGGTGGACACATACTTTTTGAGTTTAAGTTCAGCAATTTTCCTTTTCGCACTTTTTGGCCAATGGAGCAGATTGTTTACATTTGCTCCGTAAAACATCTAAGATCTAAGATGGTTGCTGAATTACGTCACAGAAATCAAATCACACGTGTCATGTTTTATTAAAAGAAAATGAGCCTTTATATTTAATCTTTATTCCGACGTTTTAAAAATTCATTTGGTCAACAAAAAATGTATATATTTTTCCTCGAAAATTTGAAACAAAAGAGATATTTAAAAATGTAGGCGTGCATAGGGAACAGTCACACACAGACTCCCAGATTGCCTTTTATATATATAGATTATATTGTGTCTGCAGCGAATTTAAACGTATTCGTTTCATCCGGGCTATGATGATACTATATATATATATAGTAAGGTTCACCCTGTACAAGGCCCGAGAGACATTTGAGGTAGTGGGTTACGTTAGAGGATATTTTATATAAGCAGAACATAATGATTAATACAAGACTTGAACAAGCCAAGATTGTAGTGATCGAGAAAACATACTCTTTTTCTTCTTTTATGTGCCGTGTCTCATCAGGAAGTAGGCGATCATGGCCCTCCACATCCTCCATCCCTTATTACCACCCTTTCTTTTGTTACTCCTCCCAAACCGTACTCTGCCATCTATTTGCTCAAACCCATCAAGTATGTCACGTGTTACTTTCTCATGTCTCTCTTTCCATCTATCTGTGAGTATCAAATTCTCCGAGCATTCTTTCCTCATTAAATGTCTTATCAAATTCATCTGTCTTTTTCTGGTGTTGATTATAAGATTTTTTTACGTTTCCATCCTCTCCAAAACCTTTTATGTGTCGTGTCTCTTTAGGGCGTGGGTGATCATGGTCCTTCGCATTTTCTTGTCTTTTGTTACTCTTGGTATATTTTGTTCCAAACTCTACTCTGTCATTCATTTGTTTAAGCCAATCAAGTATATCATTCTTTGTTTTTTCTCTCTCCCGTCTATCTACCTTGTGAGTATCAGATTCTCTAAGCCCTCCTTCCTCATTACGCGTCCTGGAAACTTAAAATGTCGCTTCCTGATGTTAAGTATAAGTTTTCTTTTCCTTCTTGTTGCTCACGTGTTCTATGCATGTTATCCTCAGCATCCTTCTGTAGAACTATATTTCTGTTGCTTCAAGTGTTTTTTTTTCCGGAGAACAAAATAAAGTGTTCAGTTCGAAATTTCAGTCACCTGAAGATGGTCGGAGCGTACAGTGGTTAAAAGTTGTGAATAAGTAAAACCTGATTGTGTAAATAATTACAATATCGCAGCTCAGAAATATAGACAAAGAGAGGAAAACCAATGAAAGAAGCAAAACAAAAAAGAAAGATAGATAGATAGATAGATAGATAGATAGATAGATAGATAGATAATGAAGAGACATAGATAGATAGATAGATAGATAGATAGATAGATAATGAAGAGATAGATAGATAGATAGATAGATAGATAGATAGATAGATAGATAGATAGATAATAGAGATAGATAGATAGATAGATAGATAGATAATGAAGAGACATAGATAGATAGATATGATAGATAGATAGATAGATAGATAGATAATGAAAAGACATAGATAGATAGATAGATAGATAGATAATGAAAAGACATAGATAGATAGATTGATAGATAGATAATGAAAAGACATAGATAGATAGATTGATAGATAGATAATGAAAAGAAAAGATAGATAGATAGATAGATAGATAGATAGATAGATAGATAGATAGATAGATAGATAATGAAGAGACATAGATAGATAGATAGATAGATAGATAGATAGATAGATAGATAGATAGATAGATAATGAAGAGACATAGATAGATAGATAGATAGATAGATAGATAGATAGATAGATAGATAGATAATGAAGAGACATAGATAGATAGATAGATAGATAGATGGATAATGAAGAGATAGATAGATAGATAGATAGATAGATAGATAGATAGATAGATAGATAATGAAGATAGATAGATAGATAGATAGATAGATAGATAGATAATGAAGAGACATAGATAGATAGATAGATAGATAGATAGATAGATAGATAGATAATGAAGAGACATAGATAGATAGATAGATAGATAGATAATGAAGAGATAGATAGATAGATAGATAGATAATGAAGAGACATAGATAGATAGATAGATAGATAGATAGATAGATAATGAAAAGACATAGATAGATAGATAGATAGATAGATAGATAGATAGATAGATAATGAAAAGACATAGATAGATAGATAGATAGATAGATAGATAGATAGATAGATAGATAGATAGATAATGAAAAGACATAGATAGATAGATAGATAGATAGATAGATAGATAGATAGATTCTCTGTAGTAATGCGTACGTGGGTGTCTTCTTTCTGTGTTTCGATGTTTTTCGAGGTTTATCAGTACTGCTTTGCTACAGACCTATTTGCGCTATTGTAAGTGACATTAGATTATTGCACGGCCAATCCACTTCTGATCTTGGCCTGGCTTTAATCTTTTAGCGTACACTAAAAATGGGTCCAAGATCAGTCACTTCAAAGGCGAAGAAAGAGAGGGCGCGTGGATTTTCCAAGAAGGTCGCAATAAAAGCTTCTCTGAGGCCCAGATGGACCACTTCCTACTGGATTCTGTTCGTATCTCGGATTAAGGATTCATTCTTTTTTTTTCTTTTTTTCCTACTTTAGTGTTTTAAGTTCTTAAAATAGGCGACCTTGGTCCGGGTATTCATGCCGAAGACTTTACGAGGCAGAAATACAAAGAAATAGAGCGGAAAAAAACGCAAAAAAAAAAATGTCGAGAACAATGATAATGCGGAAGCATTGATTGAAAAGGAGGGGGAAAGAAGGAGAAAGAAAAAAATAAGGCTTATAAGTTTGGGTCTACACGAGAAATATGAGGAAGGACAAGGCGAGAGAACGAAAAAAGAAAACAAGAAATATAAACGGAGTGAAAAAGATAGACCGGAAAAAATTATTATTATTATTATTATTATTATTATTATGACGATGAACATGAAGATGATGATGATGATGATGATGATGGTACATAGAAGAAGATGCATATGATGATGATGATGATAACAAAAAAAGAAGAGGAATGGAATGAAGTCGAAGATTATGATGCACATGATGATGATGATGATGATGATGATGATGACGAAGAAGAAGATGTAAAAAAGCTGGACTCGAAAAAATTATTATTATTATTATTATTATTATAATGATTATGACGATGAACATGAAGATGATGATGATTGTACATAGAAGAAGTAGATTATGATGCACATGATGATGATGATGATGACGAAAAAGAAGAGGAATGGAATGAAGTCGAAAACGACGATGATGATGATGATGATGACGATGATGAATAAAAAAGAAGGAAATGATGACGATTAATTACTTCGAAGGAAAGGAAAACGTTGACGAAGATAAAGATGACGATGATGATGATAACGAAGAAGAAGATGGAAAAAGCTGGACTCGAAAAAATGATGAAGATTATTATTGTTATTATTATGATGATGATGATGATGATTTCGATGGTACGTAGAAGAAGCAGATTATGATGCACATGATGATGATGAGGAGGAGGAGGAGAAAAAAGAAGAAGGATGGAATGAAGTTGAAAGAGATGATGATGATGATGATGATCAATAAAAAAAGAAAATGGCGATGATTAATTGCTTCGAAGGAAAAGAAAACGTTGACGAAGATAACGATGACAATGATGATGATGACGAAGAAGAAGAAGAAAAAGGAAAGGAAAATTAATGAAAATTTTAACAATGGTATGCCAATTAGAGGTGGGGGATACAAAAATCAGGCAAGTACAAAGAGTTAAGTACTTGGCAAGTATTCTAACGGTAGACGAAATGTGCAACATTGTGATCCGAAAGCGTAATGAAATTGCCAAGGACGCATTCCAGAAGCTGAGCAGAGTATTAAGAGACAAGACAATCTTCAGTAGAAACAAAGAAAAGAGTACTGGATTGCTATATGATATCAATTCTTCAATATGCCAATTAATGCTGGACAATATCATCAAAGATGAAGGAAAAACTTGAAGCAAATGAAATGTGGTTCTACAGAAGGATGCTGCGAATATCATGGACTTGGCATGTGAGCAATGATGAGGTTTTGGAAAGGATGAAAACGAAAAGGTAATTAATTTTGAGTATCAGGAAGAAACAACTAAAGTTCCTGGAGCATGCAATGAGGAAGGAGGGCTTAGAGAACCTGATACTAACAGGTCAGATAGCGGGAAAAAAGAGACAGATCAATGAAAAAAACTTGAAGCAACTGAAATTCGGTTCTACAGAAGGATGCTGAGGATATCATGGATCGAACATCTGAGCATTGATGATATTTTAGAAAGGATGTAGACAAAAAGGCAATTAATACTGAGCATCAGGAAGAGACAGCTGAAGTTCTTAAGACATATAATGAGGAAGTAGGGCTTGGAGAATTTGATACTCACAGGTCAGATAGAGGGAAAGAGAGACAGGGGAAAGCAGCGGGTAACATATTTGACGCGCCTGAGCAGGTTGATGGCAGAGCGGGGTTTTAGGGTGGGGTAACAGGAGGAAGTATACTAAGAGCTACCAGGGATAGGGAGACGTGGAAGGCCATGATCGCCTACGTCCGAAAGAAACATGGCACATAGGAGAAGAGGAATTGTAATTACTACCAGTCGTTTGCATCATCATCATCATCATCCTCAACAACTTACTATTCATTTTCGACGTCGTCGGTATCATCATCATCATTATAATCATATCTGTCTCCTTGGTAGCTTTCAGGATCGGGAACCTGATCATGACTTTCACACACTCATCATCATCTTTTGCTTCATCATCACCATCATTTACATCATAATCATCTCAGTCATTCCAAGCACCTCTTCATCTTTTCAAATACTTCTTCGTACTATAGCAGTCATATTTTCCTTCTTCTTAAACCTGGAACACTAACCTTCAATTAAAGTTTCACCTCTGCTAACCATGGGTATATCATACCCTATTTTGAAAATATCAAAAAAATATATTAAATATAAATCTTTATTTGAAATATTTTACATGCAGACACTTCAAAATTTGTACTTTGAGTTAACATTAATAGGAACTGAAAAACATTATTTAGGTAAGAAAATCAGGTACTGAAAGTTGAATTAAATTGTAATTAAAATGGCGTCATTTGTGCTGTGTACTATATACACATGGTTCGTGTTCTCGGCTAAAGAGATTGTAGGATATTATATTATTATGTCGTGAGTAAGAATAAATAACTCAACCACAGGAATAGGTTAATTGTTGTATTCCGTGAAAATAGTATTTACAAAGGTTATTAGTATCCAATACAAGAATAAAGGTTAATCTTCTCAACCGTCGTAAGACGTAGTATGAGCAATGGGTACTTCCGGGTCGTCACCCGAAGTCTACGACTGACTTGTCGATCGGCTGCTCGGCACCCCCTCCCTACCTAGATGCCACCATTCCTTTACATAGTAATGGAATAGTCCATTATAGCCGAATAGGCGCGGGCGTCCCAACATATATGGATTAATACATTGATAATTCTACTATAAATATGTATTGTTCGTAATTTTTTTTTATAAAAATAAGTATCGATAGAAAGAGGCGTAAGACAAGGATGTGTTTTCTCGGGAAGGAAAATGCAGGACCTCCTACAGGAGGCATCAATAGAAAGCGATCAGATAACTCTGAGAATAAACTTCTAGAAAACTGAATGTATGGTCATCAGCAAAAACAATAACCCAAAATCCCAACTGTAGGTCAGAGAAACTTAAACAAAACAAGAAATTTAAATAGCCTGAAATATTTTATATGCTGCCACCTCAAAATTTGTACTTTGATTTAACATTAATAGGAACTGAAAAACATATTATTTTGGAAAGAAAATCAGGTACTGAAAATTGTAATTAAATTGTAATTAAAATGGCATCATTTGTGCTGGGTTCTATATACCCATGGTTAGTGTTCTCGGGTTCAAGTATTTCTTTTTCTGTTCCTTCTTGTTCTTCCTGAAGTTCCCCTCACATTAGAGGCCATCTTGCTGTAGCTGAAACAGATACTACACACTGATCCTAAGCATCTTTGTTTCCAGTGGTCTATTTTTGTCGAGTTTTGAGACCTTTTTATATATTGTAACAGCAGTCGCTGGTCCTCGGAGGTTAAGTTACTTCTTCAAGAACAAGAAAGTCGAGAAGAACAAGAGGAAGAACAACAACAGGAAGAGAAAAAAGAAAACAACACCAACAACAACAGTACTGATTATCGGGGATTTTAGTTATGTTATAGATTTTAAAGACAACTGGTGAGGATAGCACATAAAGTACTGCGCAAAAGTATTAGGGCAAGAACTATTTTATCTTTGCTTTGAAATAATAAAATAATTGCGACAATTGGCCAATCAAAAAAAAATATATATATATAGTACTGCGCAAAAGTATTAGGACAAGAACTATTTTATCTTTGCTTTGAAATAATAAAATAATTGCGACAATTTAACCAATCCAATCGATATATATATATATATATATATATATATATATATATATACAGTACTCTGCAAAAGTATTAGGACAAGAACTATTTTATCTTTTATGAGACATCAAAATAAAGTTCAAAATCACCCCTGTCCTAACACTTTTGCACACTACCGGTAGTGTGCAAAAGTGTTAGAACAGGAGTGATTTTCCTAAAATCCTCAATGAAATCCAAATACAGGGTGAAAAGCCAAGTAAATTTTTAATAAATATTGATTATCTAAAACTAAGTGTAAAAGAAATCTATTTAAAAGAAGTAATATCTAATTTTTCCTATTTTCTATTAAACAAGTTATTTTGAAACTACTCATTATTCTATTATCCTTGGATATGACTGACTTTTTTTCTTATTCCCTCCCCCCTCTCGAATTGATAAATCTAATGTTACTTCGCAAGAAACACCTTGGGGACAAATACAAGCTGCTTGGCAGGAGATACCATTAGATACATTGAAGAAGCTTGTGATGTCAATGCCTGACAGAATGAAAGCTGTGATCAAAACAAAAGGCTATTATAATAAATATTAAATTTATTTTTAACAAGTATTTTTTTCTTGTTAAAACATTTGTTGAGTAAATGAAATAAAATTACTCTAATTAAATTGTTTATTTTCTGTCAATATGCCTCATAAAAGATAAAATAGGTCTGCTCCTAATACTTTTGCACAGTACTGCAATATATATATATATATATATATATATATATATATATATATATACTAGGTGCGATTGGTAAATTGTCGCAATTATTTTATTATTTAAAAGCCAAAGGCTATTAAGCTAAATATTAAATTTATAATTGCCAAACCTGAGAAGGAACAATTCTATTTTAATTCTATTAACAAGGAACAATTCTATTTTCGTTTAGAATTATCTACTTGGCAATAAATATTAAAAATAGTATGAAATACATCATTTTTTAAAAAAACAGCTTGGGTGGCCTAATAATTATGGCCGGTAGTATAGGTTTGGTTGCATACACAATTGTTTTCACCTGAAAAAAATCTAATGGAATCAAATCTGGCGAAATTTGAGGCCAATAAAATGGTCCACCCCTTCCGATCCATCTGTGAAGAAATTCCTGATTTAGAAACTGTTTAACACGCAGAGCGAAGTCACAAGGAGCTCCATCTTGTTGATTTATAACATTTTTACAGATTATTTCTATCACAAATAAAAAAAATGTTATAATTTTTTTAAAGTGCACACAGACTTTATGGACACTCAGTATAAACACCCAACCGAGTGGGAAGAGAGAAGAGATTGCAGATCTATAACCCAGGTTTGGCAATCACTGGTCGACAGTAAATGACCAAATCCGAAGTGTAAGGTTACATCTGAAAGACTGGGTATCGTCTTCCGAGTAAAATGTACACTGAGAAGCTTAGGGACGAGTTTGGATAAATTCTGCGATAAAAACGGCGTTCGGTAGGACGTGATTCCGTTTCATAAGTCATGACTTGCGAGGCCGATCGGCCAACTATTATTCTGTCCATCGAAATCGTAATCATTACAGCAATATGAGTCGCCGAAGCTAAAGTAGGCGGCGAAAGAAAGAGAAAACGCGGAGAAATAATGATGTCATCTGCATGATTTTATCCGAAAGGCTTTTGTATTCGTTCCATTGTGGAGAGAACTGATGCAAAATGGGAACGTATGAAAAAGCCTCTAATAGAGGTGACAGCTGTGGCCCAATCTTTTTATTATGTGAATGAAAACTGACCGGAAAAGCGAATGCTGCACATGCGCAGTAAACCATAGAACAATAGGTATGCGCGTTACAAAATCTATAATATCTATGATATTCAAAGTAGTTCTCGTTTGCATATATATAGTCATCGTAGACAGATCTGTTTCGCTGTATCACAGCTCATCAGTACGGTTAGACTGCCGATTGCTTTTTACCCAGGATTGAAACCCGACCGAATTGGCGTCAGTCGGCGATTCTACCTCTGAGCTTTGGGCGCTCGGTAAAGGAGGCACACTTTTTAGCGTGTATATTATCATTATAGACGCCCAATAGCTGAGAGTGTTCTAATTCATTGCTGAATGAACGATATATATATATATATATATATATATATATATTTGCTTAGAAGCAAATCAATAAAAAATTATCCAAATATTGGAGAATTTTTGTCCTTATTTTCAACTGAAATTAAAGCCAAAATACGATGTTTAGAATGGCTCATTATTAAAACATAATAGACATTCATTGTCTCTTATATTTAACAGCGTATGTTTAGAAAATTATTTGCTGCCTCGATATACTAAATATATATATATATATATATATGTGTGTGTGTGTGTGTGTGTGTGTGTGTGTGTGTTGTGTGTGTGTGTAACAACAAGCTACAGACTTTCATTTCTTTAATAGATATATATATATAGCTTAGTAATTAGATAGCATAGTTTTATGATTTTCTGTGTAGGTAGAGGTAATTTTATTTTTGTTTTTAAGTGTGTTTTAATTGATTTAAGCATTTATCTATAGGAACATTTGTGTATAAGGATTTTATGTCTAGACTTGCCATGTGTTCGTTTTTTATGTCTATGTTTTTTAGTTTGTTGAAAAGGGTCACCAGATTTTTTTTTATATGTGACGGACTTATTGTGCGGAGAAGTGGTGTCAAGATTTTGCTTAATTTGCCAGCTATTTTATGTGTGACGCTGTCTATTCTGGATACGATAGGTCTCATTGGTATATTTGGTTTATGCGTTTTTGGGAGACCGTATAGTGTGGGTGTTTTTGGATGCTATGTGATAAGCTTTAGCCAGGGGGAGTCTTCTGTTTTTAATAGTTTCTTGATATTGTTTATAAATTCTTGTTTCTTTTGTGATGCTGTTTTTGTTAACTTTCTCCTATGTGTTATCATCATCAATGAGGGCTTTCATTTTTTGTTAATATATGTATTCGTCCATGATTACGATCCCCCCACCTTTGTCAGAAGATGATATGTGTATATCTTTGTTGTTTTTTAATTCCTTTAGAGCTGTTAAATATCTACGAGGAATTGAGATGTGTTTTTTTTTATGTAGCTGGTGAAATCTGAATGGTTGTTTTGATGGTTTTTGATGAGAAAATCTGCCATATCATATTTTTGTAATCCGTCCATGAATTAGAGGAGAAAGAACGTGTATTCTTCCACAGGGCATATATTGCGGGAAATACTTTCTCTAAATATGACAAAAAATATATAAAAGACATGGTCTCTTACAGCAACAAGAAGCACGTTCAAAAATTACATACAAAACTTAAAAAACTAATTAACAATAGCAAGTGGTCCAGGATTGGCAAAAAATTTACTCAATAATTTATCCAAATCTATCGTATACGCAACTAGAAGCCCTAAACTTCCGTCAAAAGTTTGCCACCGAATTACAAAAATATATGACAGATTTTATTATCAAAACCATCAAAACAATGATTCAGATTTCAACAAAGGGTATACCCAAGGTATATACATACGCCAATTCGGTCGGGTTCAATCCTGGGTAAAAAGCAATCGGCTGTCTAACCGTACTGATGAGCTGTGATACAGCGAAACAGATCTGTCTGCGGATGACTATATATATATATATATATATATATATATATATATAACAAGAACTACTTCGAATATTATAGATTTTGTAACGCGCATGCCTATTGTTCTATGGTTTACTGCGCATGTGCAGCATTCGCTTTTCTGATCAGTTTTCATTCACATAATAAAAAGATTGGGCCACAGCTGTCACCTCTATTAGAGGCTTTTTCATTCGTTCCCATTTTGCATAAGTTCTCTTTACAATGGAACGAATACAAAAGCCTTTCAGATAAAAACATATAAAAAAACTCTGGTGACCTTTTGAACAAACTAAAAAACATAGACATAAAAAACAAACACATGGCAAGTCTAGACATAAAATCCTTATACACAAATGTTCCTATAGATAAATGCTTCAATCAATTAAAAACACACTTAACAAAAACAAAATAAAATTACCTCTACCTACACAGAAAATCATATATATATATATATATATATATATATATATATATATATATAAATTAGAGAAAAATTTCAAAATTCAAAGGTATCTTTATACATTCTTACTACATTGAGCTCTCTGCCAGCATCACTTTTTAATGTTGAAATTTTTTTAATATTAATTAGGATCAGGTTCTTGGAATTTACCTTCCTACTCTTCCACTTAGGATTAAAGAAAAACAAAAAATATATATAGTCACCCGCAGACAGATCTGTTTCGCCGTATCACAGCTCATCAGTACGATTAGAATCCGATTGCTTTTTTACCCAGGATTGAAACCCGACCGAAATGGCGTCAGTCGGCGACTCTACCCCGAGCTATGGCCTTTCAGTGGAAGTAGGCAGACATTTTAGCGCCTATCATTATACGCGCCCAATAGCTAGAGCGCTCTAATTCATTTCACTGAATGAGCGATGCGTACACGCCAGAGTAGCTACTGTTTATCAAAGTCTACTATTTTTCCAGAGTGCTCAATCAGGGTGTGAGAGCGTAAATATTGTTATCCGCAAATTTAATAATAATACTAATAATAATAATACTAGCAACAATACTAATAATGTTAGTAATAATAGTAATTTTAATAATGCTAATAATAATATCATAATATTAATACTACTGCCACTGCTACTACTACTAATAATAATACCAATAATATAATAATAATAATAATAATAATAATTATAATAATAATGCTCATATAATACAAATATTAATAATAATAACAATAATAAAACGAGTTATACTAACGATTGTATTAATATTATAATAATAATGCTAATAATAATACTAATACTACTACTAATAATAATTATAACAACACAAATACTACTACTACTACTAATAATAATAATAATGCTAATAATAGCATAATACTACTACTACTAAAAATAATAATGATAGTAATATAATAATAATAATAATAATAATAATTATACTACTACTAATAATATTATTAATAATAATACTAATAAATGTAATAATAATAAATATAGTATAATACCTATATATATAGAATATTATAATAATAATAATAATAATAATAATAATAATAATAATAATATATAATAAAAACTATATATATATATATATCAATAACTATATATATATATATATATATATATATATATATATATATATATACTGTGGACACGCATAAGTATTGGATACATGTTGCCATTTTGAAATCAAAGAGTCAAATCTTGTAAGCAATTGTGTGCTTCTCTGATTGGTCAGAGATAACATTCCTATACGATCGAGAATTTGAATATTTAAAAGTCTTTTAAAGCACAAAGTTTCGATTGGAAATTTGAAAAAAATTCCCATGTATCCAAGACTTTTGCATAGGGTCATTTTGAACTTTGATAAAAAAATAAATGGATTCAACCATGGTTTTTTAATTTTCCTTTTACATTCAACTAAAACAACTTTACAAGATGTTATTTACTAAATATCTGGCAAAATGGCGAACATAAACTAGAGTTATAAGAGAAATTATCATGCATCCAATACTTATGCGTGTCACTATATATATATATATATATATATATATATTTTAATCATTTCACCCCGAGCAAGGCGGAAATGCCACTGATGTGCAGGGGGCTACATAACTGTAAAAAGATTAATTAGAAAAGAGTGAGGAGTACAAACTAGTTAGAAAGGATCAATAGAAAGCTGAGAAAGCAGGTGCGATGACAGATACATAGGTGGAGAGAAAGGGAAGGTTATACAAGGGAGGGGAGAGAGCTAGAGGCCAGTGGTTAGTAGATGAGTATTAACTTTGCATTTAAATTTCTGGAGGTTGTAGCCGTCAGGAAAGCAAGAATACGGGAGCGAGTTCCACAGGCGGTAAGTGTGAGAGAAAAAGCTGCAGGAGTACAATAGTCGTCTGCATTTGGCTAACCTGACTGTGAATGGGTGGGACCTAGTTGCTAGTCAGGTTGCACGAGTAAACACCGGTTGAGGGGGCACCAGTGACTTAAGTTCGTCCGAGCAGAAGCCATGGAAGTATTTATAGAACAGACAAAGGGAGGCCACATTTCGACGATGGGGAAGTGGCTGCAATCGAGCCGCCAGATCAGTACCTATCACATTACGGACTCTCCTTTGGAGCCTGTCAAGAACACTGAGAAGAACGGCAGGAGTGCCTGACCATAAATGGCAGTAGTACTCCATGCACGGACAGATGGTTGACTTGTATATATGCAGGATGGATTCAGGCGGAAAAACATCCTGGATCGACATATTGACCCAACCTTCTTAGCAGTAGATTTTGCTATGGATTCAATATAGTGGTTCCATTTGAGGTCTGAAGACAGGGTAAGTCCGAGGAGGCGTAGTGTATTGCTCTCCGGGAGAATCGCTTGGTCCATGCTTATGGGAGGCAGGAGAGGTTGCCTGTAATGGTTGACAGACAACAGCTTGGTCTTAGATGAATTGAAGTTGACAAGCCACTTCTTGCCCGAGTTCACCACAGAGTGTAGATCCCGTTCAAGGTCAGCAGCGAGATTATGTTTCTTACTGGTGCGGGAGTATATTGTAGTGTCATCTGCGTAGATGCCTACTTGGGACTTGATCTCATCTGAGAGGTCGTTGATGAAAATAAGGAAGAGTGTCGGGCCCAGGATAGAGCCCTGTGGGACACCAGCATTCGTGCTGTAGGACGAAGAGGCACGCCCATTCAAAACGACCTTCATTTTGCGGTTATTTAAGAAAGATTGGATTAGGTCAAGCCTGCGACCGGTAATAACGTAACCCCGTAATTTGCATAGGAGGCCAGAGTGCCAAACCCTATCGAAAGCCTTGGAGATGTCCAGAGCAATCGCACGATCCTCGTCAGACTCATCAAGGGCCTGTAGCATGTACTCCGTTACGGTTGTTAGCAGGTCGGCCGTGGACCTGGCAAAGCGGAATCCATATTGCCTGTCAGAGAAGAGTTTGTGGGCAGTGAGATGATGAACTATTTCAGCATTGATTATGGCCTCGAATACTTTCCCCAATATCGGTAGAAGACTGATAGGGGAATAGTTGGATGGGTCCGAGGTTTCACCACAATTCTTAAATACAGGAACGACTGAAGAGAACTTCCAGCATGTAGGAAAGCAGGAAGCAGAAAGGCAGTAGTTAAAAAGTTTAGAGAGGACAGGGGAAAGTTCAGGAGCACACCTCTTAAGAAATATCACCGGGATTCCATCGTCTCCACACGCCTTATGGGGGTCGAGTTCTATATATATATATATATATATATATATATAGTTATCATTAACTTTATTATACTTATATAAGTTATTGAAAATCGCCTGAAGACACCACTCATGGTGGAAACCGTGGTCGCGTAATAATTCGTTTACAAATGCAAAAATATTCAAAAGTTCTACAATATAATTGTATTGAACACTTTTTAATACAAATGTACACTGGTCGAATATTATTATGACCAAAAGCTAAGCAATTATACAATTAATATATATATATATATATATATATATATGTGTGTGTGTGTGTGTGTGTGTGTGTGTGTGTGTTAATAGAATTAATATAGAGAAGCTTGTAACTTATCTTAACAGTATTATTTTAGTCATACTGGCTTCTATGTTTCGTGTAGGCATTATTGTAATGTCTTCACTCTTCAGGGTCATTTCTTTTGATTTGTTTTTTTTTTTTACGTTTCATGAAGTTTGGTATAAATTGACATCTTAGTATGAGTGATTTTTATTTTACTTGATTAATGTTATTATACATGATTATCTTAGATTTTTATCTTAAGTGTTGTAGGATGTGTTGGAGCTTAATTGTCTGTTATTGTGTTGACTCTTTTTAAGCGTGCTTATGTATATACCTGCTTAATTGCTTTATGTTGATCTCTTTTTTACCATTTTGGGTTGGCCTCTATTTAGCGTATTAAGCTGACCTCTTTTTACCGTGTTAGTGTATATTGCATAAAATTTCTTAGGTCGTGTTTAAGTGACTGTGTTTGTGCGTGTATGTGTATTGTTTTTTTTATTGTTTTGTTTTGTATTTTTTCATTTATTTTTTTTGTATATTTATTCTTTTGTGGGTTTGGTGAGGGATTTTTTCCGTTTGATGATTGCTACATTACCTGGTTGTTCCTTTTATCTTTTTACTCGTCAAAACACAAAGTCTGCATGATTGAAAACAAAAACAGCTCTGGTGAATGAGAAGCTTCTCTACATTATATATATATATATATATATATATATATATATATATATATATATCCGTTAATTATTTTAAACTTCAGACAGACACGTCATATCTCCTTAAATTTGAAACGCTAAAATAAACCTGGCATTAGCTTAAAAGTGTCAAATGCATATGATACATGATTAACCAATGAAAATCAAACAACACTAAAGTAAAACTACCAGAATGTTTTTCATTTTTTACTACAATCTCATCTTTCATAAAAGGAAAAGACGTTAGATTGTCAAACGTTTCCTGAAAAAAAAAAATATATATATGTTAAAGAAGAAATCCCGAAGATTAACGAAATGATTTTAACAACCAAGATATTTAACTTATTTGTCGTAACATTAGTTTTATTTTGTTACGAAAATGTGTCACTCGGAAGGATTCGAACCTGCGACTCCTATCACCAGATCAATTGGTGATTTCTCTTATGTTGATAGGGGTCGCACGTTCGAAACCTTCCGAGTGGCACACATTTTCGTAACAAAATGTATCGTAAACAATCAGGCCGGTAGAAATAAATATATAAATATACTGTTTGATTAAAAACAGAATATCTAATCAAATACGAGTACCGATTAAAAATAATGTTCTGACATATATATATATATATATATATATATATATATAAATATATATATTTAATCAAGAGCCGTTCTAAGCATCGTATTTTCGCTTTAATTTCAGGTGAAGTTAAAGACAAATATTTGATTTTAGTTTTCTATAAATACGTCTTCTTCTATGTGCCTTGTCCTTTCAGGACGTAGGCAATCATTGCCTTCCACGTCACTCTATCCCTGGTGGCTTTTAGCACGCTTTCTCCTGTTACACTACGCAACCCCGTTCTGTCATCCGCCTGCTCAGGCCCTTTAAATATGTTATCAACTGCTTTCTTCTGTCTCTTTTTTCCTCTATCTAGCCTGTTAGTAGCAGGTTCACCAAGCCCTCCTTCCTCATTGCATGCTCCAGGAACTTTAGCTGTCCCTTCCTGATGCTCATTATTAATTTCCTTTTCGTTTCCATTCTTTTCAAAACCTCATCATTCCTACATGCCAAGTCCATGATATTCGCAGGATCAAGTTTTTCTTTCATCTTTGATGATATTGTCCAGCATTCACTGCCATATTGAAGACCAGACATCATATAGCAATCCAGTACTCTCTTCTTTGTTTCTACTGAAAATTTTCTTGTCTCTTAATACTCTGCTCAGCTTCTTGAACGCGTCCTTGCCAATTCCATTACGCTTTCGGATCATTATGTTGCACATTTCGTCTTCCGTTAGAATACCTGCCAAATGCTGAAATCTTTGTACTTGCTTGATTTTTGTATCCCCCACCTGTATTTGGCATATTGGGTTGCTCTTTTTACTGATGACCATGCATTTGAGTTTCTTGCAGTAAACTGAAACAGCAGAATTTATCTGAAATATTTACTGGTTTGTTGGGGAGTCACCCCTTTTCCCAGACTCTTTGGACTCTTCCATGGTATACAAATAATCCTTCCTACACAGAACGGGTTGTTGTTGTTGTTGTTGTTGTTAGAGTTGCTGAGACACTACAACTACGACACTGTCAGCTCTCTGCCTTCGGGTAGAGGGCGCTCTCTGCTTCCGAGCAGAGAGCAATAACCCAGTCGTGGTTCCGCCGAAGGGTAGAACCACGACTAGGGAAAAATAGACATACATTTTTTGGCCCGGCTATATGGCCGGGAATACCCACAATAAAATGACCATGTGTCACATCCAGCCTTGCGTGGGAAGGCTAGTAAATACAGTTGTTGTTGTTGTTGTTGTTGTTGTTATAGTTGCTGAGACTCTTCAACTATAACACTGTCAGCACTCTGCCTTCGGGTAGAGGGCGCTCTCTGCTCGGAAGCAGAGACCAATAACCCAGTCGTGGTTCCGCCGAAGCGTAGAATCACGACTGGGCAAAAATAGACAGACATTTTTTGGCCGGGTCATATAGCCTGGAAATCCCAGTCAAAACTGACCATGTGTCACATGTTGCCCTTACTGGGAGGGACAACTAAATATAGTTGTTGTTGTTGTTGTTAGAGTTGCTGAGACTCTTCAACTATAACACTGTCAGCTCTCTGCCTTCGGATAGAGGGCGCTCTCTGCTTCCGAGCAGAGAGCAATAACCCAGTTGTGGTTCCGCCGAAGGGTAGAATCACGACTGGGCAAAAATAGACAGCCATTTTTTGGCCGGGCCATATAGCCCGGAAATCGCAGTCATAAACTGCCCATGTGTCACATGTTGCCCTTACTGGGAGGAACAACTAAATATAGTTGTTGTTGTTGTTAGAGTTGGCGTTTGTCAGAGCAGTTGAACCGCCGCTCGTCGCTTCATGCAGTCCTTTCTTGTCACCCTCTCTTCTGCTACCTTCTGTAGGGGGTCTTGTAGTTTCCTTTCCGTGTCTACAATCAGCACTGTATCATCTGCGGACCTTATGTTGTTCAAATTGTGACCTCCGATGACAAATCCTGGCATAACATCAAGGGTCCTCAAAATAGTTACGCTGTATAAGTTGAATAGCTCCGGCGAAAAGACACATCCTTGTCTTACGGTCCTTTCTATCTTTGTATATCTGCTGAATTCGTAACCTGTCCGTATGCAAGCAGTTTGCTGCCAGTAGAGATTCTTGATTATTCTTACGTCTTTCCCAATTATGTCGAGGCTACTGAGTACCTCCTTCAATTTACAAAATGCAATCCTTAAATTTGCCCTGGTAAAGTCCCTTAGAAGACGAAAGGAGTTGACTAACAGAAGTTTTATTTTTGTTTTTATATATACAGGATGCGCGTTGTGTTGCAATGGATATCGGCTCGGAATAAGAAATCGGGGAACCGAGTTCGAATTCCAATTGAATTCATTGCCTTCACTTACGCGCAAATACCCTTGGAAAAAGTATTAATCCGTCTCTTCCCTCCAGTTATGGATTAAATAACACGACAGATTGGGTTCTATAGCCTTGGTTGGCAATCAATCTACCGCAGAAAGCAATGGCAACCTACTGCGGAAAATCTTCTGCCCGGTCAGTCATGTCCTTTTCGAGACATGATCGCCCAAAATGTGTATCACGTATGGCAATTAACTGACTGACTGAATATAATAATCGGAAACATATTTAAAGCTGCTACTGGGCATAAAGTGGGGGATAGGTTGTCTATTGTTATGAAGTAATAAACTGATCCCCCATTAATTACTATTTAATAATATAATATATTTATTCTCCTTCCAGCTATGGGTTGAATAGCAGGAGAGATTGGGTTCTGTAGTATTGGTTAGCAATCAGTCTATCGTAGAAAGCAATGGCAACCTACTGCGGGATAATCTTCTGTTCAGTTAGTCATGTCTCTTTCGAGACATGATCGCTCATGCGTGTATCACGTATGGCACTTAACTGACGGACTGTATATAATAGTCGGAAACATATTTAAAGCTGCTACTGGGCATAAAGTGGGGGATCGATATTCTATTGTTATGAACTGTTCCCCCCCCCCCATTAATTACTACTTAATAATATAATACATTTCTTCACTTTTAAGCTATGGACCAGGAGAGATTCGGTTCTGTAGCCTTGACTGGTAACCACTCTATCACAGAAAAAAATGGCAACCTACTGCGGTATAATCTTCTGCCCAGTCAGCCATGCGTCTTTCGAGACATGATCGCCCAAAGCGTGTATCACGTATGGCACTTAACTAAATGATATACAGGATGAGGTACTCCCTGTTTTATGTCTGGGTGTACAACCAGGAGTCCACACTGTAACTTTTTTCTTTGGGGTTGGTTAAAGAAGCAAGTCTACTATATTAATCTAAGATTTTGAAGAACTTGAAGAAGCTGTGTTTGGAAAACCTACAAGAAGTTTTGTCTTCCATACCACAAGATTTCCTGGCAAAATCAGTTGATGCGATTCCTGGATATCCTGAGAAGCTGCTGGCAAAATCTGATGACCATACCGAATTTTAAATAAAACCTTATACCAAACCATTTCTTTTCATATCCATTTCCTAAAAAAATTATGGTTAATTTGATACACTCATAGACAAAGACATAAGAAACAATATTCAGAAGTTTCAAGGTTGTAGTTCTTACAATAGTGTAGGAAATCGATAATATATATATATATATATATATATATATATATATATATATATATATATAAGGCAAGATGTTTGTGTGTGTGTCTGTTTATCTGCCTGTATGTCTGTATTTTTTCAGCTGTTTTATTTTAGTCTTTGCTTCGGGGTTTGGCTCTTAGTAGGTATGATTGTAGTTCTTAGTCTCAGCCATGATACCATTTACTCAGAGGACTTATTTAGCCTTCAAAATTCAGTTTACAACGAAAAACCGTATTTGATATCGATACAAGGAAATCAAAATTTGACTTAAATCCATTCATTTTTCTTTCAGTCTACGCTTTTGCTTTAACTGGAAACAACTATTGCTTTTTAGTCTTTCGTGCCAACGTCCAAAGAGTCTGAGTTTCAGGACCATGGATTAGTTTTAAAGCTTTCATTACACCCGAGCAACGCCGGGCTATACTGCTAATAGCCATGGTAATCCATATATATTATCGATTTCCTACACTATTGTAAGAACTACAACCTTGAAACTTCTGAATATTGTTTCTTATGTCTTTGTCTATGAGTGTATCAAATTTGATTCAAATCGGACCACTTCTTCTATAACCCGATTTTTTCGATTATCGATTTTCGATATTTATCGGGGGTAACTCGACACAAAACCTAACTACGAACACTCGCAGACGCTTATAGTACAAGTGTGTAAATTTTCAAGAAAATTGGTTGAGTCATTTCGGGGTTTATAGGTAACAGACACACACACACAGAGACAAAGTTCCATTTATAAATAAGTTTAGATAGATAGATAGATAGATAGATAGATAGATAGATAGATAGATAGATAGATAGATTGATTGATTGATTGATTGATTGATTGATTGTAATTAAAGGGGAGTTACTTTTCGCTCACCCCGTATATATTATGGTATACATAATAATAAGTGAAAGAGAAGAGAATTGATTCAAGTCTGACATGAGGCAAGCATTCCATCAAAACAACAATTGTATTTACCTCAACGTCCATTTTTGAAAAATGGCCGACTGATCTAAGCAAATGTTCTCATTTAAAATATAAAAAATGAACTATACCAAGGTAAACACTTCAGAACATAATGATTCAGAACAGTGTAGAGAGGATGTAGAAATAGAGGAGAAATATTTAGTCAAATGGAGAGATTTTATCGGTTGAGAGCCTCTGGACACTAAGACGCAGACACCCAAAAGATGAACTGAAAGAAAAATGATGGATTCCGATTAACCGAACACTGGGTTCAATCAGCCGAGGTTGACCAATGGAAGATATTTATTTTCACTTCAAACAATTTAACATTTCTGATCGCTGGGTAACGAAACGAACGCTTCATATATACAGTTCGACACAGGAAGGCACGCTTTTAAACACACTTATATTGTTATAGATATATTTGCAACGCAGGAAGCTTTTTTTTTTCTTTTTTAGAGGAATGTTTTCTCGACTGGAAGTTATGTCTTCCTGGTAGGCACATCCTTTTTATCCATTAATGCCACTCTAAAAGCTAAGTTGGGAAAAAAGAACGACCGCTAATTTTTTTTTTTAATTCCGTTTAACCGTGAAGATCACCTAAGACCACCTAATGCTATCCCACTCGCAAGCATAGACGCACACAAACAGTAGACAAAAGCATGGAAACTCAAAAGCAATTTTATTTCAATATGGAGGAGATAGGACTGCCTTTGGCAATAATTACAGCTTGAATTCTGCCTGGGATCGATTGGTGCAAAGATTAAATTTTTTTCCAGAAAATATTTTTTATCTATTTTCAGGTAAAAAAAAAAAAAATCCGCAATACTTTCAATAATAATGGGGGAAAATATGTTGAGATCTGGTGACCTTTATGGCCAGATAAGATGTTCTACTTCACTCGAATGTTCCTAGTGCAATTCAGCCACAACTTTAGCAGTATGAATGGTTGCATTATCAGCATTAATGATGGCATTTTCCTCCAGAAACAGTTCCTGTACCATAGGATGAAGTTGATTATTTTAAAATACTTAAAAATTATCTGTTGTTTCTAATAAACTTATTTAAATAGTATCTGTGAAATAGCAAAAAAATTTAGCAAAAAAAAAAGTACTACTAATATTAAATCAACAAATATAAAAATGGTCAAATTTTCAAAAAAAGGCGTTTAAGGTTTTTTTATGGATCTGGATATTTCCATTATTTTGTCCACCCATTGCATATATATATATATATATATCCGAGTGAGTATAGACTGAGAAGAGAAAAAAGAGAATTTTTTTCCTTCCAAAACATTAATTTAAAACAATGCTCGATATATGTATAGAGCAGTGAATATTTATTATAAATTATATTTTAGAGCATGTACATAATTTCTTCTATGTATGTCCTCTTCCCTAGAGGACATATATAGAAGAAATTATGTCAGTCAGTTAAGTGCCATACGGGAAACACGCTTGGGCGATCATGTCTCGAAACAGACATGACTGACTGGGCAGAAGATTATCACACAGTAGGTTGCCATTGCTTTCTGCGGTAGACTGGTTGCCTGCCAAGGCTATAGAACTCAATATGTCCTGTTATTTAACCTATAACTGGAGGGAATAGACGGATTAATATCTTTCTCCATGGTGTTTGGCCGTAAGTGAATGCAATGAATTCAACTGGAATTTGAACTCGGCTCCCTGATTTCTCGTTCCGAGCCGATAATTTATAATAAATATATTTATATATACAAATTAATTGATATGTATATACATATACAAATTAATTGACATATATATATATATATACAAATAAATTGATATATATACATATACAAATTAATTGATATATATATATATACAAATTAATTGATATATATATATATATACACAAATAAATTGATATATATATATATATATATATATATATATATATATATATATATATCAATTAATTTGTATGAACAGTGCTCAATATAATGAGTATTATAGAGCTTAATATAATTATATAATTATGTATGAATTGTACATTGCGACACCGAAATTTCTATGTTTCGAGATAGATTCTCATCATCAGGCAATGTTTGATGTTAGTTGTGCAGATGATTTACATTTCGAAATGTAAATCATCTGGACAACTAATATCAACATTGCCTGATGATGAGAATCTATCTCTCTCGAAACATAGAAATTTCCGTGTCGCAATGTACAATTGATACATAACTATATATATATATATATATATATATATATATATATATATATAAATTATATTTTAGAACATGTACACATTTTTATATATATATCCACTACAAATTGTATATTTTGTTTCAACATTGGACTTACAATGTCTCATCAGGTGGTGTGGAAAGGAATGGAAGGCCTCTTTTCTTATATTTGGCAAGTTGTGTGTGGAATGTTGGCGGGGTTTAGCGATAAGGGAATAAGACTTGTAAATTGGCAGTTAGAATTTTGAAGAAAGTGGAGCAGGTGGGGAATATAGTTGATTAATGAAAGTGTGTTTTATGACCCGCCTGCCTCGCCTTTATTCTTTGGTTTTATTAGATGGGGGAGAATAAAGAGGTGTTGTGTGGGAAGGGATGGCATTGAACCTATCTTTAATGTTTATTTGTACAACTCTAGAATATTTTTCGTATTTAAGCACAGTTTTATAATTAATCTAATTTTGTACATTGAACCTTAATTTTGAATTTAGGAAATTTCTTTTTCCTATAAAACATTAAATTAGATTTGATTATAGTTCGTAGTGTGTAACAGGTAAAATTTGATATGAAAGGGTTGTTACTACTATAAAGGTTTATCGTCTCCAGAGGGGGTTCCTAGTTTTGACTTGTGCAGTATTTTTCAGCATGGTTGCAAGGTTAGTTCTTTATTGTGTTTGCAGTTTACTGTGGTTTCATGCCTCTGGTCAAAAGCTTGTCGCTATTTATGTATTTAATGATTTCAATTTTTTCTTGAAGACAAAGGAGACATGGTTCATTTATTGATTTAGCTGTTCTTGCTTGTTTGAGGATTTTCCATTTAACTTTAGGTGATTTATTTTCGTTTTTTAACTTTCAAAAGTGTTTGGAAAAAGACGTCATGTTTTGTTTTGTTTTTCTTTGTTAGTGAAGTATGAAAGATGACTGTAAAAGCGCCTTTGAAATATATATATGCCGGTTTCATTGAAAATTACAGACAAAGAATTATGCCTATTTTTTTTTATATAATTTTTCATACGATCTTATGATTTGTTCTTTTCAGAACATCTAAACTTATTTATAAATGGATCTTTATGTCTGTGTATTTGTGTGTGTATGTCCATTACCTATAGACTCCGAAACGGCTGAACCGATTTTCTTGAAAATTTGCACAGTTTGTACTCTAACTGTCTGCGAGTGTTCTTCGCTAGGTTTTGTGCCAAGGTACCCCAGATAAATATTAAAAATCAATAATCGAAAAAATCGGGTTATAGAAGAAATGATTCGATTTTAATCAAATTTGATACACTCATAAACAAAGACACAAGAAACGATATTCAGAAGTTTCAAGGTTGCAGTTCTTACAATGGTGAAGAAAATCGATATATATATATAAAAGGCAAGATGTTTGTGTGTGTGCCTGTTTATCTGCCTGTAGATTTGTATTTTTTCAGTTCTTTTATTTGTTTTTGCTTTCGGTTTGGCTCTAAGTAGGTATAATTGTAGTTCTTAGTCTCAGCCATGATACCATTTACTCAGAGGACTTATTTAGCCTTCAAAATTCAATTTACGAAGAAAAAGACTTACTTGATATCGATACCAGGAAATCAAAATTTGACTTACATCCATTCATTTTTCTTTGATTCTACGGTTTCGCTTTAACTGGAAACAACTATTGCTTTTTAGTCTTTCGTGCCAACGTCCAAAGAGTCTGAGCTCCAGGATCATGGATTAGTTTTAAAGTTTTCATTTCACCCGAGCAATGCCGGGCTATACTGCTAGTAAATTATATAAAAGTTTTCCAAATGTTTTGTTTTTCCGAGCGATTTCGGTTAAACTTTTAGACATTATTGATTGAGGATGAATTTTATTTTACGTGTGACAGAAACATATATATATATGTGCCATGACACAAAATTGCTTCGTGTCATTTGTAGCATCAAAGGAATCAAAGACTTCCCTATCAGGCCCGACAGCTTTCATCACCTCGTAAAAGAGATTGTAACATGTATGGACAAAGAGAGCGAAATATAGTGAGGCTAACATATTGGAAACAGATGTCAGACATAGATAGATAGATAGATAGATAGATAGATATAGATAGATAGATAGATAGATATGACTAGTCTGAGATAGATAGATAGATAGATAGATAGATAGATAGATAGATAGATATGACTAGTCTGAGATAGATAGATAGATAGATAGATAGATAGATAGATAGATACAACATGTATAGTCTTAGATAAATAGATAGATACATATATATAGACACATACATAGATATAGATAGAGCATGTATACCCTTAGATAGATAGATAGATAGATAGATAGATAGATAGATAGATAGATATGACTAGTCTGAGATAGATAGATAGATAGATAGATAGATAGATAGATAGATACAACATGTATAGTCTTAGATAAATAGATAGATACATATATATAGACACATACATAGATATAGATAGAGCATGTATACCCTTAGATAGATAGATAGATAGATAGATAGATAGATAGATAGATAGATAGATAGAATATGTATAGTCTTAGATAAATAGATAGATACATATATACAGACACATACATAGATATAGATAGAGCATGTATACCCTTAGATAGATAGATAGATAGATAGATAGATAGATAGATAGATAGATAGATAGATACAACATGTATAGTCTTAGATAAATAGATAGATACATATATATAGACACATACATAGATATAGATAGAGCATGTATACCCTTAGATAGATAGATAGATAGATAGATAGATAGATAGATACAACATGTATAGTCTTAGATAAATAGATAGATACATATATATAGACACATACATAGATATAGATAGAGCATGTATACCCTTAGATAGATAGATAGATAGATAGATAGATAGATAGATAGATAGATATATATATATATATATATATATATATAATAGATAGATAGATAGATAGATAGATAGATACAACATGTATAGTCTTAGATAAATAGATAGATACATATATATAGACACATACATAGATATAGATAGAGCATGTATACCCTTAGATAGATAGATAGATAGATAGATATATAGATAGATAGATAGATAGATAGATACAACATGTATAGTCTTAGATAAATAGATAGATACATATATATAGACACATACATAGATATAGATAGAGCATGTATACCCTTAGATAGATAGATAGATAGATAGATAGATAGATAGATAGATAGATAGATACAACATGTATAGTCTTAGATAAATAGATAGATACATATATATAGACACATACATAGATATAGATAGAGCATGTATACCCTTAGATAGATAGATAGATAGATAGATAGATAGATAGATAGATAGATAGATAATTGCCTCCATCTTTAGTTAATAGTACTGCATTCGTTAGTCAATAGTACTACATTCGTTTCTCTCTCTCACTCTCTCTCTCTTTGTTCTAACCGTTGTCAAGATATCTTAAAGCCCGTTGGATAGATCCGGACGTAAATTTCAGGGAATATTTGCTTCAAGACCGACACGAACTGAATAGATTATGAGTTCAATCCGGCACGTGAGAAAAATTCTGGCTTATTTCCCTCTCCACCTCTTTTTTTACTTATGTTTTTCGTGCTCCAAATCACTGGTGCCCCTGCAACAGGTGTTTACTCGTGCAACCAGACTGGCAACTGGCTCTCACCCATTCACAGTTAGATCAACCAAATGCAGACGACAGTTTTACTCCTGCAGCTTTTTCCCTCGCACTTCCCGCCTGTGGAACGCGCTTCCTTATTCTTGCTTTCCTGACGGCTACAACGAACAGGAATTTAAATGCAAGGTCAATACTCATCTCTTAACCACTTGACCCTAGTTCTTTCTTCACCACCTTGACCCTAGTTCTTTCTTCACTAGCCGGTATATCCTTTCCTTTCTCTCCACCTTTGCAACTGTCATCACACTTGTATTCTCATCTTTCTCTTGCTCCTTTCTAACTAGTTCGTTTTTCTCTTCATTCTCTTCTACTTAATATTTTTACTCTTTTGAAGCCCCTCTGAACATCAGTGGCGTTGCCGCCTTGCTCGGGGTGATAAGATTAGAAAAAATGTTTCATATGCCAAACACTGAATTACCTCCCCTAGAATGATTTGCATAATTATATTTTCTATACGCACTATTTTTCCACTAAAATATTATTTATAATATAAATTTAATACTAATTTTGAATATTAAAAGAGAAAACGAAAACTTCAACAATTATTGCAGCATAATTTTTAATACTGCATTATTATTTTACAATATAAATATACACCCTGATTCTTCCAGAGTACTCATACTCTGGAAGAATGGTAGATTTTGCAAAACAGTAGCTACTCTAGCAATTACGCTTCGTTCATTCAGCAATGAATTAGAACACTCTCAGCTATTGGACCTGTATAATGATAATATACACGCTAAAATGTCTGCCTTCTTCTACCGATAGCCCAGAGGTAGAATCGCCGACTGACGCCAATTCGGTCGGGTTTTAATCCTGGGTTAAAAGCAATCAGAGTCTAACCGTACTGATGAGCTGTGATATAACGAAACAAATCTGTCTGCGGATGACTATATATATATATATAGTCATTCTCAGACAGACTTGTTTCTCTCTATCACAGCTCATCAGTACGGTTAGACATCCAGTTGCTTCCAGCTGGATTGAAAGCCAACCGATTTGACATCAGTCGTAGATTTTAGCTCAAAAATTTCGGCGCAGGGTGAATGAAGGCAAATTTAGGCGTGTTATAAACACAATGTAAGCAAACGCCAGCAGCCAAGTGTGTTCAATTCATTGATGAAAAAAGATGCGTTCGACATCCAAATGCTTCCAGCGAGGATTAAAACCAGACCTATTTGACATCAGTCGTAGATTTACTTCTAAGCTATATGAAATTACACGCGCCTTTTTATAAATAAGAAAGAGAAAGAGGACCCGGACTTAACAGCAAAAACAAAAAACATCCTCGATGAGCGAAAATACCATAACGATGTCCCCACGAAACTTCAAAGTCTGCATATATATATATATATATATATTCAGAAACTACGTGAGCGATCAAAATGAAATTCAACTAAAAGTTAGTTATCATCTTGGGAAATAACCACCGTTATTTAGAACCATTAATTTTAATAAACTCTAATTTTTTCATATTACTTTTATTTCAAAATGTAAACTTATAGTTCTACAAATATTTTCATAGCTTTTTGCTCTGACAAACTTTGGTCACTGGTGCCCCCACCACAAGTATTTACTCGTGCAACCAAACTGGCCGCAAGGTCCCACCCATTTACAGTTAGATCAACCAAATGCAGCCGACAATTCTACTCCAACACCTTCTTTTCTCGCACTTCCCGCCTGTGGGACTCCCTTTCATATACTTGCTTTCCTCACGGCTACAACCTTCAGGCATTTAAATGCAATGTCAATTCCCATCTCTTATAGACCTGACTCCAGCCCTTTCTACATCACTCCGTGTATCTTGTTCTTTCCCTTTCACTCTACCTTCGCAACTGTCTTCACTCTTGTTTTCCTATCCTTCTCTTGCCCTTTCTCTGACATCCGCTGTAACTGGATCGTCTTTCTCTTCACTCTCCACCAGCCAATTTTTTTTAACTCTCTTAGCTAGCCCACTGCACATCAGTGACGGTACCGCCTTGCGTGAGGAGAAACGATTAAAAGAAAAAATGTAAATGATCATCTCTTGCGAATCACTGAGATGATGTCGATATTGCTTTGGCGGAGGTTTGCAATCTTTGACTACTCTTGATTCTCAGTGATTTCTTGCGTCTTAGAGGTGTTATATCCTTGCTTGGGGTGAATTGATTTAAAAAAATGCATCCACTATTTTCTTAAACTTATTTTTTCGCTGAAAGATTATTTTTATTTATTTTCCAGCTCTCCTACGCGGACACGAACCCGTTATTGTCCGATCGAAAGGAATATGAGAATTTTTATCGAACAGTTCCAAGTGACAGCGATTTTAATCCAGCCCGTCTGGCGTTACTGAGAAAATTTAAATGGAAAAGAGTAGGAACAATATATCAAGACACCTCGGAACACGCCCAAGTAAGTCAGTTTTTTTTTTATTGTTCTATAATCTATAATTTTCTGCTAGGTATATTTACACAGTTAAATGCCATACGTGATCCACGCTTTGGACGATCATATCTCGAAAGAGACATGACTGACTGGGCAGAAGATTATCCCACAGTAGGTTGCCATTGCTTTCTGCGGTAGACTGGTTGCCAGCCAAGGCTATAGAATCCAATCTGTTCTATTATTTAACCCATAACTGGAGGGAAGAGACGGATTAAAGTTGTAATTAATGAGGGATCAGTTTATTAATTCATAACAATAAAAAACCGATCCTCTACTTTATGCCCAGTATCAGCTTTAAGTATGTTTCCAACTATTATATTCAGTTAGTCAGTTAAGTGTCATACGTGATCTACGCTATGGTCGATCATATCTCGAAAGAGACATGACTGACTGGGCAGAAGATTATCCCACAGTAGGTTGCCATTGCTTTCTGCGGTAGACTGGTTGTCGACCAAGGCTATAGAACCCAATCTGTACTGTTATTTGACTCATAACTAGAGGAAGAAGATATGAATTATATTATTAAGCATTAATTAGAGGGGGGTCAGTTCATTACTTGATAACAATAGAAAAACGATCACCCACTTTATGCCCAGTAGAAACTTTAATTGTCTTTCCAACTATTCAGTCAGTCAGTTGAGTGCCATACGTGATACACGCTTGGGCGATTATATCTCGAAAGAGACATGACTGACTGGGCAGAAGATTATCACACAGTAGGTTGCCATTGCTTTCTGCGGTAGACTGGTTGCCAGCCAAGGCTATTGACTCCAGTCTGTCCTATTATTTAACCCATAACTGGAGGGAAGAGACGGATGAATACCTTTCCCAAGGGTATTTGCGCGTAAGTGAATGCAATGAATTCAGCTGGAATTCGAACTTGGCTCCCCGATGTACGTTGTGATGTAGTGGAACGAGAAATCGGGGTGCCGAGTTCAAATTCCAGTTGAATTCGTTGTATGCACTTACTCGCAAATACCCTTGGGAAAGGTATAAATCCAGTGAATGTGTGGACAATATAATCAAAGATAAAGGGAAAAATTGAAGCAATTGAAATGTGGTTCTACAGGAGGAGGATGCAAATATCATGGATCGAGCATGTGAGCAATGATGAGGTTTTGGAAAGAATGGAAACGAAAAGGAAATTAATACTGAGCATCAGTATCAGCTGATCTATGACTATGCCGTCTGGTCCCACTGCTTTGATTCTATTCAGTTTGGCTACTGCAGATTCCACTTCAGACTTTAATATTTCCGGTCTGTCCTCATCTTTGCATAATATTGGTGGCTCTCTCTTGGCGTGGAAAAAATATTTTATATATGCTTCCTATCGCTGGAGTATTTCCTCTTTCTCCAAAATGAATGTTCCATCCTTAGATTTTATGCAACCTGTTGAAGAGCAGGTTTTTTGTCCTGTCAGTTTTTTTTATTTCCTTATGCATGTCTGCTTTATTATTCCTGCTCAATCTCTCTACTTCTGCACATTTGGCATTGAGCCATTCCTCTTTAGCCTGTCTACATTTTCTTCTCATTTCCTTGTCTTGATATAATTTTCTGCCTTCCTTGCATCATGTCCAGAATCTCTTCAGTCATCCACTCATTTTTTAAATTACGTATCTATAAACAAACAGTGTTGGCAACTATAAAAACGCTCACAAATCATTCAAAAAGATTAACAGATTAAAAAAAGATAACTGTGTTAGAAAGAAAGATAAATAAATAGAAAGAAAGAAGGGAATATAACGTTGTTTGAAAGAAAGAAAGAAAAATAAAGATGTTAAAAAGAAAGAAAGAAAGAAAGAAAAAGAAAAATGTTAAAAAGAAAGAAAGAAAGAAAGAAAAATAATGATGTTAAAAAGAAAGAAAGAAAGAAAGAAAAATAAAGATGTTAAAAAGAAAGAAAGAAAGAAAGAAAGAAAAATAAAGATGTTAAAAAGAAAGAAAGAAAGAAAGAATGAAAGAAAGAAAGAAAGAAAGAAAGAAAGAAAAAGAAAGATGTTAAAAAGAAAGAAAGAAAGAAAAAAAAATAAAGATGTTAAAAAGAAAGAAAGAAAGAAAGAAAAAGAAAGATGTTAAAAAGAAAGAAAGAAAGAAAGAAAAATAAAGATGTTAAAAAGAAAGAAAGAAAGAAAGAAAGAAAGAAGGAAAGAAAGAAAAATAAAGATGTTAAAAAGAAAGAAAGAAAGAAAGAAAGAAAGAAAAATAAAGATGTTAAAAAGAAAGAAAGAAAGAAAGAAAGAAAGAAAAATAAAGATGTTAAAAAGAAAGAAAGAAAGAAAGAAAGAAAGAAAGAGAAAAGAAAGAACGAAAGAAAGAGTGAAGGAAAGAAAGAACGAAAAGAATGATCTAAAGAACAAAAGAAAGAAAGAAAGAAAATGAAGAAGGAAAGAAAGCAAAAGAACGAGAAAAAGAAAACAATGAGCGAAAGCAACAATAAAAAAAAAGAATGAAAATGAGTGGGGCCATGACAAGCAAAGAAATAGAAAGATTTTCGAATGAAAGGACGAAAGACAATGAAATAAAAAAGCGATAATGAAAATATAAACCAAGAAGGAAAGAAAAAAGTGAGAAAAAAAGGAAGACAAAAATTGTTAAGGGCATTAGAAAAGGGAAAGAAAGAATGAGTTTGAGTTTCGTTTAATGGCATATCAACACCTCTGTGGGTTATTTAATGCCAAAAAGGCGGGGTTTTAAGGTATTTTTTAATGTTCAGTTATAGTGAGAAGGTTGGTTTAGTCAGATTTTAATGAACATATGTTTTTATTCTTTTTTATTTTAGAAAACTGTAGATGTCTTCTAGTTTTATATTAAAAATGTTTTGCTTAGAATAATTTTTTTCTTCAAAAATGTGTTATGGTAATAAGTTTTCTTAAATAATGTTTTGTTGGTAATCCTTTTTCTTCAAAAATGTATATATTTCTATAAAAGTTTATTTTTATGTTTTTATAGTGTTTTGACCCCAGTTTGGGTGGGGTTAACTATTTGCCCATAGCTTGGACCCTAACAGATGCTACCACTCCGGTTCAGGGTGGACCTGGGAACAACAGCAATTAAGAGTTGGTTTTATGCTCCTCACAACCTACCAATCAGAGGCCTTGCTGCCGGATGCAGTTTACTGTCATACCCAGGACCAGAAAGCAGGAGAGAAAGTATAGTGGGTTGCTCATCTATTCTTATCCCGTTTTTAGAGGGAGTCCGTTCTAGTGAAGGGGAGTTTTATATTGTTGCAGGTTAACGGAATTTGGCCTTGTTGTAGATAGCCCACTATAAGTCATAAAATGATTATAAAATCAAGAAAAGCAAATTGAGTTGAAAATAACATTTTTACATATACACATCTCAATTAATGTTTTACGATTAAAGTAATACTTGAATATAGGTCCAACGGAGGTTAAAATGTTCATGGCAAATAATAAGCTGAAAGAGATTTAAGGCTTAAGAATGTGGGGAGAGTCTAAATGAGGGATGTCTTTGATGTAGTCGCTCCTTAGGTCAGTAAGTAGTTTTGAGACAGGGGAGAAGGAAAGAGGCAAGCGTAGTAGCCACTTGACTTAGGTCAAGGGGATATTGATTACACTCTTCTCCTGGGGTCTGCCTTCTGAGTGCTTTCTGTCTCGGCTTTTGATATCTGCTTTTTGGATCGCAGGGGATCATTTGGGAATTGATATATGTATTTGATTCTGGGCTTCCTATTGGCCGATAAATAAATTTCGCGCAGGCTCGCGAAATGGAAATTTAATACTTAATTAATTTTTATTTTTCAACCGGAACATCTGCGCGAACCCGGATGAACCCGGTCGACTTTTGGTCATTTGCCTTTTTGTCGTGAGAGGGCAAACATCCGGTCCATCGCTTGTGCTCGGTCAGTATCACCACAAAAGAAAGAGAGAGTGACAAAAAGAAAAAAAAACGTACGAAAGTGACGATAAAAATATATAAAAGTGAATATTGAAAAACAGGAGGGACAAAAGAAAGATAAAGAATAATAATAAAAAAAAGAATGAAAGAAAGAAAGAAAAAAAAGAAAACTCCAAATCAATATGGACGACAAAGACAAAGAAAGGCAAGAAAACAAAATAAATATGAAAAACAATATAGTTACGAATGGAAAGAGAAAAAAAACATGTAAACAAAAGAAGAAAGAAAGAAAAAAACGACATAATCTACATTGAATGTTTTTACATGCACATTAAAAAATGCCGGTGAATTAAAATATCCAATATTAATAATAATAATAATAATAATAATAATAATAATAATAATAATAAATTGATATGGCTTGTCCAGCGGATTGTAACATAGCAATCAAGGAATTTGAAAAACTGTCAAAATATAAAGACCTGGAAATTGAAATAGAAAAAATGTGGAAATTGAAAACAAGAGTTGTGCCAGTGATAGTAGGTGCACTTGGAATGATAAAAAATGGAATAAAACAACACATTGAAAGAATCCCTGGAAACCCCAGCTTGAGAGATATACAAAAAATTGTCTTATTAAGTACAGCCCACACACTAAGGAAAACTTTATCTATGTAATGCTAGGGATGATAGGGAAGATAGAAAAACATGAAATGGAGTCATAACAACACGCTACGACCTGCCTTAGGTCTCCCCGCAGACTTGGTTGGTAGTGAGACCAAAGCAGAAATCGAAATATGATGAAAAAATGACATAATAATAATAATAATAGTAGTAATAGTAGTAGTAGTAGTAGTAGTAGTAGTAGTAGTATAATAATTCGATCGAAAAATTAAATACGATCCTAAGCACGACAATGTGTCCTCTATTCAATTTCCACAAACGATGTCTATTCAATTGCATCAAGTGGAGAAAATAATCACTTTTCCCAAGCAACTTGAAGTAACCGGGCCTGTTTGATTGTTGCTATAATATTCGAGATTTTCCGTATGTCACGTTGGATTCTCTATTGAATCTTTAAAAAGCACAAGGGTTGTAACTTTGACTTATGCATCTTCTTTTCAGTTGAAAATGTTTCGTGTTATCCGAATGAAATAATCCTCCTTTTCACTTAAAGAATTCCGCACGTTTTTTTTTTTTTTATCAATTGTTGCTTTCAAATGATATAATTGGGAACACTTTATAAAAGACTAATATAAAAATACTAGCACTACAGCCTGGTGTTGCTCGGGTGTAATGAAAGCTTTAAAATCCATGGTTCTGGAGCCCAGACTCAGCTTAAAGAATATTTGTGTGAAGTTTGGCGAGAATCAGATAAAAATTGTGGATTTGTATATAGGACATACAGACAGATAAACAGACACACACACAAACATCTTGCCTTTTATATATATATATTATTGATTTTCTGCACTATTGTAAGAACTGCAACCTTGAAACTTCTGAATATTGTTTCTTATGGCTTTGTCTATGAGTGTATGAAATTTGATTAAAATTGGACCACTCCTTCTATAGCCTGATTTTTTCGATTATCGATTTTCGATATTTACCGGGGGTACCACAACACAAAACCTAGCTAAGAACACTCGCAGATACTTATAGTACAACTGTGTAAATTTTCAAGAAAATAGGTTCAGCTGTTTCAGAGTCTATAGGTAATGGACATACTCACACACACACACACACACACACACACACAGAGTGAGAGAGAGAGAGAGAGAGAGAGAGAGAGAGAGACAAAGTTCCATTTATAAATAAGTTTAGATGAGGTAAGATTGACACTAGACATGTCAGCAGAAACAGATGTGATTGTAATAAATATATATATATATATATATATATATATATATATATTGTAATAGCTGTTACAATGGTTTATAAAAGCATAGTATCACTACACAAAAAAGTTCATGTTTCGTAGCCGCACTGCTCCTCTTCGGGTGATATGACTGAAAATAAATGGTGGAACGATTTATTTTTGGGAATGTGAGGTGTAGGTGATTGTAGTAGGGGATTGGAATTTAGTATGTCTAAACTGGCCCATCAGCAGTTTGTAACCATAGAGATACATATTTGGGTTAGGAGATGGGGGCAAGATGGCTTAGTTCTGGACAGGTCACTTTTTAGTTTTGTCTGGGTAAATCGCCTAGTGGAACCTTAGATTTTTTAAAATGGAAGACAATTTTTTTGTTACTACTATCTATGAGTGCATGAAATAGAGTGACCTTTTAGTATTGTATGTTTTTTTATTTCATTAATATAATATCCATTTTTTTTATTTTATGGATGAAGCATGAATATTAATTAAAATTTGGTGAGAATTATTTTGTTTGAGTAAGGTATCTAGTGGGGGCCACATAATACTTCAAATAGGTAAATAATTTTAACTGTAAGTTGAATTTTTTTTTATATTTGAGTACGAGTTAATTGTTATAACTAACACCTTTTGATTAATTAAATTTTAACGAAAAATAATTTCGATGTTTACATAAAACTGTTAATTCCTCCCTACGGTTCAATAGTTCACCATTGTTAGGGAACCTTAGAATGTGCAGCTTTTCACACAAGCACAAAGGGCAGATGTCGTTGAACGAGTTACAGATTCTAGTTTTTTTCAAGGATTTTCCATTTTAATTTGCGTGTCCTTTAATTTCCAAAAATATGCAGAAATTATATTATTATAATATATATATATATATATATATATATATATATATACACAAATGTATATGTCTCTCTATCTGTGTGTGTACGTGAGGGGTTTGTATTTCCATTCTAACGAACCCTACTCCTCCGAAGCTCTTGGACCGATTTCAACCAAAATCGGGTCACTTGTCAATCAGGACATGAACTTTTGATGTACGCAAATATTTTTTAATTGATTTACAGAGTTCGGCAGAAATCACAGAAATGCTTAAAACATTTCCCCCGAGACGGTTTTTGCGAATTCGACCAAAATCGGTCAACCTTTGATGTACACAATTTTTTTTCACTTCAATGTACAGGTTTCGTCAAAAATCGACGATAAACATTATTTCGAGTGGTCTTTCATGCCTTTTTATTCATTTCTCTCAGACGCATCCCTTCAATTCAACCAAAATCGAGTCACTGGTAGATCAAGGTCTGATGCCTTGATATACGA
Organism: Ascarosepion bandense; assembly: GCA_037127315.1. Classification (NCBI taxonomy): domain Eukaryota; kingdom Metazoa; phylum Mollusca; class Cephalopoda; order Sepiida; family Sepiidae; genus Ascarosepion; species Ascarosepion bandense. The sequence goes on from JBBBDQ010000737.1 coordinate 176,675, forward strand.
ACAAAAATTTCAATTGACGCACAGGGTGCTGCAAAAGTTAAGGGAAAAATATTTATTTCTCCAAAACGCTTAGTTGTATTTCAACAAAAATCGGGGTTTTTCTGTTTTCTGTTTCCTTTTTTTTGTAATTTCTACATTATCAACTGCCATAACAATTTCACGTTTTCTACAATGTGCCATCATCTCCAAAGTTAGAGTGACAATTCTTTTCCGTCACAACGGTATCGCGTAACAATACAGGCTCCGGTAAAGCCCGCCCTCGTTCTTCCAATTGTACATACATCATTCCTGTTTATTCGAAAAATTGACCAAGCATGAATCTTGTTTTACAAATTCAACAAAAACTAATAACTACTTCACGTTTTTTCAACCGACGCGTCACGGCAACCTCACGCAGGAACTTTTTGAATAAGCACTTGACCTTACTATTTCAACATGACCATTAAAATCCCCGAGCAAAGATTTTCATGACAATAACCTAACATTGCTTTTGACGAGATAAAATCTCGAAACATAGAATTGCAATATATACGATAACAAATTTATATAAAACCAAATTTAATTATATATATATATATATATATATATATATATATATATATATATATATATATTATATTATACATGTTATATATATATTATATTATATATATTATATATATTATATTATATATATATATATATTATATTATATATATATATTATATTATGTATATAATATATATATATATATTATATTAGATATATATATATTATATTATATATATTATATTATATTATATTATATATATATATATTATATTATATATATTATATGATATATATTATTATATATATATATATTATATATATTATATATATATTTATATTTGCTCTGTAATATTTTATTACATGGCGCTCTCTTTCTGTATCATTTTTTAATATTAAAATAAAATTTTTAATATTAATTAGGATCGGGTTTTTGGAATTTACCTTCCTGCTTTTTCCGCTTGGATTAAAGTATCTGAATTTATATATATATATATATATATATATATATATATATATATATATATATAAGTGAGAGTGAATGCTTGTTTAATCATGAGCCGTTCTAAACGTCGTATTTTGGCATTAATTTCAGTTGAAAATAAAGAAAAAATTAAAAAAAATATATATATATATATATATATATATATTGTTAAATATAAGAGACAGTGAATGCTTGTTTAATCATGAGCCGTTCTAAACGTCGTATTTTGGCATTAATTTCAGTTGAAAATAAAGAAAAAAATTCTCCAACATTTGTATAATTTTTTTATTAAGTTGGTTATAAGCTTTCTGCTCACATGAGCCAACTTCAGAGAGGTTACAAGGATGTTAACACTAAAACATCCACCATCAGCGACGATTTTATCTTGTGTTGACATAAAACTCCGGTAAGCAACGGCAATAGTTACAAAAAATAACAAACGCAGTTCTCAAATTTGCAATGCGGTTCTATGACGTCACACCGCGTGATAGCGCGAAATGACAACGGAACCATGTATTCAAGTGCAATGTAATGTGTTATGACCGGATTTAAACGTGATTTTATTTAGTGTGGGTTGTTTGGATTTAAAATAAAATTAAAGTCAAAATACGATCTTTAGAACGTCTCATGATCAAACATAATAGACATTCATTGTCTCTTATATTTAACAGTATATGTTTAGAAAATTATCTCCTGCCTCGATGCACTATATATATATATGAATATATATATATTAAGGCACTGATAAAGTGCAAACACGTGGCTTCATTTTTCAGTTATTCTTTCTTTTTTTCATTCATTCTTTCTTTTTTCATTCATCTATTCATTTTTTTTCTCCTTACTTTCTTCCATTGAATTTTTCCATCATTTATTCATTCTTTTATTCATTTATTGATTCATTGTTTCATTCATTCACTCTTTCATTCTTTCTTTTTTCTTTTTCTTTTTTATTAGCTTACTTATATTTTCTTTATCATTATTATTATTATTATTATTATTATTATTATTATTATTATGTCATTTTTCATCATATTTCGATTTTTGCTTTGGTCGCACTACCAACCAAGTTTGCGGGAAGACCTAAGGCAGGTCGTGGCGTGTTATTATGGCTCCATTTCATGTTTTTCTATCTTCCATATCATCCCTAGCTTTACATAGACAAAGTTCTTCTTAGTGTATGGGCTGTACTTAACAAGACAATTTTTTGTATATCTCTTAAGCTGGGGTTTCCAGGGATTCTTTCAATGTGTTGTTTTCTTCCAATTTTTATCATTCCAAGTGCACCTACTATCACTGGCAAAACTCTTGTTTTCAATGTCCACATTTTTTCTATTTCAATTTCCAGGTCTTTATATTTTGACAGTTTTTCGAATTCCTTGGATGCTATGTTACAATCCACTGGACAAGCCATATTCATTAATAGACAAGTTTTTTTCTTTCTGGTTTTTAACAATAATGTCCGGCCTACCAGTGTTTGTTTACAGATTTTCTATAGTGTTTGCACATTGTCTAATGTAAATATTGCCCCACTCTGTCGTGACGATTTTTATATTAATTTGGGGCAAGTACAGAACAACCTGAGATTAGATGGTCTATTGTTTCTTGGTGTTTATCACAGAACCTGCATTTTGGATCCATGTTATTATGTATAATATTTGCCTGAAAGTTTCTATTGAAATGACTTTGGTCTTGCGTTGCAAGAATAAGGCCTTCAGTCTCAGACTTTAATCTAGATGCACGTAACCATCGATGAGTATTAACTTTATCAACATTGGGTTTATTAGCACTTTCTGGAAATTCGCCATGCAGAGGTTTGTCTTGCAAGCGTTGTTTCATCTGTTCAAGAGCTTTAACTTTGGCTTTCATTTTCATATTTTTTGCCGCAATAGTTGGTTCTTGGCTTCTGTTTGCTTTTCTACAGAATCTACTAAATGTAAATCTTGTTTGTATTTACTGCCTTCTTTTATTATTGAATATTTTTTCTTTCTGATTTCATGTTGTTTGACTAATTGTATCATCCAGTCCTTTGTTGTTTTTATGTATGTGAGTAAGCCAATAGTTGTTGTCTTGTATGACAATTCTAGCTGACTAAGACCTCTTCCAACTTCTTTACGGAGTATGTATAGACGGTCTACATCTGCCTTTAGATGATGCATCTTATCCTTAGAAAGAAGCTTTCTTGTTTTAGAATCCATTCGCCTGATGTCGTTTAGAGTCCAGTTTAAGGTGTTGAAACTATATTGGACAACTGGGATTTCAAGGCTATTAATGGCCATAATTCTGTTCTGAGAATTCAATTCTGTTTTTAATATCATTCGTAGCCTTCTATAGTACTCCTTACACACTATTTCTTTCATTTTTTTATGGTGAATTTTTTCACTCTCATTTACGCCTAGGTATTTATAAGCTTCTTCTGGATTTAATTCTTTTATTGTTACAGCAGGGTCTAAGCTAATTGAAGATGTTTCTTTTAGTGATCCACTATTATTATTATTATTTTCCATTTTGGATTTCTGTTGTATGCACATTTACTTCCGCGTCCCCCCGCCAAAAAAAAAAAAAGACTTTTGCATGAACATTTGTCAATGAGAAAGCTGTGTTCAAAGTGGGTGCTGCGTTTGCTCACAACCGATCAAAAACAGCAGGAAGGAGTTTCTGTGTAGATATGTGACAATGGATGAAACCTGAATCCAAAATTTCACTGCGGAGTCAAATCGGCATTCGGCTAAATGGACAACAGCACTTGAAAGCTGTCCAAAGCGACCAGAGAGACAAACATCAGCAGGCAGGTTTTTGCCCCCGTATTTTAGGATGTGCCATGTATTTTGTTCATCGATTACCTTGAGAAAGAAAGAACCGTCAATAGCGAATATTATATAACATTAATTGTGCGTTTGAATAAAGAAATCGCCAAAAAGCAGCAACAAATTAAAAAGAAAAAAGTAATCTTTCACCAAGACAACGCATCGTGTGACAAGTCGATCGTAACGATAATTACATGAATTGCACTTCGAATTTAATTTGCATCCACCCTATTCTCCAGATCTCCCCCACCACCACCAGCGGCAACTGACTGTTCGCAGACCTTAAAATAATACTCCAGGGAAAAACATTTGGCTACAATGATGAAGTGATATCGGAAACTGAGGTGTATTTTGAGGCCAAAGACAAATTGTTCTAAAAAAATAAAAAAAAAGGCATCGAATTGTTAGAGAAGCGTTAAAATCAGTGTATCACCCTAGAAGAAGACTATTTTTGTCGATGGATAAAGTCCAATTTGGCTTAAAACTGTTGTTTTATTAGTTCAGCCCAGGATTTGTTAAGTGATGTGTTAAGGTTAGAAATGGCTTTCTCAAATTTTCCACTAATCATTTTTTGTAAAACAATGCCAACTATGGTCACCCAAATTTTACATAGATTATTATTATTATTATGTCATTTTTCATTTTTCATCATATTTCCATTTCTGCTATGGTCGCACTACCAACCAAGTCAGCGGGAAGATCTAAGGCAGGTCGTGGCGTGTTGTTATGGCTCCATTTCATGTTTTCTCTATCTTCCCCATCATCCCTAGCGTTACAAAGGCAAAGTTTACCTTAGTGTATGGGCTGTACTTAATAAGACAATAGTTTGTATTTCTCTTAAGCTGGGGTTTCCATGGATTCTTTCAATGTGTTGTTTTGTTCCATTTTTCATCATTCCAAGTACACCTACTATCACTGGCACGATTCTTGTTTTCAATTTCCACATTTTTTCTATTTCAATTTCCAGGTCTTTATATTTTGACAGTTTTTCAAATTCCTTGATTGCTATGTTACAATCCGCTGGACAAGCCATATCAATTAATAGGCAATTTTTTTCTGGTTTTTAACAATAATGCCCGGCCTATTTGCTTCAATTTTTTTGTCTGTGTAAATGCTGTAATCCCATAAAATTGTGACATCTTCTATTTCTGTAACCGGTGCTGTGTGATGTTCATACCAGTGTTTGTTTACAGATTTTCCATAGTGTTTGCACATTGTATTGCCCTACTCTATCGTGACGATTTTTATATTCATTTGGGGTCAGTACAGAACATCCTGAGATTAGATGGTCTATTGTTTCTTGGTGTTTATCACAAAACCTACATTTTGGATCCATATTATTATGTACAATAGTTGCTTGAAAGTTTCTAGTGAAAAGACTTTGGTCTTGCGCAGCAAGAATAAAGCCTTCAGTTTCAGACTTTAATCCAGATGCACGTAACCATCGATGATTATTAACTTTATCAACATTGGATTTATTGGCACGTTCTTCTTCTTCTTCTTCTTCTTCTTCTTATTATTATTATTATTATTATTATTATTATTATTATTTTATTTCTCTTATTTGGTCTTTGTATTTTTTCCATTCTTTGTTTTTACTTTAGTTCTTGTTTGTTTGTTTCTTTCTTTTGTCCTTCCTTCCTTTATTTTTCCACGCTTCTCTTCCTTCCTTCCTTCCTTCCTTCCTTCCTTCCTTCCTTCCTTCCTTCCTTCCTTCCTTCCTTCTCTCATTCCTTCTCTTTTTCCTCTTTTCTCCCTCTTTAGATTGTTATTACTATTATTTCCTTTCCTCCATTTGGTCTTTGTATTTTACATTCTTTGTTTTCGCTTTCTTTTTTGTTTGTTGGTTTGTTTCTTTCTTTTTTCTTTCTTTCTTTCTTTCTTTCTTTCTTTCTTTCCTCTTTTTTCTTTCTTTCTTTTGTCCTTTCTTTTTCGTTTTTCCCACCTTTCTCTTCCTTCCTTCTTTCCTTCCTTTCTTCCTTCCTTCCTTCTCTCATTCCCTCTCTTCATCCTCTTCTCTCCCTCTTTAGCTTTTCTCTCTCTTTTCCCCATTAAGTGACTTACAAATCAGACATCGGAATTCAGACACCAACGTACGTTGGTCAGATCCGTTTTTTTCCGTAATTCATTTGGAGCAAGCACAGAACAGCCTGAGATTAGGTGGTCTATTGTTTCTTGGTGTTTATCACAAAACCTGCATTTTGGATCCATATTATTATGCATAATATTTGCCTGAAAGTTTCTCGTGAAAAGACTTTGGTCTTGTGCTGCAAGTATAAATCCTTCAGTTTCAGACTTTAATCCAGATGCACGTAACCATCGATGAGTATTAACTTTGTCAACATTGGATTTATTGGCACGTACTGGATATTGGCCATGCAGAGGTTTGTCTTGCCAGCGCTGTTTCATCTTTTCAAGAGCTTTATCTTTGGCTTTCATTTTCATATTTTTTGCCGCAATAGTTGGTTCTTGGCTACTGTTTTGTTTTTCTACAGAATCTACTAACTGTAATTCTTGTTTGTATTTACTGCCTTCTTTTATTATTGAATATTTTTTCTTTCTTTCTTCATGTTGCCTTACTAATTGTATCATCCAGTCCTTTGTTGTTTCTATGTATGTTAGTAAGCCAATAGTTGTTGTCTTGTATGACAATTCCAGCTGAATAAGACCCCTTCCACCTTCTTTACGGGGTATGTATAGACGGTCTACATCAGCCTTTGGGTGATGCATCCTATGCTTAGAAAGAAGCTTTCTTGTTTTAGAATCCATTCGCCTGATGTCGTTTAGAGTCCAGTTTAAGATGTTGAAGCTATATTGGACAACTGGGATTGCAAGGCTATTAATGGCCATAACTCTATTCTGTGAATTTAATTCAGTTTTTAATATCATTCGTAGCCTTCTATAGTACTCTTTACGCACTATTTCTTTCATTTTTTTATGGTGAATGTTTTCACTCTCATTTACACCTAGGTATTTATAAGCTTCTTCTGGTTTCAATTCTTTTATTGTTACAGCAGGGTCTAGGCTAATTGAGGATGTTTCTTGTATTGATCCACGTAAAACTGTAGCTTTAGCACATTTATTCAAATTAAATTTCATTCCAATGTCTTCGCTGAAGCATTTTACAGTTTGCAGAAGACCTTCCAGCTCATTATCATTCTTAGCATATAACTTTAAGTCATCCATGTAAAATAGATGGCTTATTTTCTTTTGTCCTATTTTATAACCACATTCTGTCTTATTAAGTTGACTGGTTAGTGCTATTAATGATATGCAGAATAGTAAGGGAGATAAAGAATCACCTTGAAATATACCTCTTTTGATGTTTATTTCATCAGACTTATAGGTTCCATTTATATGATTGAGGTAAAGGGTTGTTTTCCATATAGACATGCACTGTTTGATGAAATTGATGATGACGGGCGATATTATTATTATTATTATTATTATTATTATTATTATTATTATTATTTCTAAGAAGAGAGAAAAGGTTAACATTGTGCTGTAAAAGTTGTGGTAATATTAGTGCTGGATATGTCTTCTATTATTACATTCACTACCCGGGAAAAGTTTATTGGTTTTGTGTTGTAATTTTCTGATGAATCTTAATTCTTCAGTTAATAATGGAATGAACTAATGGCAAGTTCTACTGCGATAAAATAACCGTGGAAATTCTCTAAGTGCGTCATTGAATATTTAATGCAATATTGCAATATTTAACGCATCTAACGAAATATTGAAATAACAATAATCGATACGAAAGCTGGTTATAATTTTAAGAAGTAAACGTATAGTAAAGAAAATAACACAAAATAACAGGATAAACCATTTCACTGAATCAGACGTTAAAATTACGTGAGCATTATCTGCTACCATATTTTTTATTTTTTCTCTTTTATTTACTCAGTGAAACTGAACATCGTCTCTGGCGTCTGATTTTCCGTTTTTCTCTTGATTCAGACGGAACAGTCTATTGTTTGCGAGGTATTGTCAGGGTGTAATGAATCAACAACAATAATAATGATAATGACAATAATGTTGCTATACCAAATGACACAAATATTGTCTTTTTGTTATAATCATATCGCCTCAAGCAAGACATTTTATTGCCACTGTTTTGCAGGGGGGTTACATAGGAGTAAAATTATGAGAAAGAGTGACAGGTTATAGGGGCTGTCAGGAAGTGGGTAAGAGAAGGATGAGAATACTGATGAGTGGAGTGGACAGAGAAAGAAGCATGAGAGAGAGAGAGAGAGAGAGAGGATTCAGGTTAGTGAGATAGGAGATAACTATTGACGTTACATTTAAATTCTTGGAGATTATAGCTGTCGAGGAAGCAAGTAATTTTTTAAAAAATCATATCACCCCAGGCAAGGCGAAAACGCCACTGATGCGCAGGGGGCTAGTGAAAAGATTGGAAAAGAGAAAAACCGGTAGCCACATCCTAAACAGGAAACAAGGGATGAGCCTCTTCATCTGTTCAATAGATATAAGTGTGTGTGTGTGTGTGTGTGTGTGTGTGTGTGTGTGTGTGTGTGTGTGTGTGTATTAATATAATTTTTTTTTTAATCATATCACCCCAAGCAAGGCGAAAACGCCACTGATGCGCAGGGGGCTACGTAAGAGTGAAAAGACTGGAAAAGAGAAAAACCAGAAACCACATCCTAAACAGGAAACAAGTTCAATAGACGTGGGTAGAGTGTGAACCGGGTGATAGTTTAGTCTATCTACTACAATTGAAAAAAAAATTAAATTAAATTAAAAAAAAAGAGTGAAATGATTGGAAAAGAGAAAACCGGAAACCACAACCTAAACAGGAAACAAGGGATGATCCTCTTCACCTGTTCAATAGACGTGGGTGGAGTGTGAACCGGGCGATAGTTTAGTATATAGACTCAGGAAGAGAATTTTTTTATAATCATATCACCCCAAGCAAGGCATTTTATTGCCACTGTTTTGCAGGGGGTTACATAAGGGAAAAGTTATTAGAAAGAGTGACAGGTTATAGAGGGTGTCAGGAAGTGGGTAAGAGAAGGGTGAGAATGCTGATAAGAGTGGAGTGGACGGAGAAAGGAGCGTGAGAGAGAGGATAAAGTTTAGTGAGATAGGAGATGACTATTGACTTTACATTTAAATTCTTGGAGGTTGTAGCTGTTGGGGAAGCAAGTAATTTTTTTTTTTTTTAATTGTATCACCCCGAGCAAGGCGGTAACGCCACTGATGTGCAGGGGGCTACGTAATAGTGAAAAGATTGGAAAAGAGAAAGCCGGAAACCACATCCTAAACAGGGAACAAGGGATGAGACTCTTAACCTGCTCAATAGACATGGGTGGAGTGTGAACCGGGCGATAGATAAATTTATCTACTCCAATGGAAGGGAATTCTACAGGCGGGAAGTACGAGAAAAGATGCTGATGAAGTAGAATTTGCGTTTACATTTTATTGGTTCACAGTAAAAGAGCGGGACCTATTTGCTAATCTTTTTGCTCGAGTAAATTTATATATAGGGGCCATAAGTGAGCTAAGTTAATCGGAGCAGAAGCCGTGAAAGTTACCAAAATGATGGAGAAAATTAAAGACTATTATGATTTGAAAGTTGAGCTGGCAAGATTTTTTGAATGGAAAATGCGATCGTCAGGGTGATTCCATGGGTGTTTGGTGCATTGGGGTAAATCTATGCAGGGAGCAACAGCAATTAAAAGGTGGCCTCATGCTCTTCACAACCCGCCAATTAGGGGCCTTGCTGGCGGATGCAGTTGATTGTCATACCCAGGACGGAATAGACAAGAGGATTTGGGTTAAAGTTTAAATTTTGCGCTGAAGTAAACATAACTAACACAAAATTAACCACTGGACTCTAGCTCTCTCCCCACCCCTATATAACCTTCCCTTTCTCTCCACCTATGTATCTGTCATCGCACCTGCTTTCTCAGCTTGCTCTTGTTCCTTTCTAACTAGTTTGTACTCCTCACTCTTTTCTAATTAATCTTTTTACATTTATGTAGACCCTGCGCATCAGTGGCGTTTCCGCCTTGCTCGGGGTGAAATGATTAAAAAAAAAGAAAACTGAAACAAGAAACGAAGAAAGCTGGGGACAAAAGCTTCTAGATGTATATCGATTCGCAGTCCATAATTAGCTGAGGAGTTCAGGACTTAAAGGATTTACGGAGAGGCTTATTCTTGCTACGCATAATCATAGCCGTTCCATACGAAACTACGAAATTAATCTCCTGCATAACAGAACAGACTCAAAATATAAGTTCTCTAACCAATATAAACTGTTGATCATTTAATCTCATGATGCTCGATATTCACACCCAATGCGTACAAAAACAGGTCAATGCCTGCAGTGGAAGATCAGTCATCAATATTTCTGGAAAGTTATGAGAAAGAGTGATTGGTTACAGAGGGTGTCAGGAAGTGGGTAAGAGAAGGATCACTGTAACCATCAAGTGAGGGATCAGTTTATATATTTATTGTAATGTATTACCTATCCCCCAGTTTATGTCCACATTATAATAGTATATAATTTTTTTTTATAATCATATCGCTCCAAACAAGATATTTTACAGCCACTGTTTTGCAGGGAGTTACATAGGAGGAATGTTATGAGAAAGAGTGGCGGGTTATAGGGAGTGTCAGGAAGTGGGTAAGAGAAGGATGAGAATACTGACGAGAGTGGAGTGGACGGAAAAAGGAGCATGAGAGAAGGATGTCTCTGGCCATAAAGTGAGGGATCATTTTATATATTGATTGTAATGTACAATTGATACCCCACTTTATATCCATATTATAATAGTATAGATTTTTTTTTTATAATCATATCACCCCAAGCAAGCCAGTTTACTGCCACTGGTGCGCAGGGGGTTACATAGAAGGAAAGTTATGAGAAAGATTGACAGGTTATAGGGGGTGTCAGGAAGTGGGTAAGAGAAGGATGAGAATACTGATGAGAGTGGAGTGGACGGAGAAAGGAGCATTAGAGAGAGAATGCAGGTTAGTGAGATAGGAGATGACTATTGACTTTACATTTAAATTCTTGGAGATTGTAGCTGAGGGGGAAGCAAGTTAATGGAAAGGAATTCCTTAGGCGGGAAGTGCGAGAAAAGAAGCTGATGTAGTTGAATTAGCGTTTTCATTTTATTGGTTTCACTGTAAAAGGGTGGGACTTAATGGCTAATCTTGTGGCTTGAGTAAATTCAACAAAGATTTAAGCTATCTTTGTTGATTTTACAGTTTAACGCATGAGTTGGGAAAGATTATTATTGTATTACCATAATAAAACCTTACTATTTCAATTTCGGCTATGGTCACACTACCTACCAATTTTAAGGAAAGACCTAAGGCAGGTAGTGCGGTGTTGTTACAGCGACATTTTATAATTTTTCGATGTCTCTTAATTTCGCTTATCAAGACAATAATAATAATTATTATTAGTTATGAATGACATGCTAGTCGACGTATCGATGATTTTTTTAAAAATCATTTCACCCCGGGCAAAGCGTAGATGCCACTGACGTGCGGGGGGCTACATTACTGAAACAAAATTAATTAGAGGAAGGAGAAGAGGATTAAAAACCAATTAGAAAGAAGCAATAGAAAGATGAAAATGCAGGTGTAATGACAGTTGCAAGGGGGAGAAAAAGAGAAGGATATACGGGGTGGGGGAAGAGCTAGAGTCAAGTGGTTAGTAGATGAGTATTGACATTGCATTTAAATTTCTGGAGGTTGAAGCCGTCAGGAAAGCAAGAATATGGGAGCGAGTGCCACATGCGCGAAGTGCGAGAGAAGAAGCTGCAGGAGTATAATTGTCGTCTGCATTTGGCTAACCTAACTGTGAATGGGTGGGACCCAGTTGCCATTCTGGTTGCACGAGTAAACACCTGTTGAGGAGGCACCAGTGACTTAAGTTCGTCTGAGCAGAAGCCATGAAAGTACTTATAGAACAGACAAAGGGAGGTCACATTTCGTCGGTGGGGAAGTGGCTGTAGTCGAGCCGCCAAGTCAGCACCTATCATGTTACTAACTCTCCTTTGGAGCCTGTCGAGAACACCGAGGTGAGCAGCAGGGGCGCCTGACCATAAATGGCAGCAGTACTCCATGCAGGGTCGAATGGTAGACTTGTATATATGCAGGATGGTTTCAGGCGGAAAGAACATCCTGGATCGACACAGTGACCCAACCTTCTTAACAGTGGATTTAGCTATGGATTCGATGTAGCGGTTCCACTTGAGATCAGATGAGAGGGTAAGGTCGAGGAGGCGCAGTGTATTGCACTTAGGGAGAATCGCTTGGTCCATGCTTATGTGAGGCAGGAGAGGTTGCCTGTGATGGTTGGCGTTATTTTAATCTTTGTAGCACTGAGACGCTTATGTGTCCAGGAATTATTATTATTATTATTATTTGTGGTATTATCTCTCCAGGGAGTAATTTTAAGGGCCTAATTACGAACTCCCTTGAGGGACCTATGAGCCAAAACGGTGCTGTGTAGAAGAGATACCTATTCACATTTGGGATGTTTTGTTTAGTCGGAGAGTGTTTTTGCGGATGACATGTGCTGTTCCACACCAAGCAATCTCTGTAGGTCTGAGATGCTGATGTGTCCAGGAATTTTATTCACATGATTTTTAGTCCAATTCTTAATCATAACCTTTAATTTTTTGCCCCGATCACAACAGGGATCCTCGTTTCGTTTAGATAGCAATGGTTTTTCGGATGATGAGTGCTATTCCTCACAAAGTGATGTTTTTATTGCCATGAGATGCTGATGTGCATTTTACGCACATGATTTTTGGTTCAATTCTTTACCATAACTTTTCATTCAACCCTGATATCAACAGGATTCATCGTAGCCTCACTTTTCTTCATTGTTCTATAATATTTAGTGTGTGTGTGTGTGATTTACTTTTCAATACCTCCGTATATATATATATATATATATATATGTGTGTGTGTGTGTGTGTGTGTGTGTGTGTGTGTGTGTGTGAATTCAAATAAAACTTAGAGAAGAAATAGCCAACATATCATTTTAAGACATGCATTCTCAACCCCATATAAACAAAGAATGAGAAAAAATTCTAAGCCCAGTGCTTTGCTTTAGTAAAGGAAGGGGTTGTGAGATACTATTTTTATAGGGTTAAGCTAGCGCAATTTTAGTAGTAATTTCTTCTTTGGTAATAGAAGGTATGTGGTTTGAGCCTTGAGTAGTAGTGATAGGTAGTGGGGAAGTAACTGCTTATATATATATATATATATAAGAGAGAGAGAGAGAGATGGGGGGATGATTGAAAAGTAACTCCCTATTTTTGTATAACTGGCCAGGCAGGATTCCGAGAAAACATTCTGTCACTTTCTTTTTCTTTAGTGATGGTGAAAGAGCAAGTCTACTTCATGAAACCAAGAGTTTTCAAGAAATTAAAGGCGGAAAACAAAATGTCATGTCTTCCATGCCACAAGAGTTTCTGATGAAGTCAGTTGCCGCGATTCCTGTTGGCGAAATTTAGTGGGCATTTTGAATTTTAAATAAAACCTAAACGCTTTCTTCTCATATCCATTTCAGTAAAATATTTGAGTTAAAAAGTAAATTATAAGTTACTTTTTAATTATTTATATATATATATATATATATAGACTAGCAGTATAGCCCGGCGTTGCTCGGGTGTAATGAAAGCTTTAAACCTAATCAATGGTCCTGGACACTTTGGACCTTTGCACGAAAGACTAAAAAGCAATAGTTGTTTCCAGTTAAAGTGAAACCGGAGACTGAAAGAAAAATGAATGGATGTAAGTCAAATTTTGATTTCCTGGTATCGATATCAAATAAGTTTTTTTTCGTCGTAAACTGAATTTTGAAGGCTAAATAAGTCCTCTGATTAAATAGTATCATGGCTGAGACTAAGAACTACAATTATACCTACTTAGAGCCAAAGCAGAAGCAAAAACTAAAATAAAAGGGCTGAAAAAATACAGGCATACAGGCAGATAAACAGACACATGCACACAAACATCTTGCCTTATATATATATATATATATATATATATATATATATATATATTTATAATCGATTTTCTGCACTATTGTAAGAATTGCAATCTTGAAACTTCTGAATATCGTTTCTTATTTCTTTGTCTATGAGTGTATCAAATTTGATTAAAATCGGACAATTCCTTCTATAACCCGATTTTTTCGATTATCGATTTTCGATATTTATCGAAGGTACCTCGACACAAACCCTAGCGAAGAACATTCGCAGACGCTTATAGTACAACAGCGTAAATTTTCAAGAAAACCGGTTCAGCTGTTTCGGCGTCTATAGGTAAAGGATACACAAACACGCACACACAGACAAAGTTCCATTTATAAATAAGTTTAGATATAGATATCTGTGTTTGTGGGTGCAAATCATGCATATATATATATGTGTATATATATATATATATATATATATATATATACACTTGTACGATTTATATAGATTGAGTAACACGCATTAATATACTTACTTTTGCTATGAAAATATCTGCTTTCTGTCTTTTAAAACTAAAATTTATTTTTATTTGAGAACCTAACTTTAAAGAGTGTTTCTTAATTTGGTTTTTATTTCACCATTACTTCAACTTTGTTCTATCATTTCTTAAAAAATATTCTCATTTTTGTTTCTGAAAATTCTTTCCATATTTTTCAAATGGGCCTCTCGAGGTCATATTATGGGGCGAGTTGAGCTTCGGGTGGTCCGTATAAGAAGCCATTATATTTTACCGTATGTAGATTGGCCAATTAAAGAGAAAAATGAACAAGCTTAAGAAAGGAATGAATGAAGTCGTGCTCAGTGAGTCCCGCATAGAAAATGCAGAGAAAAAAGCCATTGAGATCATAAAAATATAAAAAAAAAAGAACGAAAATAAGAAGAAAAAAATGAGTAGTAAGATAAACTAAAGGAGAGCAAGGGATTTTCATGATCACTTAAAAGATGAATGAGAGAAGCAGAAAAGAGAAAAGAGACTGAATGAATGAAAAAAGGAAGGAATGAAAAAATGATGGAATGAACTAAAAGTAAGAAAGAAAGAAAGAAAGAAAGAAAGAAAGAAAGAAGGAAGGAATTCTAAAATCATAAGGCTTTAAAGAAACAATAAAACGAAAATATAAAAAAGTATTTCGAATACATGGCATAAATTAGGTTGTCTAGACCAATTCTAATGAAGCTAAACAAACGATTAAACATTCGATGATATTTAGTAGCTTTCACTTTTTTGTAAAACTGACTTCATTCACCATTTGGAAGGAAGGAATGAAAGAAGGAAGGACAGAAGAAAGGAAGGAAAGAAGGAATGAAATAAGGAGATTGGATGGAACAACATGAAAAAAGAAAGAAGAAATAATTGTATAGGAAGAAAGGAAAGAAGAATGGATGGAAGGAAGAAAGGATAAGGATAGTGGATGGAACAACATGAAAAAAAGAAAGAAGGCATAATTGAATAGGAAGGAAGGAAGGAAGGAAGGAAGGAAGGAAGGAGAATGGATGGAACAAAATGAAAAAAGAAATAAGGCATAATTGTACAGGAAGGAAGGAAGGAATGAAGGAGAATGGATGGAACAACATGAAAAATGAAAGAAGGAATAATTGTATAGGAAGGAAGAAAGAAAGGAAGGAAGGAAGGAAGGAAGAATGGATGGAACAACATGAAAAGAGAAAGAAGGCATAATTGTATAGGAAGGAAGGAAGGAAGGAAGGAAGGAAGGAGAATGGATGGAACAACATGAAAAAAGAAAGAAGGAATAATTGTATAGGAAGGAAGAAAGGAAGGAAGGAGAGTGGATGGAAAAACATGAAAAAAGAAAGAAGGCATAATTGTATAGGAAGGAAGGAAGGAAGGAAGGAAGGAAGGAAGGAAGGAAGGAGAATGGATGGAACAACATGAAAAGAGAAAGAAGGAATAATTGTATAGGAAGGAAGAAAGGAAGGAAGGAGAGTGGATGGAAAAACATGAAAAAAGAAAGAAGGCATAATTGTATAGGAAGGAAGGAAGGAAGGAAGGAGAATGGATGGAACAACATGAAAAAAGAAAGAAGGCATAATTGTATAGGAAGGAAGGAAGGAAGGAAGGAAGGAAGGAATGAGAATGGATGGAACAACATGAAAAAAGAAAGAAGGAATAATTGTATAGGAAGGAAGGAAGGAAGGAAGGAAGGAAGGAACGAACGAACGAACGAACGAACGAAGGAGGGAACGAAGGAAGTTAGGAAGGAAGAGGAATGGGTGGAACAACATGAAAAAAGAAGGAAGGAATAATTGTATTGGAAGAAAGGATGGAAGGCAGGAAAGAAAGAAAGAAAGAAAGAAAGAAAGAAAGAAAGAAAGAAGAATGGATAGATTGAGCAATATGAAAAGGGAAGGACTCTGTAATTGTATTGGAAGGAAAGAATGAGGGAAGGAAGAAAGGATGAAAGGACGGAAGGAAGGAAGGAAAGAAAAATGAAAGAAAGAAGAATGGATGGATGGATGGAACAACATGAAAAATAAGGAAGGAATAATTGTATAGAAAGGAAGTAAGGAATGAAAGAAGAAAGAAAGAAGAAAAAAAGGAAAGTATATTTGTATCGAAAGGAAGGAAGGCAGGAAGGAGGGAAGGAAGAAAAATAGACGGAACAACATTAAAAAATAAGGTATAATTGTATTGGAAGGAAGGAACGAAAGAACGAAGGAAGGACGAACAAAGAAGAATGGATGGAACGATATAAAGAAAAAAGGGAAGGAATAATTAAATGAAGGAAGAATATAATGGCAAGAAGGAAAGAAAGAAGGAAATAAGGAATTATCTGAAATGAGGAAGGAACGATATGAAGGGAAGAAGAAAATAATAAATGAATGAAGGAAGAGGTAATCAAACGGACAAAGAATGTGAACGAAGGAAAAATGATATGGACGAAAGAAGGAAGAGAACGAAGAAAGGAACAATATAAAGAAAAAAGAATGAAGAAAAGAAAGATATGACGATTGAAAGTAGATGAAGAAAAAAGGATGGATATGAAAAGGGAAGGTGAGATATGGAGGCAAGATGCAAAGAAGAAAATGTAAGAAAGAAGGAAGGAAAAATAACTTGAAAGAAGGAATGATTTAAGAAAGAAAGAAATAAAGGAATGAAGAAAGGCAATGGACAAAGGAAGGAAAGATATGAAGATATGAAAGAATGAATGAAGAATATGAACGAAGGTATGAAGGATATGAAATGAAGAAAGAAGGAGAGAAGGATATGAACGAGGAAAAACAAGGATATGAAGGAAGAAATGAAGAAAGAAGTATATATGAACGAATGAAATAATGGTATGTAGCAAAGAAGCAAACAAATAAAAGAATTTGACGGAATGTATATATGAAGGAAGGATATGAACGAGGGAAGGAAGGATATGAACGAGGGAAGGAAGGATATGAACGAGGGGAGGAAGGATATGAACGAGGGAAGGAAAGATATGAACGAGGGAAGAAACGATATGAACGAGGGAAGGAAGGATATGAACGAGGGAAGGAAAGATATGAACGAGGGAAGGAAGGATATGAACGAGGGAAGGAAGGATATGAACGAGGGAAGAAACGATATGAACGAGGGAAGGAAGGATATGAACGAGGGAAGGAAAGATATGAACGAGGGAAGGAAGGATATGAACGAGGGAAGGAAAGATATGAACGAGGGAAGGAA
Organism: Ascarosepion bandense; assembly: GCA_037127315.1. Taxonomy (NCBI): domain Eukaryota; kingdom Metazoa; phylum Mollusca; class Cephalopoda; order Sepiida; family Sepiidae; genus Ascarosepion; species Ascarosepion bandense. Next base: position 194,186 of record JBBBDQ010000737.1, read on the forward strand.
GGATATGAACGAGGGAAGGAAGGATATGAACGAGGGAAGGAAAAATATGAAAGAGGGAAGGAAGGAGATGAACGAGGGAAGGAAGGATATGAACGAGGGAAGGAAAGATATGAACGAGGGAAGAAACGATATGAACGAGGGAAGGAAGGATATGAACGAGGGAAGGAAAGATATGAACGATGAAAGGAAGGATATGAACGACGGAAGGAAGGATATGAACGAGGGAAGGAAGGATATGAATGAGGGAAGGAAAAATATGAACGAGGGAAGGAAGGATATGAACGAGGGAAGGAAAGATATGAACGAGGGAAGGAAGGATATGAACGAGGGAAGGAAGGATATGAACGAGGGAAGGAAAAATATGAACGAGGGAAAGGAAGGATATGAACGAGGGAAGGAAAGATATGAACGATGAAAGGAAGGATATGAACGAACGGAAGGAAGGATATGAACGAGGGAAGGAAAGATATGAACGAGGGAAGGAAAAATATGAACGAGGGAAGGAAGGATATGAACGAGGGAAGGAAAGATATGAACGATGAAAGGAAGGATATGAACGACGGAAGGAAGGATATGAACGAGGGAAGGAAGGATATGAATGAGGGAAGGAAAAATATGAACGAGGGAAGGAAGGATATGAACGAGGGAAGGAAGGATATAAACGACGGAAGGAAGGATATGAACGAGGGAAGGAAGGATATGAACGACGGAAGGAAGGATATGAACGAGGGAAGGAAGGATATGAACGAGGGAAGGAAAAATATGAATGAGGGAAGGAAGGATATGAACGAGGGAAGGAAAGATATGAACGAGGGAAGGAAGGATATGAACGAGGGAAGGAAGGATATGAACGACGGAAGGAAGGATATGAACGATGAAAGGAAGGATATTAACAACGGAAGGAAGGATATGAACGACGGAAGGAAGGATATGAACGACGGAAGGAAGGATATGAATGATAAAAGAAGAATATTAATTAAAAAATAAAGAAAGGAAAAAGGAAGGAAAGAATGAATGGAGGAATAAAGTAAGGAAATTCTATAATAATAAAACGTGAAAAAAGAAACAAAGATTGAATTATTACAGTTCGGAAAGAATTGTATGAGTCTAATGGTTATTACGAAAGCGTTTGGAGTTATCACTGATGACGGCGACATTATTTTTTGCCACAGGACCCCACACACAACACAGATAGATAGATAGATAGATAGATAGATAGATAGATAGATAGATAGATAGATAGATAGTGTTTTTAGTAGGTAGAGGTGCCCCGAGTCAAGAGGGTAGCTAATGAAAGCAAAAGGATTCTGCACCATGAGACACAAACAGGCATGGTTGTCAGGCAATTCTTGCGACCGCGCACCCCTTACATATGGCCGCGTAATCACAACCTCCTTGATTATTATGTGTAAGATGCAGTTGTTCGAGAGAGCAACAAAACTCCTTGTAACATCAAAGATAAACTGAAGGCAAAGATTATAGCATCCTTCACTAACTTGAACGAAAAGACCGTACAGAAGAGTTGCAGAAGATTTCGAAGTCGTCTGGAGACCGTCGTTTCAACCAATGATGATTTTATTGAATAAATCTTAAGCATTTTCAGATATTTTTCTGTAACGTTGGTAAATATAGCTGTTAAAATGAGATGTCAGGGTTGTTTGCATTTTGTGTAATGTAGAAGACAATTTGTCTATCGCACCAGTATATACATAGGCAATAGATTTTATTTATAATTCCAAGAGGTTTCCTCATTTATAAATTTAAACATGCCTTCCTTTATCTGATGGAAAAAACTAACAAATTCTTTTTATATTTACATTAAAAATAATTTTTATCAACAGTTACCGATCATTGCCTGACGAAGTACAATTAATAATATTGAAACACAAAAGCTTTTTTGTAGCGATGTAAAATCTTTTTATTATAATATTGTTCCCCTTTTTTTATTGAACATTTTATTTTAGATAGATAGATAGATAGATAGATAGATAGATAGATAGATAGATAATGAAAAGAATGAGATAGATAGATAGATAGATAGATAGATAGATAGATAGATAGATAGATAGATAGATAGATATGATAGATAGATAGATAGATAGATATGATAGATAGATAGATAGATAGATAGATAATGAAAAGAATGAGATAGATAGATAGATAGATAGATAGATAGATAGATAGATAGATAGATAGATAGATAATGATAAAAGAAATGAGATGAGATAGATAGATAGATAGATAGATAGATAGATAGATAGATAGATAGATAGATAATGAAAAGAATGAGATGAGATAGATAGATAGATAGATAGATAGATAGATAGATAGATAATGAAAAGAATGAGATAGATAGATAGATAGATAGATATGAACAGACTTAGATAGATAGATAGATAGATAGATAGATAGATAGATAGATAGAAAATGAAAAGAATGAGATAGATAGATAGATAGATAGATAGATAGATAGATAGAATAGATTAGATAGATAGATAGATAGATAGATAGATAGATAGATAGATAGATAGATAGATAGATAGATAGATAGATAGATAGATAGATAGATAGATAGATAGATAGATAGATAGAACAGACTTAGATAGATAGATAGATAGATAGATAGATAGAAAGATAGATAGATAATGAAAAGAATGATGATGATAGATAGATAGATAGATAGATAGATAGATAGATAGATAGATAGATAGATAGAATAGAAAATAATGAAGAATAGATAGATAGATAGATAGATAGATAGATAGATAGATAATGAAAAGAATGAGATAGATAGATAGATAGATAGATAGATAGATAATGAAAAGAATGAGATAGATAGATAGATAGATAGATAGATAGATAGATAGATAGATAATGAAAAGAATGATAGATAGATAGATAGATAGATAGATAGATAGATAGCTAGATAGATAGATAGATATGAACAGACTTAGATAGATAGATAGATAGATAGATAGATAATGAAAAGAATGAGATAGATAGATAGATAGATAGATAGATAGATAGATAGATAGATAGATATGACAGACTTAGATAGATAGATAGATAGATAGATAGATAGATAGATAGATAGATAGATAATGAAAAGAATGATAGATAGATAGATAGATAGAAAGAATGAAAGAATAGATAGATAGATAGATAGATAGATAGATAGATAATGAAAAGAATGATATAGACAGATAGATAGATAGATAGATAGATAGATAGATAGATAGATAGATAGATAGATAGATAATGAAAAGAATGAGATAGATAGATAGATAGATAGATAGATAGATAATGAAAAGAATGAGATAGATAGATAGATAGATAGATAGATAGATAGATAGATAGATAGATAGATAGATAGATAGATAGATAGATAATGAAAAGAATGAGATAGATAGATAGATAGATAGACTATACTTTTAGCTGATTGGACACTTTTTATATAATTTAAGTCTGAGAAAATATCCTAAGATCGCCTGAAAAATTACATAAAAACTTAAATAACTTAGTTTGTCTGACATTTTTAATGAAGCCTACATATATATGTATGTATGTGTGTATGTCCGTGTGCGTGTGTTTCTTTAAAATGCACGTTGAAATTAGTCTTTTTAATACAAAGAGAAAATCTCTATATATAAAAAGATCCCCACCCCGATATCGGAAATCAATACCCCAATATCCGATCAGGTCTGATCAAGATCAGGATTTCAGCCCTTTTATCGTAGTTCTTGCTGCAGAATATACTCTAACTTGGTAGTCTCAAACATTAGTAGATCTTCTCAGACAACTGATTTTCCCCGATATCGGAAATCGATACTCCCGATATTTTATCGAATCTGATCAAAAACCGATATTCAGCCACCAATATGGCTCATTTTCTCCAATTTTACTCCTGATGGGTACGATAAGTTTTCATGGGCATACTTAGGTTAGTTTATCCTTGGATAACTTATTTGACTCGGATATTGGAAATCGATACCCCAATATCCTATCGGGTCTGATCAAAATCAGGTTTTCAGCCCTTTTATTTTGGTTTTTGCTTTTGGTTATGATCTAAGTAGGTATAATTGTAGTTCTTAGTCTTAACAACCTACGTTTTTTGTGCCAACGTCCAAAGAGTCTGAGCTCCAGGACCATGCATTAGTTTTAAATAGTTCATTACACCCGAGCAACGCCGGGATATACTGCTAGTTTAAGATCAAATTTCAGTAACTATAGTGTATTTCCTTTTGTTTTTTCGTTGTTATCCAGGCTCCACTTACTTACTAACAAAATGTTTACTATACTTTTGCCAAAATGAATATTTTGTTTGAGAAACAAATTTTGCTTTCACACTTAACCCTTCATCACACTTTTTGAGGTTACTGAAAGGCTGGATATTTGATTCAGGATAAAGGGTTCGTAGAAGGTGTAACGATATCATCCGATTTTGCAAGGTCAGCCTATACAATCTTCTTTACGCATAATTGGAAAAACAGCTATCTTTCAATAATACAATCATCGCAAAAACACTTTCAAATTATGTCTATATTACCTCGAGCCCAGAATAAAAAAGAAGGAAATTTGGGGTGAGTTTTTTTCAGGGCTTGAAGAATGCTTGAGTGAGATCTGCAATCTATATATTCTTTCGAAAATTGTTGGAAAGAATGCCAGAAATTTGTAAAGCAGGAATCAATGTTTCACAAATTATTGGCAGGTGGATTTATTGACCAAAATGAAATATGATGTTGTATAATATTTTATTAAAATTTATTTATTTATTCTTAAGCGCTTCTTTTTGTCAAAATAATCGTAAACACAGGGAGGTTACTGAAAAAAACTCCATTCGAAGGTACTGTTTAAAGAAATGCTCACAATATCAAGAGCGGCTTCTCTGATCAACAGTTGTATAATATCGGGGTTCTTGTAGTGCCATGTCGCGCATGGATAGGTGTCCCTGCAAATGCTTTCCGTGGGCAACCCCGAGGCCAAACCTTGTTGCAGCCCTAGCCAGTTTCCCTCCCAGCACAGATCGTGGATAATGACCGCCTGTATCATCTACCCTAGGTCCCTTTCTATAAACAAAAACATGAAGAAACAAATCAGAGACGACCTTAAATCAGTTAAATTCAAACCACCTAAACCCATTAACCTTTCTTTCACTAATATCCGAGGCATTTGTACTAACTTTCCTAGTGTAGAAGCGTTCCTGCATGAAATGTCCCCTGACATCCTTGTGCTCTGCGAAACTAACCTCAATTCAGGTATTCCCTCCTCTGACCTCTCCATCCCTGGTTATCTTCCCCACTTAAGGAAGATTCCACTGTCTACATGCATGGGCTGGGTGTCTACGTCAGCGAACACCTCCACATATCTAGGGTGACTTCACTCGAATCTACTGACTATGTCTCCGCTTGCTCTCCTCAGTTCGGTTAGTTGCCTATTCTTTCTTTACCGTTCTCCCTCCTCTCCTGATTGCTCCCTACTAGATAGCATTGCTGACGACATAGATAAGGCTATTTCCTATCACCCATTCGCCCACATATTTGTATTTGGAGACCTCAATGCCCATCAATCTGAGTGCCTTGAAAACGCCGTTACTGATCCAGCGGGCATTCACGCCATGAACTTCGCTATTTCCCAATCCCTTACGCAAGTGGTGGACTTCCTCACTCGCTTCCCAAGTACTCCCTCAGGTCATTCCTCACTACTAGATATATGTTTCACCTCTGCGCCTGACGCCTGTCAAGTCTCGCAGCTTTGCCCTCTCGGCAACTCCGACCACGCTGTAGCCTATCTCAGTATTTCTTTCCAATCTCACTCCCTCCAGGAGCCCCCTACCTATAGGACGTCCTACCTCTACCAAAAAGCTGACTGGGATGCCTTTCGCAATTTCCTCTGCGACGTCCCTTGGGGAAAAGTGTTCGACCTATCAGTTGATGACTGTGCCTCTGAGGTCTCGTCATGGGTGAAAACTGACATTGAATCCTTCATACCCACCAGCAAGCATTGCTTAAAACCTCATTCCTTTCCGTGGTTCTCTCCTGCCTGCTCAGCCGCCATTGCCCACAGGAACCATTACTTCCGTCTATTCCGGAGACAGTCATCTGATCATAATAGGCGCCTGTTCATATCTGCTCGCAATGAGTGCAAAAGAACCCTAAATGACGCCAAACGGTTGTTTGCTGAGAGAATGCGACACGGCCTAGCTGACCGCAATTTCGGCTCCAAGGACTATTGGAGGATTTGCAAACGAGTGCTCAACAATAGGAAATCCTCAAGACCTCCTTTAATCCATGAATTTGAGGTTCTCACGCCATCTGCGGACAAAGCTGAGTGCTTTGCCCGCAGATTCTCATCCAACTCCACATTTGACTCGTCCGGAGTACACCCACCCGACTTCCCTATTAGAACTGAGGCCAAACTGCACGACGTATATATTACCCCGACAGTAGTATCCCGAGTAATTTCAAAACTCGACCCCCATAAGGCGAATGGTGACGATGGAATCCCGGTGATAGTCCTTAAGAAGTGTGCTCCTGAAACTTCCACTGTCCTCTCTAAACTGTTTAACTACTGCCTTTCTGCTTCCTGCTTTCCTGCATGCTGGAAGTTTTCTTCAGTCGTTCCTGTATTTAAGAATTGTGGTGAACCCTCGGACCCATCCAACTATCGCCCTATCTGTCTTCTACCGATATTCGGGAAAGTATTCCAGGCCATAATCAATGCTGAAATAGTTCATCATCTCACTGCCCACAAACTCTTCTCTGACAGGCAATATGGATTCCGCTTTGCCAGGTCCACGGCCGATTTGCTAACAACCGTAACGGAGTACATGCTCGAGGCCCTTGATAAGTCTGACGAGGCTCGCGCTGTTGCTCTGGACATCTCCAAGGCTTTCGATAGGGTTTGGCACTCTGGCCTCCTATGCAAGCTACGGGGTTACACCTGCTTGACATAATCCAATCTTTTTTAAATAACCGCAAAATGAAGGTCGTTTTGAATGAGCGTGCCTCTTCATCCTACAGCACGAATGCTGGTCTCCCACAGGGCTCTATCCTAGGCCCGACGCTCTTCCTTAGTTTCATCAACGACCTCCCAGATGAGACCAAGTCCCAAGTAGGCATCTACGCAGATGACACTACAATATACTCCCGCATCAGTACGAAAACTGTCGTGGCGGACAGACATAATCTCGCTGCTGACCTTGAATGGGATCTACACTCTGTGGTGAACTGGGGCAAGATGTGGCTTGTCAACTTCAATTCGTCTAAGACCAAGCCGTTGTCTGTCAAACATTACAGGCAACCTCTCCTGCCTTCCATAAGCATGGATCAAGAGATTCTCCCTGAGAGCAATATACTACGTCTTCTCGGCTTCACCCTGTCCTCAGACTTCAGACCTCAAATGGAACCACTATATTGAATCCATAGCAAAATCTACTGCTAAGGAGGTTGGGTCACTATGTCGATCCAGGATGTTTTTTTCCGCCTGAATCCATCCTGTATATATACAAGTCAACCATCCGGCCGTGCATAGAGTACTGCTGCCATTTATGGTCAGGCGCCCCAGCCGTTCTCCTCAGTGTTCTTGACAGGCTCCAAAGGAGAGTCTGTAATGTGATAGGTACTGATCTGGCGGCTCGACTGCAGCCACTTCCCCACCGACGAAATGTGGCCTCCCTTTGTTCTATAAATACTTTCATGGCTTCTGCTCCAACGAACTTAAGTCACTGATGCCTCCTCAACAGGTGTTTACTCGTGCAACCAGACTGGCAACTGGGTCCCACCCATTCACAGTCAGGTTAGCCAAATGCAGACGACAATTCTACTCCTGCAGCTTCTTCTCTCGCACTTCCCGCCTGTGGAACTCTCTCCCATATTCTTGCTTTCCTGACGGCTACAACCTCCAGAAATTTAAATGCAAAGTCAATACTCATCTACTAACCACTGGTCTCTAGCTCTCTCCCCACCCCCGTATAACCTCCCCTTTCTCTCCACCTATGTATCTGTCATCGCACCTGCTTTCTATTGTTCCTTTCTGACTAGTTTGTACTCCTCACTCTTTTCTAATTAATCTTTTTACATTTATGTAGCCCCCCCCTGCACATCAGTGGCATTTCAGCCTTGCTCGGGGTGAAATGATTAAAAAAAAAAGTATATATATATATATATATATATAGTCATTCGCAGACAGATCTGTTTCGCTGTATCATAGCTCATCAGTACAGTTAGATATCCGATTGCTTTTACCCAGTTGGCGATTCTACCCCTGAGCTATGGGCGCTTGGCAAAAGGAGGCAGACTTTTAGCGTATGCTGCATCATATGCCAGTATTTAGAGTGCTCTAAGTCATTACTGAATGAGCGATGCGATATATATATGCACAGATGTGTGTGTGTGTGTGTGTATATATATATATATATATATATACATATATACTCATCCATATATATATATATATATATATATATATATATATATAGAATCATCCACTTGTGCATTGAATGCTGATGTCACATCTGGTCAGGTGACCCTGCTATTCATCTCCGGATTCTTGACTCAACGGAAAATCTGCAATATAATCGATCCTAACCTGGTAGCTCAACTCCAGTCACTTTCTCACCAACGAAATGTGGTCTCTCTCTCTCTCTCTCTCTCTCTTCTACATATATTTTCCCGGCTTCTGCTCCGATGAGTTTAGCACCCTGGTGCCCCCTCTGCATGAATTTAGTCGAACTACTAGACTAACAGGCCAGATAGAGGGAAAAAGAGACAAGGGAAAGCAGCGGACAACGTATTTGAAGGACCTAATCAGGTGGATGACGGAACGAGGGTTGCAAGGTGTAACGGGAGAAGGCGTGCTAAGAGCCACCAGGGATAGGGAAACGTGGAAGACCATGGTCGCCTACGTCCTGAAGGGACAGGGCACATAGAAGAAGAATATATATGCCAACTGTTTATAAGAAATTATAATGTGGACATAAAGTGGGGGATCAAATTCATATTATAATCAATATATACATTGGTCCCTCATTTTGTGGCCATGCTAGTTTCTATACATTTATATTCTAGATTTATGGGCTTGTGCTAGTGGATGACGGAACGAGGGTTGCATGGTGTTACAGGAGAAGGCGTGCTAAGAGCCACCAGTGATAGGGAAACGTGGAAATGATCGCCTACGTCATGAAAGGACAGGGCACATAGAAGAAGAAGACGACTAGACTAGCGACTAGGTCCCATCCTTTTACAGTGAAACCGATGAAATTTAACTTCAACTTCTACTCCAATAGCTTCTTTGCTCGCACTTCCCGCCTGTGGCATTCCTTTACGTATACTTGCTTCCTTAAGAACTACATTTCCAAGATTTTAAATGCAATCTGCAATCTCTTATCGCTTTGATTTTACATCCTTTCCCTGACAACCATTTTATTATTATTATTACGCAGTTCTCTTCACCCCAGTGTTCTCAGCCTTCTTTTACCCATTCTCTGATGTACTTCATTTTTCTATATATATCCACGACAAAGGTAGATTTGTTTCGACATTGAAACTTCAATGTCTCATCAGGCGATATGTAAAGGAATGGAAAGCCTCTTTACTTATATTTGATCAGTTGTGTTAGAGGTGTTGGTGGGGGTTAGTGATAGGGGAACTAGACTCTGACCTTTGGAATTTTACAGAGAGTGTTGTTAAAGTGATTAATTACAGTCTTTGTTTTCTAGACAGATTTAACCTTAGCAGTTAGAATGTAAGCTTTTATTATCTTGTGACTAGACTATATCCTTTGGATTTCTTAGAAGAGCCGGTTGGGGGTGAAGCCGAATATATATATATATATATATATATCTGTAAATCTATCCCCTAGCATAAATTGATTTATTCTTCCATCTACTGATAATTAATTTGTTCCGGCTTAATGGATACATCACCCACTAAGTCAACTACGTATGTTTGCCGCGCAGTTTACAAAAAAAAAACCGTTACTATCTTTGTCACATGTTCCCTATTTTAAGTGAAATATAACTTGAAAAAAAATCCTGCAACCGTTTCACGAGGACACGCGATAACGTTTTGCTAAAGGCTACATATGTATCATTCAATAATATTCATCACTGGCATAGAATTGTCTGGGTTTTAAATTATTTCAAGTATCTGCTCCCATTACACTTACAATCAAATTTCTCCTATCCATAATGACTTGGCTTTTTATTGGTTCATTGAAACAAACCCTCCGAACACCGCCTTATTTACATAGATATGATAAAAATTGTGTGGTTTTTAAGTTTATATATATAATTATTCTTTACATAAAGTATTTCAATATCTATAAATTCAGATAAAACTTAGAGGGGAAATAGCCGTTTTCAAAATGTCATTTTTAGACATGCATTCTCAGCCCCATTTAAACAAAGAATGAAGAAAAATTCTAAGCCCAGAGGTTTGCTCTATTAAAGGAAGGAGTTGGGAGATATTGCTTTTTATAGGGTTTAGCTTACGGAATTTTAGTAGTAATTTCTTCTTTGGTAGCGAGAGGTATGTGGCTTGAACCCTTAAGTTAGTAGTGGTAGATAGTGAGGGAATAACTGCTTAGCCAATTAAAAAGACTTATTGTAACTAATCATGGTATAAAGCTTTTTATGCTAAATTTAAAGGATGAGATTGTCATATTTTTTCCCAAAGATTTTGTTGATATATATATATATATATATATATACAAAATCAACAAAATGATGTGTTGAGTTTTCCTTTATAAGTATAATATATATATATATATATATATATATATATATATATATATATATATATACCCTATATGGATAGGGATCGCTGGTTCGAGTGCTGCAGAATGGCACACATTTTCGTAACAAAAAATTATCGTAAATAATCAGGCCGGTAGAAATAAACATATAATACTGTTTGATTATAAACAGAATATCTACTTAAATACGAGTATCGATCAAAAATAATGTTCAAACAAATCATTTCAAATTGTCGGTTGTTTATAACAAAGTTTCGTTAATCTTCGTTAATTTCCGTAACATGATGATTATCATAAATAATCAGGCCAGTAGATATAAATATATAATGCTGTTTGATTATAAACAGAATATCTACTTAAATATGAGTATTGATCAAAAATAATGTTCAAACAAATCATTTCAAATTGTCGGTTGTTTATAAACAGTTTCGTTATTCTTCGTTAATTTCCATAATATATATATATATACGAACAAATGTAATTATGAAACTATTTATTTTATGGAACGAATACGGAACGAATATTTACTTCTTTAACATTATCTCCTTTCTTGAGATTTCATGTACTTCAATGGTGAATATCAGTCACACAACATATATATATATATATATATATATATATATATATATATATATATATATATCGTGTGATTTATCTTAAGACTTATGACCATTTATACATGTGTCGCTATCCTTTACTTGTAAAATCAGTTAGCCATCTTTCTTTCCCTAACTTTCCTGACTGTTCCTTGCTAGACAGCGTCTCCGACAATATAGATAAGGCCATTTTTTCCCACCCGTTCGCGAATGTATATGTGTTCGGTGACACTAATGCTCACCATGCCAAGTGGCTGAAAAACTTTGTGGCTGAAACTACTGGCATCCCTACCATGAACTTTGCAATCATTCAGTCATTCACGCAAATTTCCCCACTTCTCCAATATCCCTACAGCAGGAGTCGGCAACTCATTCGACCCCGCGAATTATAGTGCAGGGTCGCGGGCCGGATAAAGGCCATTAATGAAAAATTAAGGAACATTACATACGCAGACCCCTGTCAACCTAAATATTTAAAGCCATAATGAAAATAAACATTGGGAAAACAGAAAAACAAAAAAAATCTAAAATTAAAAAACACCAAACGAAAATTACTTTTCCTCAAGGAACGTCAAAATACTTCAAAGTGAAAAAAATCAACCGAAGTGAAATGGATGAAATTATGACGTGTAGGTTTGAAACTGTTATTGAAAATTGTACCACAAACGATCCACACACACACATCAAACAAAAACGAAATACATATACCCATACATATGAGTACAAATAGTTGCAAACATATACACTTCTTCTTCTTCTATGTGCCCTGTCCTTTCAGGACGTAGGCGATCATGGCTCTCCACGTCTCCCTATCCCTTGTGGCTCTTAGTATGTTTGCTCCTGTTGCTCCTGGCAACCCCCGTTCCGTCATCCACCTGATCAGGCCATGCAAATATGTTATCCGCTGCCTTCCTCTGTCTCTCCTTCCTTCTATCTGACCAGTCAGTATCAGGTTCTCCAGGCTCTCCTTCCTCATTGCGTGTCCCAGGAACTTCAGTTGTCTCTTCCTGATGCTCAGCATCAATTTCCTTTTTGTTGCCATTCTTTCTAACACCTCGTCGTTGCTTGTATGCTCAGTCCACGATATCCGTAGCATCCTTCTGTAGAACCACATTTCGGCCGCTTCCAGTTTTGTCCTCATTTTCGATTATATTGTCCAGCATTCACTGCCGTATTGAAGAACTGACATCACGTAGCAGTCTAGCACTCTTTTCTTCGTTTCTATTGAGATTTTCCTGTGTGTTAGTACTTTACTCAGCTTCTGGAACGCGTCCTTTGCCATGCCAATTCGCCTTCGGATCTCCGTGTCGCACTTTCCATCTTCTGTTAGAACACTTCCTAGGTACTTAAATTCTTGTACTTGTTTGATTCTATTATCCCCCACCTGTATTTGGCATTTTGGGTTGTATCTTTTGCTGATGACCATGCACTCAGTTTTCTTAAAGTTTACTTGTAGTCTCTTCTTGTCAATCTCCACTGCTACTTTCTGTATGAGGTCTTGTAGTTTCCTTTCCGTGTCCGCAATCAGCACTGTATCGTCTGCATACCTTATGTTGTTCAGGTTGTGGCCTCCAATAACAAATCCTGGCGTGTCATCTAGGGTCCTCAAAATATTCTCGCTGTATAGGTTGAACAAATCCGGTGAAAAGACACATCCTTGTCTTACGACTTTTTCTATCTTTGTGTATCTACTGAGGTCGTTACCTGTCCGTATGCAGGCCGTTTGCTGCCAGTAGAGATTCTTGATTATTCTTATGTCTTTCCCGAAAATGTCGAGGCTGCCTAGCATCTCCATCAATTCTTTGTGTCGTATTTTGTCGAATGCTTTCGCGTAGTCAATGAAGCATAGGTACAAGTCTTTCTTCATTTGTAATGCCCTTTCAGAGAACATCCTAATCATGACTATGGCGTTCCTTGTTCCAGTGTCTTTAACGAACCCGCACTGTTCCTGCCCTATCTCTGGCCTGATTCTGCTTCTCGCTCTATTCATCAGGATTCTGACAATCAGTTTTGTAATGTGACTCATTAAGCTGATAGTTCTGTGTAGTTCGCACTCGTTTGCACCAGGTTTCTTCGGCAGCGCTATAAATATCGACTTGCATAGGTCGTCTGGTATTATTCCGCTGCTATAAATTTCATTTATTATGTCGGTAATCTTTTCTATGCCATATTCTTCTAAAGCTGTCAGCAGCTCTATCACTATGCCATCTGGACCAGGTGCTTTGTTTCTGTTCATTTTGGCCATTGCAACTTCCACTTCGGATTTTAGTATTTCCGGTTCATCCATCTCCTTGTGTATTCTCGGTTGTTCTCTCTTGTCGCAAAAGAGATCCTTTATATATTCTTCCCATCGCTGGAGTATTTCCTCTTTCTCTAATATGATTGTCCCTTCCTTGGATTTTATGCATCCTGTTGAGGAGCAGGTTTTTTGTCCTGTCAGTTCTCTTATCTCTTTATGCATCTCTGCTTTGTTGTTCCTGCTCAGTCTCTCTACTTCTGCACATTTGTTGTTGAGCCATTTCTCTTTGGCTTGTCTGCATTTGTTCCTTATCTCCCTGTGGAGTTTTTGTACTCTGCTCCGTGTCTTGGTGTTATTTTTTTGTCTCCTTTGCATCATGTGGAGGATCTCTTCGGTCATCCACTCGTTTTTTCTTCTGCGTCTGATTTCTTTTGGGGCTATGTTGTTCGCTGAGGTCACCATCGCTTCTTTTAGTGAATCCCATTTTGAGTATCCTTTTCCAATTTGTTCTTCATATTTCTTTCTCACGCTGTTATTGTATTCTTTCTGCAGGGTGAGATCGTCCTCTAGCGTGTCGTATTGCAGCCTTGGTGATGTGCTGAGCTTCTTCAGTCTTCGGAGTTTCACTTTTAGTTTGCAGATGACTGGGACGTGGTCACTTCCGCAGTCGTCACCTCGGTATGTTTTGCATTGGACTGCTGCGTTCCTGAATCTCTTGTTTATTGTTATATAATCTATTTGGTTCTTCGTGTCGCCTCCTGGACTTCTCCATGTCCATAAACGTCGTGGGTGTTCTTGGAACCAGGTGTTAGTAATAACCTGGTCATTGGCTGAGCACCATTGGATCCACTTTTCTCCTCTTTCGTTGCGCTCTCCTAGTCCGAAGTTGCCGTTCGTGTCTCCTTCTCTATCTTTACCTACCTTTGCATTTAAGTCCCCCATTATTATCCTGACTTCTTGGCTTTTGCACTGAGCCTTAGCACTGTCCAGTATTGAATAGAAAGATTCTATTTCGTCCTCCGAGCTTTGAGTTGTTTGCGCATAAACTACTATAATAGCTATATTGAGGGGCCTTCCTCGCAGTTTAACCAAGAGGACTCTCTCTGACAGTTGCCAGTATCCAAGTACACATCTCTTCACTTGTTTGTTTAGTATTAAAGCGACCCCTTTTTCGTGTTTTTTACCTCCTGCATATATTATCCTGTGGGTGTCGCTACTGACATCTCCGTTATTAGGCCATCTTGTTTCACATATGCCTAGGATGTTGATATTCAGTCTGTTCATCTCCTGTTTGACATTCTCTAGTTGTCCACAGTTGAGTGTCCTGACGTTCTATCTTCCTATAGTGAGTTTGTCTTTGATGCGCACAGTTGCAGGGTAACGGTCCAGAGACACATGTTGCTCTTGTTGTTCTTTCCCGAGCGAGGGACAAATTTTGGAGTAAAATGTCCCCTTTACGCCGTTGGTGCTAACAGTCGCCGGATGACGGTCAGGTGGCACCTGTTGCCCATGCCAGTCCTTACCGAGCGAGGAGTTGCTTCCTTGGGAAGCAACCCACTTCACGCTGTTGGCTTTAATATATTTGTTGTAACTATCCACGACTGAGCAGGGGTAGATAGTGGAGTGGTATCCCGTTGCCTTCTCCACGATGGTTTATTGAGACATCACCTCTAGTTAGCTGGCCGTTGACTCATTGAGAGTTCTTCCGCCCTTTGTAGGTTTATATTTTTTGGACCTACAGGGATGCTAACGTCCGAATTAAATATACATATATATAATTGATGTAAAAAAAAACAACATAATACTAAGTTTTAACTTAGTAAAAGTCGAAACGGCCTTCAGACAACCGAAAAATTTAGTATATTTTTAGTAACAAAAGTAAATGGTTAAAAGAAAACAGATACAAACTAGTCTAAATTATAAGAACCTGGCAGCTAGATAAAAAAAAAAACAAAATGCAAAAATAAAGTCACTCTGAAAGAAAATATATGTAATAAAATATAAACAGCATGAACGAAACGAACATTTTCTTTAACTAGTCTCAATTATAAGAACCTCTCAGCAGTAATTACGATCAGCATATGTTACCAGTAGTCACAAGAAATAAGTTGCATTTTCTACATTTTTGCAAAAATCTTTTGACTTTCTTTGATTCTTCTATCAAATTCATACTGATACGGTGCTGGTAGGAACACGTGTGGTTTTTTTTTTGGGGGGGGGGTGAGGAGAAAGGATTGGTAGGAGAGAAAGGACGCTAACTTTTTTTTTTAGACTGAGGACGGAGAGAGAAAAAGTTTATTTTAAATTCAATGTAATCCTATTCTTATGGTAGCTAGAGACAAAAAATAAAAAATAAAATAAAGTCACTCTGAAAGAAAATAGACTAGTTAAAGAAAATGTTCGTTTAATTCATGCTGTGTATATTTTATTACATATATTTTCTTTCATATACACTTACGTATGATAAAAACATGGCCCATTGAAAGATTCCAGCAAATTACATAGGGTAGGTGGCAGGGGTGAGCGATGAGGGTCAATGTTGGAGGAATAAAATAGAAAGCCGACTAAGACAACATTGTCTTTTTGAAGGTGTCTCCGCCTAATGTCTGTCGCCGGTCAATCAGTCAAATCTGCTCTCAGTTTTTGTTTTAGATTTATTTTTTTATTTTTTACGCAGAAATAGAGGTGATTGGGTTTCGATCGTGTTTTTGCGGTCTTAGTAATCAAATTCGATTGGGTGGATCAGAGGAAGATAAAATCAGCGTTTTTTTTAATTCGAAAGCCTAGTCTCCCATGTTAAAATCATTGTCATTGGTAATCTGGCTCGCGGGCCGTAGGTTTCTGACCTTTGCCCTACAGGACACGCTTCTCTACCCTATCTCTGATTCACTTCCCTCCCTGACTTCTGCCAGGTCATGCAGCTTTGCCCTCTTGGAAACTCAGATCATGCTGTGGTTTCTGTTAATATCCTTCTGCACTCCCACTTCTCCATGGAACCATCGATCAGTATAATTTCCTCCTGCTACTGAAGAAGAGACGGACCCATTCGCGAGTTTCTATGTGACGTCCCCTGGGAAAAAGTGTTTAGCCTCCCTGTTGAGGATTGTCTGAGGTCTCCTGCTGGGTGAAAGCTGGCATCGAAGCTTTCCCTGCCATAAAGTTCTGTCTTAAATCTCATTCGTCCTCCTGGGTCTCTCCTGCTTACTCGTTCTCATTGTCAACAGGATTCACTTCTTCCGGCTGTATCAGAGTCATGCATCAGACCGTAATTGACGCCTTTTACTACTGCTCGAAATGAGTACCAGAAGATACTAGGCTGCTGCTTGCTGATAGAATGAAGCAGCGTATATCAGCCCACAAGTTCGGCTCCAAAGACTACTTGCGACTCTGTAAAAGTGTGCATAAATTTGAGGTCCTCACAGCCTCAGCGGACAAAACCGAGTGATTTGCTCGCAGATTCGTCTCCAACTCCACATTTGACTCGTCTAGAGCAACCACACCCGTCTAGAAATGAGACTCAACCGAGGGAGGTGTTCATAACCCCGTCTCTAATCTCTAAAACAATTTCAAAGCTTGACTCCTCTCATAAGGCTAGCGAAGGTGAAGGAAACCCAATCCCCGTCATGAAGAAATGTGACCCTGAACTCTCCACTGTTCTCTCAAAACTCTATAATTACTGCCTCTTCGTTTCCTGCTTTCCTACCTGCCGGAAGTCCTCTTCGAATGGCTCCTGTATTTAAGAACTCTAGAGAACGCTCGGGCCCCTTTAATTATCGCCCAATGAACTTCCTGCCAATTTTGTCAATGTGTTCGAAGCTATCATCAATGCTAAATAGGTTCAACATCTCACAGCCAATAACCTATTCTCCGACAGACAGTACTTCGCAAGGTCGATCGCTATGATATGATATAGCTTATGGCCATATCACGTTGAATACTCAGGTTCTTGATCAATCATCGAAGTTAAGTAACGTTGTGCCTGGTCAGTACTTAGATGGGTGACCACCAGGTGCTGTAAGTGTTTATTGACGGAGGTGCGTTGTGGTGCAGTTGATGTCGGTTCGGAAAGAGAAATCGGTGAAGCGATTTCAAATTCCAGTTGAACGCCCAGCATTCACTTACGCGCTAGTACCCTTGGGAATGGTATTAATGGGTCTCTTCTCTCCAGTTAGGGGTTAAATAACAGGGTAGGACTTAGGAACCTGCCCTTAAACAAATTTCATTGAAACTTTCTCCGGGAAAGGAAGCTGGCTCAACCCACCCCGGGTGCATGCGGCGCACCCACCCACAAACACACAAGGCCGATCGCTGATATTCTAATGATCATTATTGAACTCATACACCAGGCTCTCGATAAGAACGGCGAAGCTAGAGCAGTTGCCATAAATATCTCTAAAGTATTTGACAGAGTGTGCAGGGCTATGGCATAACTGGACGCTTGTTTGTCTTGATTCAATCGTTCCTATCGAACCATGTAATGAAGGTTGAGTAGAACGGGCATGCCTCCAGATCTTATTATACAATCGCAAGTGTCTCCTAACTCTCTACCCTAGGTCCTACTTTTTTTCTGATCTTCGTCAACGTTCTACCTGATGTGATAAGATATTTACGCTGACGACACCACCATTTACTTTCACCACAGTAAGAAATGTGCCAAAATTGACAAAGCTAACCTTGCTGATGATAGCAATACACTGCCTCTCCTCGGCCTCACTCTCTCAGCCGACCTCAAGTTAAACGAAAACATTGAATCAATTGTTAAATCTACTGCTAGGAAGGTAGAGTCACTGTATCGGGCCAAGTTTTTCTCGCTTGAATAACATTTTGCACACATACAAATAAAGCATCCGCTTGTGCATTGAATACTGTTGTCATATCTGGTCGGGTGCCCTTGGTATTCATCAGAGGGTTCTCGACAAAATCCACAGGAGTATCTGCAATGTAATTGATCCCGAACTAACAGCTCCACTTCAGCCATTTCCCCACCGAAGGGATGTGGCTTCCCTCTTCTATAAATATTTCTACGGCTTCTACTCCGACGATCTTAGATACCTGGTGCCCCCTCTACACGAATTTAACCGAGCAACTAAGCTGGCTACCATCGTTTTACCGTTACAATAGCCAAATAGTCTCTTCTACTATCTCAGTTTGTTTTCTCGCATCTCCTGCTTGTGGAATTCTCTTTCGTATACTTGCTTCCCTGATAGCTACAATCTCCAGAAGTTTAATGCAATGTCAATTGCCATCTTTTATCTCCTTGACTCCAATTCTTTCTTATCCTTTCCCCGACACTACTATGTCTTTTTCTTCTGCCTTTTCACTATACGCTCAGGTAACTCTCTTCATTCCAGTACTCCCATCCCTTTCTTACCCATTCCCTGACACCCTCTGTAACCTGTTCCTTATTCTATTCGTCCCCTACTTATGAAATCTTGGCTCTTCTCTTATGTAGCGCCTTACGCACTCGTGACAATATTGCTTTACTTGGAGTGAAACGATTAAAAAATACATGTTCTGGATTCTTGTTTAGGAAAACACACAATATGATAATAACAAAAACTGATATGAGAAAATAATCTAAGTATATTGAATAAAAGATATACAACCTGTACACGGTTTGTAGATTCAGGAATACTTGTTAGTAAGAGTTAAATATATACAAGTAGTAAGTCCAGGTAATAGTCTATATTCTTGCTGGCCAACGAGCGGTGGTTCAACTGCTCTGACAAACACCGACTCTAACAACAACAACCCGTTCTGTGTAGGAAGGATTATTTGATAATAAACATCAAGAAGAGACAAATGACAATTTGTCTCTTCCTGATATTTATTGAGGAAGGAGGGCGTGGAGAACTTGATACTCACAGGTTGGATTAATGGAAGAAGAGACAAGGGCCAACAGCGCGAGGCGTACTTGTTAGGCTTGAGCAAATGGCTGACGGAGCGGAGCTTGGAAGAGATACTAAGAGAAAAATTACTGAGAGCGACAAGAGAGAGAGAAAGCCAAGTGGAAGTTCAGGATGGCCTACGCCCGGAAGAGACACGGCATGAAGAAGAAGAAGAAGAAGAAGAAGAAGAAGAAGAAGAAGAAGAAGATACCCAAATTTGTCCACATACATATATTAATATATGTATGTGTGTGTGTATAAGTTTACGTGTTTTTATTTTATGTAACAAGTATTTTTCAACATAATCTCTTTCCTTGTTAATAATAATCGAATTTTTTTAACATGATACAGGGAAGATTTAAGATTAAATTTGCTTTGATAGATTATTTAAATGCTTTCATTTATAAGGGAAGAAAAGGCGAACAGTGAACAAAAGAAGAAGAATCATTCCTTCCCATCTTCTTAATTCCGCACACTCCCAACGAAGAAGAGGAGGACAAATGTGGGTGAATAAGAAGGAGGAGGGAAATGTCAAGAGACTAAAGGATCATAAGAAGGGTTGGAGTAATTGGGAGAACTAAAATGAAGAGCTGAAGGAAGAGGAGTTTGGGAAACTAAAGAGGAATAAAGATAGGGAGAAGAGGAGGAATGTGGGAAACTAAGCGAAAGAAGAAGAGTGATAGGATGAGGAGTGTGGGGAATTAAAAAAGAAAAAAGAAAAAGAGGAAGAATGTGTGTAACTAAAAAGGAAAATAAAACAATGGATGAGTATTGGGAAGTAGAAGAGCGGGAGGAGAAGGAGGAGGAGTGTGGGAAATGATATAAGGAGGATGAAGGGGAGTGCGTGGAATATGAAGAAGAAGGGGGCAGGATTACATTTTGAGATTCTCACACTCATGCTCTTTAAGAAGGAAAAGATTTACGAATGAGTATTTGAGAATTAAATACACACAGAGAAGAAAAAGAAGAAGAAGAAGAAGAAGAAGAGGAAGAAGAGGAAGAGGAAGAAAGAGAGGAAAAAGAAGAAGAAAAAGAAGAAGAAAAAGAGGAAAAAGAAGAAGAAAGAGGGATATATAAAAAAGAAAAATGGTAGGTAAAGAAGAAGACGTAGTAGAAGAAAAGGAAGATAAGAAAAAGAAGAAGAAAATGAGGAAGAAGAAGGAAAAGAAGAAGGAAGAAGAAAAAGAAGGAAGAAGAAGAAAATAAACAAAAAGAAGAAGAAGGAAGAGGAAGAGGAAGAAAAAGAAGAAGGAAGAGGAAGAAAGAAGAAGAAGAAGAAGAAGAAAAAGAGGAAAAAGAAGAAAAAAAGAGGAAAAAGAAGAAGAAAGAGGGATATATAAAAAAGAAAAATGGTAGGTAATGAAGAAGACGTAGTAGAAGAAAAGGAAGATAAGAAAAAGAAGAAGAAAATGAGGAAGAAGAAGGAAAAGAAGAAGGAAGAGGAAGAAAAAAGAAGAAGAAGAAAAAAAGAAGAAGAAGAAGAAGAAGAAGAAAGCGTGACGACGTAGGCTGGAAAGCGGGGTGGGAGTAGAGACAAGGAGAAGGAGCGAGTAGCCGACAAATTGATCTAACATTCGATTGCCTGAGATATAAGTCAAAAACATTTTCAAAGCGAAAGAGAATTAAAATAAAATTAAAAACAAAAAAAAAAATTAGAATTTCAAAGATAAAATAAATGAAACGAAATACATGCGAAAAAAGTACGCTTTTCATAATAGCCATTTATATACAGTTCTAAAAAACATTACTGAGATAAAAGACGCTAATTTTTGCTTGTTGAAGAATTACAGAAATGAAGGAAGCAGAAGACACTAAAAGAACGGAAAGAAAAAAAACAACAACTTGCAAATACAAAAACAAATTTAAAACTAAATAAATAATATCTATTTTAGTTTTGGGATTGTATTTTCGAAAATAAAACAAAAAAAAAAACAAGTCGGAAGTGAAATATTTATAGTCCAACGCATGAGACCAGATTAAAACTATTGTTAATATTGTATCAGCTAGTTTGGCACAAGGTCAAGAATGCTACCGAAAAAGGACCAATATTATTATATACCAATATCCTCATGTTTTATGCGCCTTGTTCCTTCAGGATGTAGTCGAACATGGCTCTCCCCGTCTTTTGCTGCCTGTGTTTTAAACACTGTTTTTTATTTATACTATTCCTTATATGATACAAGGCTCAAGAGTAACTCAAGGCTACTAAAATCTTTTTGGTAAGAGCGTTGATAGTAATTGATGTATATTATGAGGATATGTGGGATATATAATGGCTGAGCTTAGACTTGAAAAGTTACGATTGTTGGGACCAGGAAAGTATGATTTCGGGTATCTTGAGATGTCTGAAGAAAAAGCTGTGTGGAACTTCCTCCTTATTAATGCTATCCATTCACACAAAATAGTTACCTCGGTTATTTTATTTATCTCCAGCTTATTGATTGACAAGTCAACTTTAGCAATGCTGCGCGGGTTAGAATCCAAAATCTTTAATGAATACTAAATACCACAAGTGAACCATCAAAGGCCATGATATATATATATATATATATATATATATATATATATATATATATATTTTGTGCCGTTATGTTTTTGGAAAGAGTTTGGGTCCTTCGTAGCGATCTAACCGATTAAATTAAATGTCATAAAGGATATATTTCTGATCCCAAGTCACTATTCAATCTATTCCATAACTAGCAGTATAGCCTGGCGTTGCTCGGGTGTATCGAAAGCTTTAAAACTAATCCATGGTCCAGGAGCTCAGACTCTTTGGACGTTATCACGTTGGTTGTTATGACTAAAAACTATTATACCTACTTAGAGCAAAACTTGAAGCAAAAACGAAAATAAAAGGGCTGAAAACCTGATTTTGATAAGACTCGATAGGATATCGGGGTATCGATTTCCAATATGGAGTGAAATAAGCCATCCAAGGATAAACTAACCTAAGTAAGTTCATGAAAACTTATCGTACCCATCGGGGGTAAAATTGAAGAAAAGGGGACATATTGATAACTGAATATCGGTCTTTGATCAGATTCGATAGAATATCGGGGGTATCGATTTCCGATATCGGGAAAAATGAGTCGTCTGAGAAGTTCTACTAATGTTTGAGACTAAAAACTATAATTTTCCCAAGTTAGAGCAAATTCTGCAGCAAGAACCACGATAAAAGGGCTGAAATCTTGATCTTGATCAGACCTGATCGGATATCGGGGTATCGATTTCCGATATCGGGGGGAAATAAAAAAATAAGTATCCCATGATCTGACCGGAAGCCTAAAAAATATTTGTGTGAAGTTTGGTGAGAATCGGATAAAATTGTGGATTTGTATAAAGGACATACAGACAGACACACACATACACACACACACACAAACATCTTGCCTTTTATATATATAGATATAAAGTTAGTACAGATACGTTTACGTGTAATATTTTTGTAGAGAAGTTTTACAGATTTAATGGCAATAGAAAATATTGACAGATTTTTTTAAGCTTGAATACATCTACCGTAACTTGTTTTAATTCTTATCTAAGTATTAAATAAATAAATTGAAGCAGATTTCAATAAACTAAACTTTCAATAGAATTTAAGGTATTGGAATTCAATAAACAAAATTACGTAAATAAATACGGATGTGTGTTGTGTTGCAGTAGACACCGACTCGGAAAAACAAATCGGGGAGCCGAGTTCGAATTCCAGTTAAATTCCTTGCATTCATTTACGCACAAATACCCTTGGGAAAGGTATTAATCCGTCTCTTCTCTCAAGTTATGGTTAAATAATAGAACAGATTGGGTTATATAGCCTTGGCTGGCAACCAGTCTACCACAGAATGCAATGGTCAACCTACTGCGGAATAATATTCTACCCAGTCAGTCATGTCTCTTTCAAGACATGATCGCCCAAAGCGTGTATCACATATGGCACTTAACTAATTGACTGACGTAAATAAAAAAAAAACATTTAAAAGATTCCCGGACAATCTACCCTGGGAGAAATTTCCACATCCACATGAATGAGAAATCCTGATATAAGGGTTTGGATATCAAGTAATATTTGTTTGCAGTTTCTGCATCTTTTTCATAAAGGAATGTTTTTTTTTCAATTAAAAATAATCATACTGCTTCATAAGATGGTAGTCGGTGAGCGAAAGATCAGATAAATATGGTGGGTGTGGCAAAGTCTCGTACCCCAAGTCGGTGAGCTTCTGCGGTGTGATCCTAGCAATATATAATGAAGCAGAATTGGACCTCATCGATTAACCAGGGACGGTCTCATTTTGCTTAACTGGACACACCTTTCATCGAGCTACTAGTAATATCAGACCCAAAATGGGACAGGGAAACTGCGGGTTCGTCAACGACACTGGAACTAGGAAGGCGATATTTAAATAGGGTCAAAGAAAAACAAAGCCTGACATAAATGAATTCTCCTCGGGGTTCTTGAAAAAATACGACGGAAAATCTGTAATGTGATCGATACCGACTTGGCAGACCGACTGCAGTCACTCTCTCACCAGCGTGACGTGGCTTCCCTGTGCCTCTTCTATAAATACTTCCACGGCTTCTGCTCCGATGAACTTAGATCACTGATGCCCCCTAGGTACGAATTTGCACAAGATACTAGATTAGCTACTAGGTCCCACCCTTTCACAGTGAAACAGATAAGATGTAGCCACAATTCCTACTCCAACAGCTTTTTTCCTCGCACTTCTTGCTTGTGGAATTCCCTTCCACATACTTGCTTCCCCGACAGCTACAATCTCCAGGAGTTTAAATGTAAGGTCAATAGACACCTCCTAACACACTAACCCGCATCCATTCTCTCAAACACTGTTCCCATCTACCCAACCTTCATCCTTGGTATCCTTACCCGTCCAACATCCTCCTTCTGACATTTTCTATATCTAACCACTCTTTCTCATCACTTTCCCCTCATTAAATCACAAATAGTAATGCATAACGCCAATGGCGTACCACAATAATCTCCTATGGCTACAATTTCGGTTATGGAAAGTACCCGGGAGGTGCGTTGTGGTGCATTGCATATCGGTTCGGAACGAGAAATCGGATTCCAGTTGATTTCAATGCATTCACTTACGCGCAAATACCCTTGGGAAAGGTATTAATCCATCTCTTCCCCCCAGTTATGGGTTAAATAACAGGACAGATAGACTTGGCTGGCAACCAGTCTACCGCAGAAAGCAATGGCAACCTACTGCGGGATGACCTTCTGCTCAATCAGTCATGCCTCTTTCGAGACATGATCGCCCAAGCGTGTTTCACGTATGGCACTTAACTGACTGACTGGGTCCAAGACATTGGGACGATCGTTTACGATTGTCATAATGGATATGTTTCACATTAAAAGTTACTAATTAAGAAATGAATGTTTCGAATTTCGTAGAGGCATCATCAAGCACACACAAAAACATCAAACTAATTTTCATGTCGTTCGTACCGAACCCATTTATCGAGTTTCTTGACTTTGCCACTATTATTGAGATTGTCGGATATTTTCGAAATGCTGATATCCATTATCTGTGATACATTTCTGGAACCCTAACGGGGATTTTATTTTTACTAGTATTTGGTAAACTCTAAATATCTATACATTTTGGCTGTCGAATTCCAATGTTATTTATACTTTTGCGATAAATCTCTAAGAGTTTAGACACTAAGAAATATCTGAATACAGTTTCTGCGCCTTCTTTAAAGGGGAATTTCTTTGGTTTTAAGAGACTGCCAAGATAGTTGAAGAAGTGGTTAAGAGATCAGTGGAAGTGGCAAAGTCTCCTATCCCAAGTCAACGAACTTCTGACACGTCATCCAGGTATTATGTGACCAAATGTCCTGAAGCAGAACCGAAACTCATTGATTAACTAGTGCCGGTGAAATTTGCTTAACTGAATCAGTACTTCATCCAGTTGCTGGCAATTAATTTCGATACATGTTCGTGGGACATACAAAAAGGATGGAGGGCTTGGAGAACCTGATACTAACAGGCCAGATTGAGGGGAAAAGAGACTGAGGAAAGTAGCGGTTAATATATTTGAAGGGCCTGAGCAGGTGGATGAAAGAATGGGGATTTCTTGGTGTTACAGGAGAAAGCGTGCTCAAAGCCAACAGGAACAGGGAGACGAGGAATGCCATGATCGCCTACGTCCTGAAAAGCACATAGCAAATAGAAGAAGAAGATACGCATTATCTGAAATATATTTCTGACACACTAACGTGGGTTTTGTTCGACTTGTATTTAGTAAACCACCAATATCTATATATTTTTGCCATCGAATTCGAAGGTCATTTATTCCTTTGCGATAAATCTCTAAGAGTTTGGACGCCAAGAAATTTTTTAATATAGTTTCTGCACCTTCTTTGGAACATAATTTATTTAGGCTAAGAGACTGTCAAGATAGTTCTTAAAATGTTCTAGGTATTGGGTAAGGGGTCAGTGGAAGTGTCAAAGTCTCGTATCCCAAATCAATGAACATCGGCTGTGTCATCCTGGCAATATATGACCGAGTATTATGAAGCAGAATTGAACCTCATTCATTAAGTAACGATCGGATTTGCTTAACTGAATCACTTGCTGGCAATAAGCTTCTGCAGTGATGCTTTGGATAGATTCCAGAAAAATCTTATGGATAACGCTAATGGCGAACCACCAGACAGGACAGTCACCATAATCTTCTGTTGGTGTATTTTCTAGTTTTGGAAAGTGTTCTGGTCTTTCGTCATAATCAAGTTAATGAGGCAAGCTTTACGATTGTCATAATGAATCCGGTTTACATTAGAATCCATTATTCGACGAATGCATGGATCATTTGAATTTCGTAAATAAAGGTTGTAAATCTTGTAAATTTTCATGTAGTTCGCGTGCAACCAATTTATTGAGGTTCTTGACTTTGCCACTATTCTTGAGATTGTCGGATATTTTTGAAATGCTGATATTCATTATCTGAGATATATTTCTGTAACCCTAACGGGGATTTTACTTTTAATCAACAAATGCTTTAACAAGAAAAAGATACTTGTTACAAAATAAATTCAATATTTTGCTTTGGAATAATAAAATAACTGCGACAATTTACCAATCGCACCTAGTACACACACACACACACACACACACACACCCATATATACATATATATATATATATATATATATGTACACAGTACTGTGCAAAAGTATTAGGACAAGAACTATTTTATCTTTTATGAGGCATATTGACAGAAAATTTGATTTACTCAACAAATTCTTTAACAAGAAGAAAATACTTGTTACAAAATAAATTTAATATTTAGTATAATAGCCTTTTGCTTTCATCACAGCCTTCATTCTGTCAGGCATTGACATCACAAGCTTCTTCAATGTATCTAATGGTATCTCCTGCCAAGCAGCTTGTATTTGTTCCCAAAGTGTGTCTTGTAAAGTAACATTAGATTTATCAATTCGAGAGCGGAGTGAAATAAGAAAAAAGTCAGTCATATCCAAGGATAATAGAATAATGAGTAGTTTTAAAATGACTTGTTTAATAGAAAATAGGAAAAATTAAATATAACTTCTTTTTAATACATTTTTACACCTCGTTTTAAATAATCAATATTTATTAGCAATTTACTTGGCTTTTCACCCTGTATTTGAATTTCTGTGAGGTTTTTAGGAAAATCACCCCTGTTTAATAATTTTGCACACCACCGGTAGTGTGCAAAAGTGTTAGGACAGGGGTGATTTTAAACTTTATTTTGATGCCTCATAAAAGATAAAATAGTTCTTGTCCTAAAACCTTTGCACAGTACTGTATATATATATATATATATATATATATATATATATATATATATATATATTGCGATTGGTAAATTGTCGCAATTATTTTATTATTTCAAGGCAAAGATAAAATAGTTCTTGTCCTAATACTTTTGCGCAGTACTGTATATATATATATATATATATATATATATATATATATATATTGCGATTGATAAATTGTCGCAATTATTTTATTATTTCAAAGCAAAGATAAAATAGTTCTTTTTCTAATACTTTTGCACAGTACTATATATATATATATATATATATATATATATATATATATATATATATATACAGTTGCGGTCAAAATTATTGACGTCCCTTTGATACGGGTATGTTACGTTGCTGATTCACCGATTCGGAGCCAGATAAATAACTCTGCTGTTCGGCGTCGCGTATCCGGAGTCAGAAATTTTCGACGTCACTGATTTAAAAAAGGATTAATATTAGTGGCAAATTCTTCAAAGTCACAAACTATTGAAGTCAGTTTCAAATTGGGTTCATTGTTTTTAAGTAATTCAAATAAACAAAAGTAAGTTACTCTTTGTTTGTTAAGAAAAGCATGAACTGTAGGAATAATTCCTTCTAAGCCGATATAACATAGACCTGATAAAAAGAAAAAGAGTGAGTGAAAGAGTCTTACATGCATGCATACATCCATAAAAGATTTTATAAACAGAGCCATGATAGATATGATCAATCTCATAAATAGATAGAATGAACAGATTTAGATAGATAGATAGATAGATAGATAGATAGATAGATAGATAGATTTGAATAATCTCATAGATAGATAGATATGAACAATCTCATAGATAGAAAGAATGAACAGATTCAGATAGATAGATAGATAGATAGATAGATAGATAGATAGATAGATAGATAGATAGATATGAATAATCTCATAGATAGATATGAACAATTTCATAGATAGATAGATAGATAGATAGATAGATAGATAGATAGATTTGAATAATCTCATAGATAGATTTGAACAATCTCATAGATAGAAAGAATGAACAGATTCAGATAGATAGATAGATAGATAGATAGATAGATAGATAGATAGATAGATAGATAGATAGATAGATAGATATGAACCATCTCATAGATAGATATGAACAATCTCATAGATAGATAGAATGAACAGATCTAAATAGATAGGTAGGTAAATATTAATAATCTCATAGATAGATATATATGAACAAGTTCATAGATAGATAGATAGATAGATAGATAGATAGATAGATAGATAGATAGATAGATAGAATAAACAGACTAGAGATAGATAGATAGATAGATAGATAGAATAGATAGATAGATAATAAACAGACTGAGAATAGATAGATAGATAGATAGATAGATAGATAGATAGATAATAAACAGACTGAGATAGATAGATAGATAGATAGATAGATAGATAGATAGATAGATAATAAACAGACTGAGATAGATAGATAGATAGATAGATAGATAGATAGATAATAAACAGACTGAGATAGATAGATAGATAGATAGATAGATAGATAGATAGATAGATAGATAGAATAGATAGATAGATAGATAGATAGATAATAAACAGACTAGATAGATAGATAGATAGATAGATAGATAGATAGATAGATAGATAGATAGATAATAAACAGATAGATAGATAGATAGATAGATAGATAGATAGATAGATAGATAATGGACAAATTAGTAGCTGCATTTTTCTCCAAGTGAACAAAATTATGTTCATCTTGAAAGGTACAAATCATCATTTGCAGACAGTAAAATGAAAGTAACTAAATTCGAGCGAACCATTAATAATGTAAACCTGAATAATGAAATGGAAATGATCATCGCTGACGATGAGACTGAGAGAAATAAGGCAACATGATAAATAGGTTCTGATGTTGTCACAAGTCTTGGAGATAAGGATTTTTGCGAGAATTACAAGAGATGAAAGGCGAGACCAATTGTCTGAAACTTAATGAAATTTTGCGAAATAAAAATGTTAAAAAGTCACTGAGGGGATATGGTCTTTTCTCGGAGTTTTTCCAGAAAGAAGTAATATATGTCTTAAAGAAATCAAAAACATTATAGTGACAATAGTTATACGAAAGAATTCCTCAAATTGAAAATGCCTAAATTCCTAGAATAAAGATTAACAAATGAGACGAGCGTTCAGACAATTTTTTGTATGATAACGACTCTTTTCAATTTCATAAAAGTTGTCTTAAACACCAGAAAAAAACAAACGATACCAATTGTCTGAACAACTCTTGCAAGGATAATGGCTCTTCTCAAAATGATAGAAAGTATCTTAACAAAAAGAATGAGATCAATAGTGTGAACAACTCTTACAATGATAATGACTCTTTTCAAAATGAGAGAAGGTATCTTAAAAAATGAATGTGATCAATAATCTGAACAACTCATGCAATGATAATGGCTCTTCTCAAATGGTAGAATGTATCTTAAACAAAAAGAATTTGATCAACAGTCTGGAAAATTCATTCAATAATAAGGACTCTTCTCAAATAGATAGACGGTATCTGAAACAAAAATTATGAAATCAGTTGTCTGAAAACCTCTTGCAATGATAATGACTCTTCTCAAAACGATAAAAAGTATTTTTAACAAAAAGAATGAGATCAATTTTTGTCGAATTTAGGCATGCTAATGACACTTCTTGTGGTGCAGTGGATATCGACTCGGAACGACAAATCGGGTAGCCGAGTTCGAATTCCAGTTGAATTCCTTTCGCTCAAATACCCTTGGGAAAGGTATTAGTGCGTCACTTACTTCCAGCTATGTGTCAAATAACAGGAAAGTTTAGGTTCTATAGACTTAGTTGGTAACCAGTCTACTGTAGAAAGCAATGGCAAACTACTGCGAGATAATTTTATGTCCAGTCAGTCATGTCTCTTTCGAGACATGATCGCCGACGCGTGTATCACGTATGGCACTTAACTGACTGACTGAATGACACTTCTCACATTTCTGTAAATTGCAAGTGAGATCTTAGAAAAAAAAGTCTCGGTTTTCGTTCTTTTGTTTGAATAGAAAGTAGAATTGTTGCCCAGTATTTTTAAGTGTACATTATTATTCACGTAAATGTCGATCATGAATGATAAGAATTGATGGAGATGCTCGGCAGCCTCGACATTTTTGGGAAAGACATAAGAGTAAGCAAGAATCCCTACTGGCAGCAAACGGCCTGCATACGGACAGGTAACGATTTGCGTAGATTTACAAAGATAGAAAGAGGCGTAAGACAAGGATGTGTCTTTTCACCGGATTTTTCAACTTGTACAGCGAGAATATTTTAAGGACCCTAGACGACACGCCAGGATTTGTTATTGGAGGCCACAACTTGAATAACATAAGGTATGCAGATGATACAGTGCTGATTGCAGACACTGAAAGGAAACTACAAGACCTCCTACAGAAGGTAGCGGTGGAGAGTGACAAAAAAGGACTACAAATAAACTTCAAGAAAACTGAATGCATGGTCATCAGCAAAAGGTGCAAACCAACATGCCAAATACAGGTGGGAGATACCAGAATAAAGCAGGTGCAAAAATTAAATACCTAGGAAGTGTTCTAACAGGTGATGGAAAGTGCGACACAGAGATACGAAGGGACAGGGCACATAGAAGAAGAAGAAGAAGTGATTTCTAACAAGATCTTTGCCTAATAGTACAAATCATATGACAATATGTTTTAGCCGAGTTGAATCCGCTGCATTCACTCACACGTATATACCCTTGGGAAAGGTCATACTCCGTTGCTTTTCTCTCCAGCCATTGGTTAAACAGCAAGACAGATCGGGTTGTATGTACAACTAGTCTACTGCAGAATTTAATGGCAACCTACTACGGGAAAATTTCCTGCTTAGTCAGTTATGTCTTTTTCGAAACATTATCGTCTAAGATTGAATCACGTCTGCAACTCAACTGACTGGTATATTTTATTGCCTCACTGTCAATAGTTTATCTTTTCTAATAACCTTTTGTAAATGGTTATCAAGTAAACGCAGTGGATGATTCAGTTGTTGAATATGTGCAAGCAAAAAAGTTTATTGTACAGGATCGATTTTCCATAAGGTTGTATGAAAACCTGAGCCCCCACTAAAATTGTTTAAATGTTGAAATTTTTACATTTTTTTTTTTTTTGTCATTCGGAAAGTTTAGGGTTTAATTGATAAGATTGCAATGAAAAAAGTAAAAAAATTGATAATCAACAAATTTACAGGTGGTGGTAATGTCGTACCGGCGAGTGGTTCCAAAATGGAGGATCGATTTACTATAACGTTGTATGAAAAACTGACACCCACCAAAATTTGTTTAATGAAAATTTTCCAAATTTTTTTTGTCAATCGGAAAGATCGACAAAATTGCATTGAAAAAAGCAAAAACAAAATGAAAAACAACAAATTTAAAGGTGGTGGTAATCTTCTTCAGGTCCGCTAACGTAATAAATAATAAATAAATAGTAAACAAATAAATAATAAATAATAAATAAATAAAAAATAAATAAATAATAAATAAATAAATAATAATAAATAAATAATAAATAAATAATAAATAATAAATAAATAATAAATTATAAATAAATAATGAATAAATAATAAATAAATAAATAACAAATAATAACTAAATAATAAATAATAATAAATAAATAAGAAATAAATAAGAAACAAAAAATAAATAATTAATAAATGATAAAAATAAATAAATAATAAATAGTAAATAAATAATAAATAATAAAAAATAAATATTAAATAAATAATAAATAAATAATAAAAAATAAAAATATATAATAAATAAATTATAAATAAATAATAAATAATAAGAAATAAATAAGAAATAAATAATAAAAAATAAAAAATATATAATAAATAAATTATAAATAAATAATAAATAATAAAAAATAAATAAGAAATAAATAAGAAATAAATTAATAAGTAATAAATAATAAATAAATAAGAAATAATAAAAAATAAATAATAAATAAATAATAAATAAATAAACAATAAATAATAAGTAAATAGATAAATAAATAATCAATAGATAACAGATTACAAATAAGTAAATAATAAATTACAAATAAATAAATAATAAATAAATGATAAATAAATAAACAGATAATAAATAAACAAAACAAAAATAAATAAATAATAAATACTAAATATAAATAATTAATAAATAAATAACAAATAATAATTAACAAATAATAAATAAATAATAAAAATAAAAAATAAAATAAATAATAAATAAATAAATAACTCTACCCAAGAAAACCAGACCAGCAGAATATCATACTGCTACCAAAGAGCCGACTGGGACTCGTTCAGGGACTTCCTCTGCGACGTCCCCTGGAACAACGTCTTTGATCTTCCTGTCGAAGACTGTGCCTCCGAAGTCTCCTCTTGGGTTAAGGCTGGCATCGATGCTTTTATCCCTGCCAGAAAATTCCAACTAAAACCTAATTCGTCCCCCTGGTTCTCAGCCGCTTGCTCGGCCGCTATTGCCCACCGGAACCATTTCTTCCGGCTCTATCGAAGCTGCTCGTCGAACCAAAACAGGCGCCTTTTCACCTCAGCACGGAACAAGTGTAAAAAAGTACTGAACGAAGCCAAGAGGGCGTTTGCTACCAGAATTAGGCAACGCATAGCATCCTCTAAGTTTGGCTCCAAAGATTTCTGGCGTCTCTGCAAAAGCGTGCTCGGCAGGAACAAGACTTCAATAACCCCACTAATCAATGAATTTGAAGTTCTCACCTCCCCAGCCGACAAGGCTGAATGCTTTGCCCGTAAATTCTCAACCAATTCGACACTGGACTCGTTAGGAATACCTACACCAGACTTCCCACCCAGAACTAAGGCTCAACTAAATAACGTCCACATTTCACCCTCGCTGGTCGCCAAGATAATTGCGCAACTTGACCCACACAAAGCTAGCGGCGGTGACGGAATCCCAGTCATAGTACTGAAGAAATGTGCCCCAGAACTCTCCTCTGTCCTCTATAACCTCTGCCTATCTGCTTCCTGCTTTCCTGCCTGTTGGAAGTCCTCCTGCGTAGTACCTATATTTAAGAATTCTGGCGAACCCTCAGACCCCGCCAATTACCGTCCTATTAGTCTCCTTCCAATCTTTGGCAAAGTTTTCGAAGCCATTATCAACGCCGAGGTGATTCAGCACCTTATGACTAACGGGCTTCTCTCTGACAAACAGTATGGGTTTCGCTTCACCAGGTCTACTGCTGATATGCTAACGACCATTACCGAGTACATATACCAGGCACTCGACAAGAATGGTGAAGCCCGAACCGTTGCCTTGGATATCTCCAAAGCATTCAACAGGGTCTGGCATGCTGGCCTCTTGTGCAAACTGCGGAGCTATGGGATAACTGGACATCTGTTTGACCTCATCCAGTCCTTCCTCTCTAACCGCACATTAAAGGTGGTATTAAATGGGCATGCCTCCCAAAACTACCAGACGAACGCGGGCGTCCCTCAAGGTTCTATCCTAGGTCCCACGCTATTTCTGATCTACATTAATGATCTCCCCGACACCATTAGATCCCAAGTTGGCATGTATGCCGACGACCCAACAATCTACTCCCGCATCGATCAGAAACCAGGTTTGGACGACAAAGTGAACCTCGCTGCCGCACTTGAAAGGGACCTCCAATCCGTAGTGACCTGGGGTAGGAAATGGTTGGTAAATTTCAATGCCTCCAAAACAAAGCTGTTATCAACTAACCACCATAGACAATCGCATCTACCTCCCATTAGCATGGGACAGGCTAGCCTCCCAGAGAGTAAAACACTACGCCTCCTTGGCCTTACACTCTCGGAGGACCTCAAATGGAATGACTATATTGAATCCATTGCCAAATCTGCTGCTATGAAAGTGGGCTCCCTGTGCAGGGCCCGGAAATTTTTCCCACCTGAAACTATTCTGCACATATACAAATCTACCATCCGCCCGTGTATTGAATATTGCTGCCATATCTGGTCGGGTGCCCCTGCTGCTCTCCTTGGGCTTCTTGACGAAATACAAAGGAGGATCTGTAACGTGGTTGATACTGACCTGGCAGACCGGCTGCAGCCGCTCTCACACCGGCGTGATGTAGCTTCCCTGTGCCTCTTCTACAAGTACTTTCATGGCTTCTGCTCCGATGAGCTTAGATCACTGGTGCCGCCTAAGCACGAATTTACACGAGATACTAGATTAGCAACTAGGTCCCACCCTTTTACAGTTAAACAAATAAGATGTAACCGTAAATTCTACTCCAACAGCTTCTTTTCTCGCGCTTCCCGCCTGTGGAACTCTCTTCCACAAGTCTGCTTTCCCGACAGTTACAATCTCCAGGTGTTTAAATGTAGGGTCAATAGACACCTCCTATCACACTAACTCCCAACTATTCTCACAACACTCTCATCTACCCAACCCTCATTCTCGGTATCCTCACCCGCCTATCACCCACCCTCTGTTATTTCCTATATTTAATCAGTCTTTCTCCACTCTACGTAGCCCCCTGCACAGTAGTGGCAGTGACATGCCTTGCTCGGGGTGAAACGCTTATAAAAAAAAAAAAAAATTAATAATAAATAATAAATCATAAATAAATAAATAATAAATAAATAATTAATAATAAATAAATAATTAATAACAAATAATAATTAAATAGTAAATAAATCAATAAATAAATAAATAATAAATAAATAATAAATAAATAATAGTCAAACATTAGAAAATTTGTAGAGAGCAATGAAGTCCTCAAAGGAACACAGAACATAAAAGACGTTACTATAATAATAACTTCCGTTCCTTTCCTGTACTTCATTGAATTTAGCGTCTCCATTACGTAGTTCACATTATGAGCTGTATCTTTTGCTTACGACCAAATATTCTCTCTTCGTACGGAATTTCTTTCTACCTGCTTGCCGTTACGGCTTTAAGTGTTCTTTCAATTTTTCTTTCCGCCCGACTGAAACTGGTTAAGGGAGTTATGGCGATGGAGATTGTGAAAATTAAAACTTTTATACAAATATGAACGCGCTGAATCAATTTCTTGCAGAGGCCCCAGAAGATAAGAGATGTCCACGGACATCGGAAATATGAGATCTAAATCAAATTTGATCAATAGAAAAACGATAAGAGAGACGGATGGATTCATGAATGGATGGAGAGTAGTAAAAAGCGTCAAGGAATAAGTGGCTGCTTACTCATTTCGTCTGACCCGGACTGGCGATAATGATGAACACGAAATATCGTTTTTGACGAGACTTTTAACGTTGTTTAGCTTTTTTCCTTTATTTTTTTTTCCTCGCACTTCCCGACTGTGGAATTCTCTTCCAAATGATTGCTTCCCCGACTGCTACAATCTCCAGGAGTTTAAATGTAAGGTCAATAGACACCTCCTAACACACTAACCTGCTCCCATTCTATCAAACACTCTTCCCATCTGCCCAACCCTCATCCTCGCTATCCTTACACATCTGTCACCTTCCTCCTGACATTCCCTATGTCTAACCACTCCTTCTCTTTACCTTCCCCTATGTAGCCCCATGCGCAATAGTGGCAGTGGAATGCCTTGCTTGGGGTGAGATGATTAAAAAAAAAAATCAAGTACTACTTCCTTTTTTTTTTATTTTAGTGTCGCTTTTATCTTCAACCTCTTGTTATTATTATTATTATTATTATTATTATTATTATTATTATTATTATAAATCGATTTTCTGCTATGGTCGCACTACCTACCAAGTCTGCGGAAAAACCTAAGGCAGGTCTTGGTGTGTTGTTATGGTTCCATTTCATGTTTTTTCTATCTCCCCTAACATCCCTAGCGTTACATAGACAAAGTTCTTCTTCGTGCTTGGGCTGTACTTAACAAAACAATTTTTGTATATCTCTTTAACTGGAGTTTCCAGGGATTCTTTCAATGTGTTGTTTTGTTCCATTTTTTATCATTCCAAGTGCACCCACTATCTCTTAATACTTATTTTATTCTCGATACTTATTTTCAATTTCCACATTTTTTTTATTTCAATTTCCAGGTCTTTATATTTTGACAGTTTTTCGAATTCCTTGTTACAATCCGCTGGACAAGCCATATCAATTAATAGGCAAGTTTTTTCTTTTTGGTTTTTAACAATAATGTCCGGCCTATTTGCTTCAATTTTTCTGTCTGTATAGACGGTGCTATCCCATAGAATGGTGACATCTTATCTTTCTGTAACCGGTGCTGGTTGATGTTCATATCAGTGTTTGTTTACATATTTTCCATAGTGTTTGCATATTGTCCAGTGTAAATATTGCCCCACTCTATCGTGACGATTTTTATATTCATTTGGGGCAAGTACAAAACATCCTGATATTATTATTATTATTATTAGTAGTAGTAGTATAAGTAGGAGTAGTAGGAGTAATAGTACCGTGGTACCTACGTATGTCACGCTCTAGAGAGTGATATGAACACACAGAGAGACACAAAAGAATAAACATAGAAACGCCGGACGACGTTACACGCAAACACGCATGATAAATGAAAGAAAATGTAGAACAAGAAATAGAAAACGAAAAGAGAATTAATATAAAATATATATAATCGATTATAAAAGATAAAGAGAGTATTTTTGCACTCATAGCATTTTTACAGTATTTACATTATTCGGATACATCATTCTATTTGTCTATATTTCTGAGATGAGGTAGTATTTACAGTATTTACATTATTCGGACTAGTGTCCTCATCTTTCTTGCCATTTGTACGACTTTTAATAAAAGATCATTCTATTTGTCTATATTTTTGAGATGATGTAGTATTTACAGTATTTACATTATTCGGACTATTGTCCTGATCTTTGTTGCTATTTGTACGACGTTTAATAATAGATCATTCTATTTGTCTATATTTCTGAGATGATGTAGTATTTACAGTATTTACATTATTCGGACTATTGTCCTCACCTTTGTTGATATTTGTACGACGTTTAATAATAGATCATTCTATTTGTCTATATTTCCGAGATGAGGTCGTATTAAACAGTATTTACATTATTCGGACTATTGTCCTCATCGTTGTTGCTATTTGTACGACGTTTATTAATAGATCATTCTATTTGTCTATATTTCTGAGATGAAGTAGTATTTACAGTATTTACATTATTCGGACTATTGTCCTCATCTTTGTTGCTATTTGTACGACGTTTATTAATAGATCATTCTATTTGTCTATATTTCTGAGATGATGTAGTATTTACAGTATTTACATTATTCGGACTATTGTCCTGATCTTTGTTGCTATTTGTACGACGTTTTATAATCATTCTATTTGTCTATATTTTTGAGATGAGGTAGTATTTCCAGTATTTACAATATTCGGACTATTGTCCTCATCTTTGTTGCCATTTGTACGACGTTTTGACCGTTGTGCGCTCCGGCCTTCTTCAGGTACTAAGAATTTCGAACTTAACCCTTTATTACACTCCGTGGGGTATGTAATCTCTATTCCTTGTCTAGTGCGTTTTCTGGTAGTTATCTCCCTTTAACCCTGTAATTTACTTGTTCACCACGGATATAGCCTGGTATTGAACTCACAATTCTTTGGGTCAGATCACAGGAACTAATCAACGCGTGTATCGTTAAGTACAAGAAAAACTGAATTTTTAGGACTTATAAACCTAATGTCCAGTAACCCATTTTTGAAAGGCCTGAAGAAAGGCGTACAACAAGCGTACAACTGAAGAGCGCACAACAGCCGAAACGTCGTACAAATGGCATCAAATATGAGAACAATGCGTAAACCCTCTTCAGGTAATCATGAATTATCTCCCTCTAACTCTGTAAGTTACTTGTTTCCTACTGTTGTAGCCTGGTATTAAACTCGCAACTCTTTTGATCAAGTCACAGGAACTAATCAACATCTACATCCACTGAGCCAAGTATGTTTAAGAAAGATAATATATCCCAGTGATTGTAATAAAGGGTTTGGTTCAAAGTTCTTAGTACCTGAAGAAGGCCGGAGCGTACAACGGCTGAAAGGTCATACAAATGACTACAAAGACGAGGAGAATGCGTAAACCCTCTTCAGGTAATCATGAATTATCTCCCTCTAACTCTGTAAGTTACTTATTCTCTATTGCTCTAGCCTGGTATTGGAACTAACCAACGTCTGTATCCACTGAGCAATGTATCCTTAAGAAAGATCATATACTCGTGTGATTGTAATAAAGGGTTTGGTTCAGAGTTCTTAGCACCTGAAGAAGGCCGGAGCGTCCAACGGCCGATAGGTCATACAAATAGCAACAACGATGAGGACAATAGTCCGAATAATTTAAATAATATTCATCTTCTGCAATTCCTCTTTCGTATCTTTTCTTCAGTGTTATCCGTCCCTATTTCTCGTGTTTCCTTCTTCCGTCCCCCCCCTCTTCGCTTTCTAGATTCCGCTATTCTTCCTGCATCCCAAACACTGTCTCTTCAATCTCTATTCTCTATTTGTAGATTATCAATTCCTATTTCTTCAACCTCTTTCTAGTCTTTCATCTTCCTCTTCTTCTTCGCGCCTCCACCGCCCCATTTTCCTTTCCTCTTTTGAACACTACCTCCTCATGTTTGCATCATCATCCTTCTCGATCAGGGGTTAGCAACATTTGGTGAGTGAGGGCCAAAAAGCTATGTAAAATCATGGAGGAGAGCTAAAAAGCTATGGCTCTAGTGTCATGGAGAAGAACCATGTTACTAAATATGTGAATAAATTTTCTATGTGTTTGAAGAAAGCAAGGATTCAATACAATTTAATATCTGACGGAAATTCTGTTAAAAAATATTACATCTTAAAAATAAATGTTTCATAAATCACCACTGAAAAAAAATTCCATTAAAATCGGTTGAAACCTTATTTCATATTCATTTTAAAGTGCCCGCTCACAAAAGCAATTTTACAGAAAAAGTGAAAGTGAGGCCGTACGCTAATTTTGGCGATCACTACAAATAAAAAATAAAATAAAAGTAAAACACATTCTCCAGGTAAAAAGAAATATTTTTTTTAAAATTTCAACGCAACATATTCAGATTATCAACTGTCACTTTGGTTTATTTTACCTATATTTATATCGTGTCCAGAGTAAGGTAGCGGGCCGGATAATATTCGCTCGAGGGCCAGATGTGGCCCGCGGGCCGGGGGTTGCCGACCGCTGGTCAAGATAATTATTAATTCCCTTCATACTCATTAATTCGTCTGGCAATATGGCTGTCATCGCCAGTGCTGTTGTGTGATTACCTGATATTTGTTCACCATCAAGTGTAGAATTTTAATCTCCACCAAGTCCAAAATCAAAAGATGTTAACAACTCGGGTTACATTACATCTTAGTGAGAATAATTTCGAGAGAACTCTGGTTATAAAAAGTATGTTCATCAGCAAAGAAAAACGAGCTCAAAATGCGAGTAGAAGGACGAGGAGTGCAATACTAAGGACAGGAAGAGGTTTTGGGATAGCTAGGGGCGCATTTCAAAAGGGAAAGTAGGAAAATTTCCTTAGAAACAAAAAAAAAAAAAAGAGTACTGGGCTCTAATCTCAATTATTTTTATTCTTTTTTAATCATTTCACCCCAAGTAAGGAAGTTTTACTGCCACTGTTGCGCAGGGGGTTACATAGAGGGAAAATAATG
The DNA here is from genome assembly GCA_037127315.1 of Ascarosepion bandense. Lineage (NCBI taxonomy): Eukaryota > Metazoa > Mollusca > Cephalopoda > Sepiida > Sepiidae > Ascarosepion > Ascarosepion bandense. The sequence continues at coordinate 234,160 of JBBBDQ010000737.1, forward strand.
AGAAAGAGGGGTAGGTTATTGGGGGTGTCAGGAAGAGGATAATAGAAAATAAGGATACTGGTGTGATGGAGAAAAAAGCATGAGAGAAAGGACGCAAGTCAGTGAGATAGGAGATGACTATTGACCTTACATTTAAATTCTTGGAGATTGTAACTATCGGGGAAGTAAGTATACGGAAGGGAATTCCACAGGCGGGAATTGCGAGAAAAGAAGCAAATAGAGTAGAAATTGCGGTTACATTTTATCAGTTTCACTGTAAAAGAGTGTGACCAAGTTGATAGTCTAGTGGCTCGAGTAAATTCATACATAGGGGGAACCAGTGAGCTAAGTTCATCAGATCAGAAGCTGTGAAAGTATGTGTAGAAGAGACGCAGGTAAGCCTCATCAAGTCGGTGAGAGAACGACTGCAGCTGAGCTGCTAAGTCAGGGTCGATCACATTACAGATTCTCCGTTGGATTATGTTAAGAACCCCTAAGTGAATAGCAGGGTGATCACTAATGACAGCTATGTTATGCCTCCATTCATCTGTTCAGTGCCATACGTGATACACGCTTTGGACGATCATGTCTTGAAAGAGACATGACTGACTGGGCAGTAGGTTGCCGTTCCTTTCTGCGGGAGACTGGTTGCTAGCCAAAGCTATAGAACCCAATCTGTCTTATTATTTAACCCATAACTGGAGGGAAGAGACTGATTAATACCTTTCCGAAAGGTATTTATGCGCAAGTGAATGCCATGAATTCAACTAGAATTCGAACTCGGCTCCCCGATTTGTCGTTCCGAGTCGATATCCACTGCACCACATCGCATATCCATTCATTAGACTCAACATAAAAGCCTGCATAAAGTGTTTTGGGGGAGGTAGTGATGCCCTGGTCAAAGAAGGTTGCTGTTGACAGACCCTATGTCAAGCGACAGAACTCTGTAACTTGCCACACAAGCAAGAAAACCTTGATATGGCTGTCAGACAATTTCTGCAACCTGATCCTGCAGCTGATCCTGCAGCTGATCCTGCAGCTGATCCTGCAGCTGATCCCGCTAACTCCCCAGACTGCAACCCCTTTTATTACATGTGGGGTGAATTTTAGCAAGGGACCTACAAAACTCCTTGTAATACCAAAGATGAATTGAAGGCCATGATTAGCAGGTAAGCAGGCTGTCCATGAAGAGGACTACCTAATCACTTGGGCACCCTTCTGAAATATCCCTTTGCCATGGTTGATAAAGTGATGACCAACATCCCCAAACTATGTGTAACAATTGCATACTCCCAGGTTGCTAGGTCTGTATGCATTCATTGCACTCCTTTTGTTGCAAGGATCTTTCCTAAGTCCCTAAAACGATTCTAAAAGGTTCTGGAGAGTAAATTTGTTTTAAAGGGCTGCACATCGCCAAACCCACTTTTCAAAACAGTATAATACCCATGGCACAATGTTTAACACTCTAGCCCCTTGGTTCGAATACTGGTTATCGCGATACCATATATTTAACCCTTTCCATCTCTGGATAGTTATCCTGGTCACTGGACCATATATGTTTGGTGTGATCACTAATGATAGCTATGTTATGCTTCCATTCATCTTCCCACAGGGCCTCAGACTCAACATGAAAGCCTACATAAAGTGCTTTGGGGTGGTAGTGCTACCCTGATTCAAGAAGGTGGCTGCTGGAAGACCCTATGTCTAGTGATTTGGACTCTGCAACTTGCCACACAAGCAGGAAAACATATACATTGCTGTCAGACAATTTCTACTACCTCTTACAGCTGGTCCCCCTAACTTCCCAGACTGCAACCCCTTTGATTACATGTGGGGTGAAGTTTAGCAAGGGACCTACAAAACTCCTTGTAATACCAAAGATGAATTGAAGGCCATGATTAGCAGGTAAGCAGGCTGTCCATGAAGAGGACTACCTAATCACTTGGGGCACCCTTCTGAAATATCCCTTTGCCATGGTTGACAAAGTGATGACCAACATCCCCAAACTATGTGTAACAATTGGATACTCTCAGATTGCTAGGTGTGTATGCATTCATTGCACTCATTTTGTTGCAAGGATTTTTCCTAAGTCCCTAAAATTTACCAAAAGCCTAATAGATTCGGGAGAGTAAATTTGTTTTAGGTGGATAAAGGGCTGCACATCACCAAACCCACTTTTCAAAACAGACCTTATTACTCTTACTCAATATCTGACCTCTTATATGCTGAACTATTTCACTGATGAAGGAAAAACTCGAAGCAAGAGACGATATCCTACAACGAATATGTGAGCAACGACCTGGTTTCAAGCAAAATGGAAACAAAAGTGAAATTTATACTTAACATTAGAAAGTGGCACTTGAAGTTTCTGGGACATGTAATGAGGAAGAGGGGCTTGGAAAATCTGATACTTACAAGGTGGGTAAATGAAAAAGAGACTGAAAACACAGTAAAAAACAAGAAGGTTGAATTTCCTTAAAGAGACGTTTACCTGATTTTTATATTTCATTTTTGTTAATTTTCTTTACTCTTGATACTAAATGTTACTGTAAAGCGTTATATGAGAAAGTGTAAGTGTGGATGATAAATGGAATTAACAGGTAAGACATGTGTAATATTCTAGGAATATATATATATATATATCATTCCGGGAAAATCAACAGCGCCACAACGCACATTCATCAAGAACGCTTACAGCACCTCACATTTCCAAACGATCGCCTAAGTACGGGCCAGGTTCAACGTTGCTTAACTTCGGTGATCGGAGGAGAACCAGTTTATTAAACGCGATATAACCGTAAGGCGAGTTCGAATTCCGGTTGAATACCCTGCGGCCACTTACGCGCGTATACCCTTGGGAAAAGGTATTAATCCGTCCCTTCCCTTAGGGTTATGGGTTAAATAATAGGACAGATTGGGTTCTATAGCCTTGACTGGCAACCAGTCTACTAGAGCAGGTAGTAGCAATCTGTTACAGGATAATTAAAAAAATGCTTAACTAAGCGCTGTGGAGCGCATTCAGGGCACAGCGAAAACAATAATATCACTGATGGCCATCCACTGCATCCCTGACTGTCTCCGGCAAGTCTCGCCTATGTCATGGAATGGGAACAGGAGGGAGGGAAGTTGACGATCAGGCATAATTCTCCCTCACTTAAATCCAATTTAAGTACAAGTCATGACTTCTATGTAGAAGTCATGGGTCTACCTCACCTGCGAGGGACGAACAACATCATCATCATTATATATATATATATATATATATATATATATATATATATATATAGAGAGAGAGAGAGAGAGAGCTTATGGCCATATCACGTTGAATACATGTTTTCCTCCAGTCACCAAAGTTAAGCAACGTTGAACCTGGCCCATACTTAGATGGGTGACCACTTCTTGAGGGATGTGCGTTGTAATGCAGTTTTCTTGGAACAAGAAATCGGGGAGCCGTCTTCAAATTCCGATTGAATGCCCTGCAGTCACTTACGCGCAATTACCCTTGGGAAAGGTATTAATCCCTTCCCTCCAGTTATGGGTTAAATAACAGGGCAGATTGGGTTCTATAGCCTTAGCTTGCAACCAGTCTACCAGAGCAGGTAGTGGAAACCTGTTGTGGGATAATTAAAGAAAAATGCCTACCTGAGCACATTCAGGGCACAGTGAAAACAATAATATCACTGATGGCCATCCACTGCATCCCTGACTGTCTCCGGCAAGTCTCGCCTATGTCGTGCCACCAGACACAGATGGAATGGGAAGAGAGAGTGAGGCTGACGGCCATGCGCAACTTTCCCTCACTTAAATCCAATTTAAGCACAAGTCATGACTTCTACTTCTGTAGGTCTTGTAGTTTCCTTTGCGTGTCTGCTATCAGCACTGCATCATCTGCGTACCTTATGTTCTTCAAATTGTGGCCTTCGATTAAAAATCATGGCATAATATCTAGGGAACTCAAAATATTTTCGCTGTGCAAGTTGAACAGATCCGGTGAAAAGACATATCCTTGTCTTACGCTCCTTTCTATCTTTGTATTTTTTTAAAATCATTTAACCCCAAGCGAGACATTCCACTGCCACTATTGCGTAGGGGGTTACATAGGGAAAAGTGATGAGAAAGAGTGGTTAGTTATAGGAAATGTCGGGAGGAGGGTGGTAGACGGATGAGGATACCAAGGATGGGGGTTGGGTAGATGGGAAGCTGAATTCCTTTCCTGTCCGCATGCAGGCGGTTTGCTGCCAGTAGAGATTCTTGATTACTCTTAGGTCTTTCCCAAGTATGTCGAGGATGCTGAGCAGTTGTTTGTGTCTTATTTCGTCAAACGCCTTCGCATAATTGATAAAACATAGGTACACGTTCTTTCTCATTTCTTGCAGTTTATTTGTAGTCCTTTCTTTTCACTCTCTTCAGCTACCTTCTGTAGGAGGTCTTGTAGTTTCCTTTCTGTGTCTGCTATCAGCACTGTATCATCTGCGTACCTTATGTTGTTAAAATTGTGGCCTCCGATTAAAAATCCTGGAATAACTTTACTTTATTCATATTTATAATTAAATTATTTAATCGGGTATTTTTCTCCCATCACGTTTTTAGTATTCTATTCTATTTTGATGCTTGACTATTAATATTAACTAAATATTAATATTAACTAAATATTAATATTAACTAAAACGTTTATACATTTAATAAATGTAAACATTTTAGTACATGAAATTTTACCCATAACACATTTTAAAAAAAGAAAGCTGTTAACAATTCAAATTGAAAATAAGCCAGTATGATACGTTAATGACCTGAAGATTGCTGAAATGCATCAGAGTCGCGAATAAAACGTAAGATTATATGTATGTTTAGGAATATATATTTTTGGAATATCATACTAATTTAATTCCTTATCTATCTATGGCCTATATATATATATATATATATATATATATATATATATATATATATATATGTGTGTGTGTGTGTGTGTGTGTGTGTGTGAGATAAAAAATTTTTAATCTCACATTGTCGGAATTTATTTTCCATTTTCCTTAACACACACACACACACACACACATATATATATATATATATGTGTGTGTGTGTATATATATATATTAATGTATACTTGGGCAGCAATATTTCATGTAAACACGTTTTGTTCAAAAACGATTGACAAGGAAGATTTTATTAATTTTTGGTTTAATTTTTCACGATTCTTACTTTTCTCTTTTTCGTTGAAGACATGCAAGTGGGATCATGTCGAAAGAGACATGATCCCAATTGTGCGATCATGTCTCTTTTATATTTTTGGAATATCATACTAATTTAATTCCTTATCTATCTATGGCCTACATATATATATATATATATATATATATATATATACATGTGTGTGTGTGTGTGTGTGTGATAACATTTTTTTATAATCTCACGTTGTCGGAATTTATTTTCCAATGATCCATTTCCTTTAACATATATATATATATATATATATATTAATGTATATTTGGGCAGGAATATTTTATGTAAACACGTTTTGTTCAAAAACGATTGACAAGGAAGATTTTATTAATTTTTGGTTTAATTTTTCCACTATTCTTGCATGTCTCCTTCTTGCTGGAGACATGTAAATGAGATCATGTCGAAAGAGACATGATCCCACTTGTGCGATCATGGCTTTTTCGACATGATTTGACTAGCCATGATGAAGAAGGGAGGCTCGGAAAATCAGATACGCCCAAGACAGATTGAAGGCAACAGATACAGAGGTAAAAAACGCATAACATACTTAGAGAGCTTGGGTAAATGGAAGCCAGAACAGGGATTAGGAGAAAATGACACGGCAACGTTTATTAAAGTACAGGAAATTGTGGAGAGCCATGATCATCTAAGTCCTGAGTGGGCACGGCACAAAGAAGGATACAGAGCGTTTATTGTGGCGGTAGAATGGTTGCCATGTTAGGTCATAAGGCTTAGTATGTTATGCCATTTAAGGTAAAAGAGCCACTCAAGGTAGTGCGTTACTGGTAGATATTGTAAGAGATGGAGAAGTTAAAGAGTATTATGGAGGCGAGTAAGATAGGTAACGGTTGACCCTGCATTTAAAGAGAATAAAATTGTTCTTGTCAGGGTAGCATTATTTCGAGATTTTGTTCCACTATAGAACAGTTCTGGGCCGGCCAAGAAGCTGTGTGAGTGGAACTCGTTTTCATCAAAAGGACACAAAGGGAATGATGAGAGTTTGCTAATTTGAACAGAGCACGGAGCTGTGAAGCTCTGAGACCCTAACGGGTATAACTAATCCAAATATTAGCAATATAGTAGTTAAAGCTTGGCGACGTTTCGTCTGTGGAATAAGAGTTGTAGTGTAGAAAATAAATTATCAGCCACAAAGCTGCGTAAGCGCTTTTGAACTCTTTCGAAACTGAACAGTGAGAATTAGGTGGTATCAGCTTAGATATGGCAGCCTTAATTATTCTGATCTGGATCTTTTTTTTTTTTTAATCGTATCACCCCGAGCAAGGCGATAACACCACTGATGTGCAGGGGGCTACATAAGAGTAAAAAGGATAGGCGGAATCGACTCATGATTAGCCTCAAAAGATGTTATTTTTTTGCGTAGAATTAAAATGATACAGAATCTGGAGATAGTCAATCAGTGACATGTTTCTTAGCAATCATTGTACATAAAATATTACTTTTCATGAAAAATCAGCTAGAACTTATCTAAACTTATGTATAAATGGAACTTTGTCTGTGTGTGTATGTATGTGTGTGTCCGTTACCTATAGACACCGAAACGGCTGAACCGATTTTCTTGAAAATTTACACAGTTGTACTATAAGCGTCTGCGAGTGTTCTTAGCTCGGTTTTGTGTCGAGGTACCCCCGATGAATATCGAAAATCGAAAAAATCGGTTTATAGAAGGAGTGTTTCGATTTTAATCAAATTCCATACACTCATAGAAAAGACATAAGAAACGATATTCAGAAGTTTCAAAGGTTGCAGTTCTTACCATAGTGCAGAAAATCGATAATATATATATATATATATATATATATATATATATATATAAGGCAAGATGTTTGTGTGTGTGTGTCTGTTTATCTGCCTGTAAGTCTGTATTTTTTCATCTTTTTTATTATTTATTATTTAAAATATTCTTTAGGCTGAGTCTGAGCTCCAGGATCAGGGATTAGTTTTAAAGCTTTCATTACACCCGAGCAACGCCGGGTTATACTGCTAGTTTAAGGCTCTAATAAAATCGACAATGATTTTAATTTATGTGGAAGTAGCATTGTTTGCGTCCTTCATTAGACCACGTGAGGTTATTTGCTTTATGAAATTCAGAGAAGTTGGCCGAAGTGTTGACCTAAGGTTTGATCTCCTAGCACACACACGAGCTCAGACTAGCTTCACCTGGTATGCACGCGTGGGAAGCAACTGCATGAAAGATACAGATATATAACCCCACTCACCCCACAAAGTTAAGCGGGGGAATTAGAAATGGCACACGAGTATGTAGGGGATACGATTTAGACGAGGGTCGGAGTTGAACTTACCCACGGGCTCAATTTATGTGACGTTGTACAAAGATGAATAATATGTATGGTTCCCTAATTTTCTAGTTTTCTTTTATCGATTGTCCAATAACATGACATTTCGGTAAGGCTATATGATGTTTCTTGTGACAGGCGTAGTCTCTAAATTTAAAGAATGGATGACGATACCCCAGGGTGAGAGCCACGTACGATATTGGTCAAAGGTGACAAACAAAATCTCATGTTTCGTTTGAGAGATGCGGCTTCTTCTTCTTCTTCTTCTTCTTCTTCTATGTGCTCTGTCCCTTCAGGACGTAGGCGACCATGGTTATCCACGTCTCCCTATCCCTTGTGGCTCTTAGTATGTTTGCTCCTATTACACCTCGCAACGCCCGTTCCATCATCCACCAGCTCAAGCCCTTCAAATATGTTATCCGCAGCCTTCCTCTGTCTCTTTTTCTTTCTATCTGGCCTGTCAGTATCAAGTTCTCCAAACCCTCCTTCCTCATTGCATGTCCCAGGAACTTCATTTGTCTCTTCCTGATGCTCACTATTAATTTTCTTTTTGTTGCCATTTTTCCAATACCTCATCGTTGCTTGCATGATCAGTCCACAATATCCGCAGCATCCTTCTGTAGAACCACATTTCCGCTGCTTCAAATTTTGTCCTCATTTTCGATGATATTGTCCAGCACTCACTGCCGTATTGAAGAATTGACATCACATAGCAATCCAGCACTCTTTTCTATGTTTCTATTGAAATATTCCTGTGTCTTAGTACTTTACTCATCTTCTAGAACGTGACTTTTGACATGCCAATTCGCCTTCGGATCTCTGTGTCGCACTTTCCATCTCCTGTTAGAACACTTGTAGATTAATTTTCTTTAAACAATGCACGCCACTCCATTATAGCAAATTGATTGATTATTTTCTTATTTACGACTTACCAACCATTTGCAGATCATTGAAAGCGGGAAATATTTTTTTAGACTGTAATAATCTTTGGGGATAATGACTTAGTGATTTGATATAATCCGTTTAACCCAAGCAAGTTAAGAACACTAATACTGTGCAGTCGAGCTACAATGAGTGAAAAGACTGGGTACAGCGGGTATTGAAAAAAGAATAAAAGATGAATGAGATTGAAGAAGATAGCAATTGACGTTGCATTTAAATCTTTCAGGTTGTAGCTATCAGGAAATAGAAAAGACTGGATACAGCGGGTATTGAAAAAAGGATAAAACGTGAATGGAGTTCAAGAAGATAGAAGATAGCAATTGACGTAGCAGTTGGAGTAGATAGATCTATCTATCACCCGGTTCACACTCCACCCATGTCTATTGAACAGGTTAAGAGGCTCATCCCTTGTTCCCTGTTTAGGATGTGGTTTCCGGCTTTCCCATTTCCAATCTTCTAACTTTGTGTTTTTTTTTCGATTGGATTAGATAGATCTATCTATCGCCCGGTTCACACTCCACCCATGTCTATTGAACAGGTTAAGAGGCTCATCCTTTGTTCTCTATTTAGGATGTGGTTTCCGGCTTTCCCTTTTCCAATCTTCTCACTTTGTTTTTTTTTTTCAATTGGAGTAGATAGATCTATCTATCGCCCGGTTCACACTCCACCCATGTCTATTGAACCGGTTAAGAGGCTCATCCCTTGTTCCCTGTTTAGGATGTTGTTTCCGGCTTTCTCTTTTCCAATCTTTTCACTATTACGTAGCCCCCTGCTCATCAGTGGCGTTACCGCCTTGCTCGGGGTGATACGATTAAAAAAAAATTAATTTTTGTAGCTATCAGGGAAGAGAAAAGATTTGGTACAGAGTGTATTGAAAAAAGGGAGAAAAGATGAATGGAATTCAAGAAGACCGAAGATAGGAATTGACGTTGCATTTAAATTTTTGGAAATTGTAGCTATCAGGAAAGAAAACAACTGGTTAAAGAGGTTATTGAAGAAAGGAAAAAAGATTAATGATATTCAAAAAGGTAGAAGACAATTGACGCTGAATTTAAATTTTTGCAGATTGTTACTGTCAGGGAAGCAAGTAAACGGAAGTGTGTTTTACAAGTTGGAAGTGCCAGAAAAGAAACTGTGAAGTAGATGCACCGTTTTCATTAATCTATTTCAATATCTATCTAGCTGTACACTTTAATTTAATGTGGACAAGTCAGTAGGGGAAAAGCTCATCAGCATAGCTATGAAAATATTTATAGAAAAGGCAGAGTGAAGTCACGTCACGTTGATAACATGAGTCGAGTCGCCAGGTCATGTCATCTGTTGCCTTCAATCTGTCTTGGGCGTATCTGATTTTCCGATATATTATATTGCAAATCCTTCTATGGATTTTGTCGCGAACCTCGAGATGAATAACAGAAGCACCCGACCAGATATGGTAACAGTATTCAGTTCAATATCATGAGGTTTCGTTTTTATTTGAAAAGCTTGATTTTCTCTTTACTTAAGTCAGATTAAGGCGACAATTTGGCTCCTGACTTTGAAGCCATGGGTTAAAAGAACTTAGTCGCTCCGTACTCACGTTGCCTTGGTTAACAGATAACATTTCTTCCGCCCTCATTTGTAATCAGAATATTGGGTTGGAGCACGCTATCTAAAGGAATTAACTAAGAACACATACCTAAGCCCGGTAGAATGTATTTGCTTCATCTAAACAACCCTTTCAATATCAGCTTTTATCGGAAAACTCTATACTAGACCCTTGGCGATATGCTCGACGTGAAGGAAGCCAGTCTCGAATAGCTTCCACAAAAGATACACACGCTATGAAGAAGGCCAAACATTCGACCGAAATCAAGCCGAGTTCAATTAGTCAGTATTCATTAGAATAGGTTGTTGTGTCGCGAATATCGGCACGGAGAGTTCGAATTCCAGTTGATCTACAAAAATCAATTTCTTGAAATTTCAAAAAATTAAAGAAGTGGTGGTTAACAAATGTTGAAAAAATTTTTTTAACAAGATTTTCTGAAATAATTTTTTTTGTGAATAAGTCTTGAAAATTTCATTAAAATCTGACAATTATTTGATTTTCACAAGAATTTCCAAATCCTGTAGTAATTTCCACTTATGCGCAAATGCCCGATCAAATATAATTTCTTTTTAATACATTTCTTTTACACCTAGTTTTAAATAATCAATATTTATTAGCAATTTACTTGGCTTTTCACCCTGCATATGAATTTCAGTGAGGTTTTTAGGAAAATCACCCCTGTTCTAATACTTTGACATCACAAGATTCTTCAATGTATCTAACGGTATTTCCTGCCAAGCAGCTTGTATTTGCTCCCAAGGGTGTCTTGCGAAGTAACATTAGATTTATCAATTCGAGAGGGGGGAATAAGAAAAAGGTCAGTCATATCCAAGGATAATAGAATAATGGGTAGTTTCAAAATAACTTTAATAGAAAATAGGAAAAATTAAATATAACTTCTTTTTAATACATTTCTTTTACACTTAGTTTTAAATAATCAATATTTATTAGCAATTTACTTGTCTTTTTACCCTGTATTTGAATTTCAGTGAAGATTTTAGGAAAACCACCCCTGTCCTAATACTTTTGCACACTAACGTTAGTGTGCAAAAGTGTTAGGACAGGGGTGATTTTAAACTTTATTTTGATGCCTCATAAAAGATAAAATAGTTCTAGTCCTAATACTTTCGCAGAGTACTATATATATATATATATATATATATATATATATATATATATATATAATGTAAAGCAGTGGGCGTACTTGACAACTGCAAATGAACAATCGGATAGCCGAGTTCTAATTCCAGTTGCGTTCGTTGTATTCATTTATGTGCAACTATCTTGGACAAAACCATGAACCTAGGTCTCCTTGTCCCAGCTATAGGTTAAATAGCATAACAGACTGTGTCTTATGACCTTACATGGCAACCACTCTACCGCCACAATAAACGGTTGTATCCTTTTTTTGTGCCGTGCCCACTCAGGACGTTGGTGATCATGGCTCTCCACAATTTCCTGGACTTTAATAAACGTTGCCGTGTCATTTTCTCCTCATCCCTGTTCTGGCCTCCATTTACCCAAGCTCTTTAAATATGTTATGCGTTTTTTACTTTTATAGCTCTTGCCTTCAATCTGTTTTAGGCGTATCGGATTTTCCAAGCCTCCTTTGTTCATTATGGCTAGTCAAATTGAAGAAGTTGAAGGAGACATGATCGCACAAGTGGGATCATGTCGAAAGAGACATGATCCCGCTTACATGTCTCCAGCGAAAAGGAGACATGTAAGAATAGTTTAAAATTTTTTAAAAATCTTCATTGTCAAAACGTGTTTAAATGAAATATTGCTGCCCAAATATATATATATATGTGTGTGTGTGTGTGTGTGTGTGTGTGTTTTAACGGGGGGAAAGATGGAGCTCGTTTTTAGACGAGCTCCAGCTTTCCCCCCGTCAACACACAGTTAAGCTTTTGTTGTTCTCCTGTGTCCTGCATTTACAATTCATAATAAAGCCAACGTATGCCTTTGAAAAGTGTTGGCCGAAATGTTCCTCAGTTTAGGTTATTATAATGTAAACGGTAAAATCAGTTATTAAAAATCGCCTGAAGACACAACTCATGGTAGAAACCAAGGTCGCGTAATAACTCGTTTAAAAATGAATAATATTCAAAAGTTCTACAACATAATTGTATAGAAAACATAGAGAGAGAGAGAGAGAGAGAGAGAGAGAGAGAGAGTAGGTCTGGATGGAATAATATTCCGTATCCAAAAAAACACTATTCTTAAAAAAGTGCTCAATACAAAGTAGAGCTAATAATATTTATTCAGAAATTATAACATGAATATGTTATAATATGACTACAAAAGCAGCTATTTTGTTTCGAAACTACTTGTGTCTTATTTTTTTTTTTTCAATCATATCACCCCGAGCAAGGCGAAAACGCCACTGATGTGCAGGGGGCTGCATAAGAGTGAGAAGATTGGAAAAGAGAAAACCGGAAACCACATCCTAAACAGGAAACAAGGGATGAGCCTCTTCACCCGTTCAATAGACGTGGGTGGAGTGTGAACCGGGCGATAAGCCAAACCCCCTTAACCAGGGATGCATTGTTGCATAGAGAGTGCGAACCAATCAGAATAAAGCAACTTCTAATTTGAAGAATATGTGAGGAGACTCAAAAAAAAAAATTTTAAGGGGTATTAATGTTAATATTTGATTAAATTGAGATCAGCATTATTAATCGACTATTTGATTCATTTTATGTTTATTGCGAATTTTAAATTCTAAGTTGAACAAATCATTAGATTTAGTTAATTATAAAGTTATTCAGATAATAAACGAGAAAAAGACATGAACGCACACATACATACTTACAAACATTCACACATGGAAAAATAGACGAGTATACACACCTACACTGTCATACAGCCACCTATACAGATTAATATACGCACGCATATATACATTCACAAATTTCAATTTTTTTATTTTTTATTTGTTAAATTTTAAAGCTACGTTTGGAAAACAACTGTAAAGGCTACAATATTGGATACATGTAAGAACGAATTCGTAAGATGACAAGAGCCTTGAATAAGTGAGGTCAGGGCAGACACAATTATATTTCAGTGCATGAACACATAAATACATATATTTCTATTTTGAAAGAACTACCGTTGCCGAGGAGATGTAAAATCTCTCTTAGGGATTTCATGTTGAAATATTCATTCAACATTTTTGAATATTGAAAATTTATTTTATTTTATATTAGCTCTGTAATTTTAATTACATTGAGCTCTCCTCCTGTATCATTTTTTAATATTAATTTTTTTTAATATTAATTAGGATCAGGTTCTTGGGATTTATCTTCCTACTTTTCCGTTTAGGACTAAAGTATTTTAATATATATATATATATATATATATATATATATATATATATATATATATATATTCCATTTCATGTTTTTCTCAGAAAGCATACGGGTCGTTAGAGACGCTATTTCAATACACGGAGTTAACGTTTATTTATCTGAATACTGTTTATTTTCTTTTTATTGTATTTCTTTGTCCTCTCTTTTTCTGTTTTTTCTTTTTTTTCTTTTCTCTTTTTCTCTTCATTTTTTCGCTTTTTCTCTTGTTTCTCTTCTTTCCAATAATCAATCGTCTATTTTTTCTTTCTCCTTGTTTTTTTTATTCTTCGGGGTTCTTTTTGAATGAGCGAGAAAATTTTCGTAATTAACCGTTACAAATGTCTATTCTAAATATGGACATTATGAGGATAACTGTTGTACCATTTGGGTCTGACGAGCCGCAATAATAACATCATGATGCGGTGAAATATGTATTACCCATTGTAATAAATCAATTTTTTTTCTAAATTATATATATACTAAGCTATCAATAATAAACGATCTCTTAAATGATAACCTCTTACAATGACCACATTTCGGCTTATCATTTTTCTACTCAGTAGCAATTAGAATAATTTAAAATCTAACAGCTCCCAAATTTCAAACTGTAAATGTCTGACTTTGCCACGCATAATACCACATTAACCACCGTATATAAACAGTCGAGCTACTAGTCATCAGTCAGTCAGTTAAGTGCCATACGTAATACCCGCTTGGGCGATCATAAAAAAGAAACATGACTGACTGGATAGAAGATTATCCCGCAGCAGGTTGCCAGTACTTTATGCGGTAGACTGGTTGCCAGCCAAGGCTATAGAACCCAATCTGTTCTGTTATTTAACCCATAACTGCAAGGAAGATACGGATTAATACCTTTCCCAAAGGTATTTGCGCGGAGGTATATGCAATGAATTAAAGTAAATCTCTATTCTGATTATTTTTTTTACAGACGTTTCCCAACAGACCCAAAAGATATGTATTAGGCATTAAATGAAATCAATAAGAATCGTAACAATATTTTACTTCTGTTTGAAAAATACGTTGCCAAATAAAATCCTTACATTTATCTGACTTCATAAAGTCTATTAGAAAAGCAAAGTTATTGCTAAAGAAAAAGTTTCCCTTTATATAGTGACTGACTGACTGATGAAATCATTCTGGTCGAAACCTCTATCGGATTTTATAATATTATATATATATATATATATATATATATATATATAGAGAGAGAGAGAGAGATAGAATACGCGGCCTAGGTTTCTACCATTTGCAAATCTCCTGAAGACACCACTCATGGTAGAAACATAGGTCGTGTAATAACTCGTTTACAAATGGAAAATAATAAAAAGTTCTACAATATAATTGTATTGAACACTTTAATACAAATGTGTACTGGTCTAATCTTATTATGATCAGAAACTAAATAATTAAACAATCAAATCATATATATATATATATATTGTCTATCCACAACTGGAAACAGAATACTGAAGACTAGAATAGGAACAATACAATAGAAAATTAAACAGACTTTCTTTGGCGGTTCTTTTTAATAAAAATAAAATATTTTTAGACTGCAACAATTTTGGGAGATAAGAAAGATTTACAGAAATAAATTTTAATAATTAAACCACAATCGGATTTACAAAGGCCTGACGTTGGCGTTAACATGAAACAGACCGCTACCTCTGTGCGTTCACTTCCTTGTCCACTTAAATGTTAGCCAGACGTTTATCCTCAGCTTGTGTACATATCAGTATAGATACTTGGGTCAACATCAAGTAGTGAGTGCGTTTCATCGTCGAACATAAACTTCATGGCATGGGTGATGTCTGATGTACGTTGTGGCGCAGTAGTTATCAGAGAGCCGAGTTCAAATTCCAGTTGAAGACACACACACACACACATATATATATATATATATATATAAACCTTCAGATATTGGAGGCCATGTACATCAAATCTAAACAACCAACACTTAATAAAATCACCTTTAAATCCGGACATAACACGTTACATTGCACTTGAATACATGGTTTTGTTGTCATTTCGCGCTATCACGCGGTGTGACGTCATAGAACCGCATTGCAAATTTGAGAAATGCGTTTGTTATTTTTGGTAACTATTGCCGTTGCCTAGCGGAGTTTTATGTCAACACAAATTAAAATCGTCGGTGATGGTGTATGTTATTGTATTACTGTCTTAAAGACCTCTCTGAAGATGGCTCATGTGAGCTGAAAGCTTAGAAACAAATTAATAAAAAATTATCCAAATGTTGGAGAATTTTTATCTTTATTTTAAACTGAAATTAAAGTCAAAATACAACGTTTAGAACGGCTCATGATTAAATATAATAGATATTCATTGTCTCTTATATTTAACAGTATATGTTTAGATAATTATCTGCTGCCTCGATACACTATATATATATATACACACTTTGATTATAATAAACTATTTTATTTCGATTCAGAATGCATTTTATTCTAATTTTTCAAAACTTTTAATTTATAACTAGCATTTTTAATATACGTTTATTTATTAATCCATTTTTTAAAATTCATTTTATTTATTTTTATATAAAATCTATTATTATTATTATGTCATTTTTCATCATATTTCGATTTCTGCTTTGGTCTCACTACCAACCAAGTCTGCGGGGAGACCTAAGGCAGGTAGTGGCGTGTTGTTATGGCTCCATTTCATGTTTTCCTATCTTAACTATCATCTCCAGCATTACATAGATAAAGTTTTCCTTAGTGTGTACTTTCCTTTCCTGTACTTAATAAGACAATTTTTTGTATATCTCTTAAACTGGGGTTTCCAGGGATTCTTTCAATGTGTTGTTTTGTTCCATTTTTTATCATTCCAAGTGCACCTACTATCACTGGCACAACTCTTGTTTTCAATTTCCACATTTTTTCTATTTCAATTTCCAGGTCTTTATATTTTGACAGTTTTTCAAATTCCTTGATTGCTATGTTACAATCCGCTGGACAAGCCATATCAATTAATAGACAAGTTTTCTCCTTCTGGTTTTTAACAATAATGTCTGGCCTGTTTGCTTCAATTTTTCTGTCTGTGTAGATGGTGTAATCCCATAGAATGGTTACATCTTCTATTTCTGTAACCGGTGCTGGGTGATGTTCATACCAGTGTTTGTTTACAGCTTTTCCATAATGTTTGCATATTGTCCAATGTAAATATTGCCCAACTCTATCGTGGCGATTTTTATATTCATTTGGGGCAAGCACAGAACAGCCTGAGATTAGGTGGTCTATTGTTTCTTGGTGTTTATCACAAAACCTGCATTTTGGATCCATATTATTATGCATAATATTTGCCTGAAAGTTTCTCGTGAAAAGACTTTGGTCTTGTGCTGCAAGAATAAAGCCTTCAGTTTCGGACTTTAATCCAGATGCATGTAACCTTCGATGTGTATTAACTTTGTCAACATTGGATTTATTGCACTTACTGGATATTGGCCATGCAGAGGTTTGTCTTGCCAGCGCTGTTTCATCTGTTCAAGAGCTTTATCTTTGGCTTTCATTTTTATATTTTTTGCCGCAATAGTCGGCTCTTGGCTTCCGTTCTGCTTTTCTACAGAATCTACTAACTGTAAATCTTGTTTGAATTTATTATTATTATTATTATTATTATTATTATTATTATTATTATTATTATATTCTAATACAATTCTTAATATCATAATACAATATTTTAGATATATATTTAATTATCAAAAAATTGAAATATCAATTTAATTATTTTAATATATATTTGATTATCATTTTTCTACATATGATATTTATTTTTTACGTTTATTTAATAGATTTTTTCTCAAGAAATTTAATAATTTATAATTTTTCATATAGATACAATGGGCATGGGTCGGTTAAAGTCTTACATTTTCTAGCTTTTTTTAAATTTCCATTTTAATGTGTGTCTTTTATTTGTTTCCTTTAGCTACCAAATTATATTTCGATAGGGATATTCTATTTCTCTACTTATTATTATTAAATGAAGACGTTTGTTGATAAAATCGTTTTTTAGCAAGTTCTTAATACTATCCACATACATCTTTACGTTATTAGGGTTTTCCATAGCAGAAATTTTACATTTATACACAATTACTTCCGTCAGGCACATATTTTCCAAAGGACAATCTATAGGTTTTATACAATTACGTTTATTATTGTCCAAATTGTTAATTTCAGTCATTAGATCATTTTCATTTTCAATTATGTTTGAATTTTTGTTGTTATTATTATTATGATTTTTATAACTTTTCAAAATTATTTATGCAACTATAACTTAATTTAATAGTATTTTTATTGAAGATCTGACTTAATAATTAGACTCTATTAAATAAACGTAATGAAATAACTGTCAAATGTAAACATTGCGAAATGTTACCTTAGAATATGGATAAAAAATATGCTTATTAACTTGCATATATTTAGGGACCTTCATTAATTTACGGGAAAAACAGCATAGCGTAATGCAAAACGCCACAAACTTAACGAAAATAAAGTTTTATAGTCAAAATGTTGATGTTATTATTAAGAAGAAAAATCAAAGAACTTTTTAATTATTTTTCAAATTTTTTGAATCCTTTCTAACACGTTCGAAATTTTGGTTAGAATTCTTGTTTTGTTTACGGCATCGCCTTCTACAAAGTTTAATATTGATTTTTTTTGCGCTTTTTTCTGTTGAAAACACATTAATTTGAAAATTCTTGTAAAAATCTAATAATTGTCCGATTTTAATAAAATTTTCAAAACTTATTCATAAAAGAATCAAATTATTTTTAAATGTTTCTTTTTAGAAAATATTGATAAAAAAATTTTTTTTAAATGTTTTACCCCCACCCCACCCGCCACTTATTTACTTTTTTTTTCAAATTTGTACAATTTAACTAAAAGTCTGCTCTGAATTGAAAAATAATGAATTTTTTTTTTTTTAATCATCTCACCCCGAGCAAGGCATTCCACTGCCACTATTGCGCATGGGGCTACATAGGGGAAGGTAAAGAGAAGGAGTGGTTAGACATAGGGCATGTCAGGAGGAAGGTGACAGATGAGTAAGGATAGCGAGGATGAGGGTTGGGCGGATGGGAAGTGTGTTTGATAGAATGGGAGCAGGTTGGTGTGTTATAAACCAATAAACCTATGATATTACATAATTAAAAAAGTTTTGAATTGTTTTTATAAATAAGTGATATTAAGAACATTATTGTCTGAAGAAATAAGATTCTTCTGATGAATAATGAATTTTTACAAAACTTTTTTTGTTTTTTTTTTTACATTTTAATTATAATAATCTAAATCTATCTAAACTTATTTATAAATGGAACTTTGTCTGTGTGTGTGGGTGTGTATCCGTTATCTATAGACTTCGAAACGGCTGAACCGATTTTCTTGAAAATTTACACAGTTGTACTATAAGCGTCTGCGAGTGTTTTTAGCTAGGTTTTCTGTCGAGGTACCCCCGATAAATATCGAAAATCTATAATCGAAAAAATCAGGTTATAGAAGGAATGGTTCAATTCTAATCAAATTTGATATAGTCATAGACAAAGACATAAGAAACGATATTCAGAAGTTTCAATGTTGCAGTTCTTACAATAGTGCAGAAAATCGATAATATATATATATATATATATATATATATATATATATAAAAGGCAAGATGTTTGTGTGTGTGTCTGTTTATCTGTCTCTATGTCCTTTATACAAATCCACAATTTTTATCCGATTCTCACCAAACTTCACTTTAGGCTGAGTCTGAGCTCCAAAACCATGGATTAATTTCAAATCTTTCATTACTCCCGAGCAACTCCGGGCTATACTGCTAGTGTATAATAGTTTAAAATTTATTAGGATGTGATGTAGTAATTAAGTGAAAATTAAATTTACGAGTCCAAAATTGCAAAATCACGCTATTTATTTTTAAAATAATTTTTAATTTATTATATTTTTATCTTATTTCTATGTATGATAGACTGAAATCCACCAGAATGTTTTATTTAATAGAAATCATAAATTTACTCATTTAGCTTTTAATTAAATCTAAAACGAAATCTTCAAGATTTTTTTTTTCATTTTAAAAAATTAATTTTAAAATCAGGTATCGAAAATTTACACTTAAAAGTGGAGGTACCTACATATATCTAATAATTTGTTTTAGAAAGATAATAATTAAATAGATATTAAAATAATTAAATTGAAATTTAATTTTTTTAAATAATTAAACAGATATTTAAAGCTTCTATTATGATAGTAAGAATTGTATTAGAACATAATAATAATAATAATAATAATAATAATAACAACAACAACAACAACAACAACAACAACAACAATAAATAGATAAAATTCCTAACTTTTGGCTATATCATTTAAATACAGCACATAAAAAAACTAGCCAAAGAAGTTCAAGAAATGGTTGACGATCCCACTAAAATTCCTACATGGATGACCAAAGGAATTACATTTCTTCTACCCAAGAATAGTGACACAAACAACCCGAAAAACTACAGACCGATTACATGCCTTCCGACAACATATAAACTAATAACATCTATTTTAACAAAACAGACATATTTATTCTTGGAAAGAAATGACATGTTACCGCTTGAACAAAAAGGGTGCAAACGTGGCTGTTACGGATGTAAAGACCAATTGCTTATTAACAGGATGATCCTAGAAAACTGCTACAGTATAGAGAAAAATCTTAGTAGTGCCTGGATAGATTATCGTAAGGCATTCGATAGTGTACACATTCCTGGATCTTAAAGACTTCAAATATATACAAGGTATGGAAAACAACCTTTTGCCTCAATCATATAAATGGAAATTATAAGTCTGGTGAAATAAACAACAAAAGAGGTATATTTCAAGGTGACCCTTTGTCTCCCTTACTATTCTGCATATCATTAATGGCACTAACCAGTCAACTTAACAAGACAGAATGTGGTTATAAAACAGCTCAAAAGAAACTAAGCCATATTTTTTAGATGGATGACTTAAAGTTGTATGCTAAGAATGACAATGAGCAGGAAGGTCTTCTGCAAACTGTAAAATGCTTCAGTGAAGACATTGAAATGAAATTTAATTTGAATAAATGTGCTAAAGCTACAGTTTTGCGAGGATCGCTACAACAAACATCCTCAATTAGCTTAGACATTGCTGTAACAATAAAAGATTTAGAGCCAGAAGAAGCTTATAAATAACTAGGTGTAAATGAGAGTGAAATAATTCACCATAAACAAATGAAAGAAATAGTGCGTAAAGTGTACTATAGAAGGCTACGACTGATATTAAAACTGAATTAAATTCTCAGAACAGAATTATGGCCATTAATAGCCTTGCTATCCCAGTGACCCAATATAGTTTCAACATCTTGAACTGGACTCTAAACATCAGACTAATGGATTCTAAAACAAGAAAGCTTATTTCTAAGCATGAGATGCATCATCCAAAGGCTGATATAGACCGTCTATACATACCCCGTAGAGAAGGGGGAAGAGGTCTTATTCAGCCAGAATTGTCATACAAGACAACAACTATTGACTTACTAATATACATAGAGACAACAAAGGACTGGATGCTACAATTAGTCAAACAACATGAAAACTGAAAGAAAAAATATTCAATAATAAAAGAAGACAGTTAATACAAACAAGATTTGCATTTCGTAGATTCTGTAGAAAAGCAAAACAGAAGCCAAGAACCAACTATTGCGGCAAAATGTATGAAAATGAAAGCCAAAGATAAAGCTCTTGAACAGATGAAAAAATGCTGGCAAGACAAACTTCTGCATGGCCAATATCCAGACCGTGCCAATAAATCCAATGTTGATAAAGTTAATACTCATCGATGGTTACGTGCATCTGGATTAAAAGCTGAGACTGAAGGCTTTACTCTTGCAGCGCAAGACCAATGTCTTTTCACTAGAAACTTTCAGGCAAATATTATATATAATAATGTGGATCCTAAATGCAGGTTCTGTGATAATTACCAAGAAACAATAGGCCATCTCAAGATGCTCTCTACTCGCTCCAAATGAATATAAATATCGACACGATAGAGTGGGGCAATATTTACATTGGACAATGTGCAAACCCTATGGAAAATCTGTAAACAAATACTAGTATGAAGACCACCCAGCACCGGTTACAGAAATAGAAGATGTCAGCATTCTATGGGATTGCACCATCTACAGAGACAGAAAAATTGAAGCATATAGGCCGGACATTATTGTTAAAAACCGGAAAGAAAAAAGTTGCCTAATAATTGATATGGCTTGTCCAGCAGATCGTAACATAGCAAACATGGAATTAAAACAAAAAATTATTAAAATATAAAGACCTGGAAATTGAAATAGAAAACATGTGGAAATTGAAAACAAGAATCGTGCCAGTGATAGTAGGTGCACTTGGAATGATAAAAAAATGGAATAAAACAACACATTGAAAGAATCCATGGAAACCCCAGCTTAAGAGATATACAAAAAATTGTCTTGTTAAGAACAGCCCACACACTCAGGAGAACTTTGTCTATGGATAATAGGGGAGATATATTAAAACATGAAATGGAGGCATAACAGCACAACACAGCCTGCCTTAAGACTTCCCGTAGACTTGGTAGGTAGTGCGACCATAGCAGAAATGGAAATATGATGAAAACTGACAACATAATAATAATAAAAATATAGATTTTACATGAATAGAATAAAATGAATTTTAAAAAATTGTTTAATATGTATGTTGTGTATAAATTAAAAGTTCTGAAAAAACATTTTTTTTAATCGTATCACCCCGAGCAAGGGGGTAACGCCACTGATGTGCAGGGGGCTACATAATAGTGAAAAGAATGGAAAAAAAGAAACCGGAAACCACATCCTAAACAGGGAACAAGCGATGAGCCTCTTAACCTGTTCAATAGACCTGGGTGGAGTGTGAACCGGGCGATAGATAGATCTATCTACTCCAATTGAAAGAAAAACAAAACAAAAAACAAAGTGAGAAGATTGGAAATGGGAAAGCCGGAAACTACATCCTAAACAAGGAACAAGGGATGAGCCTCTTAACCTGTTCAATAGACGTGGGTGGAGTGTGAAACGGGCGATAGATAGATCTATCTACTCCAATTGAAAAAAAAAACAAAACAAAGTGAGAAGATTGGAAAAGAGAAAGCCGGAAACCACATCCCAAACAGGGAACAAGCGATGAGCCTCTTAACCTGTTCAATAGACCTGGGTGGAGTGTGAACCGGGCGATAGATAAATCTATCTACTCCAATTGAAAACAAAACCAAAAACAAAGTGAGAAGATTGGAAAAGAGAAGGCCGGAAACTACATCCTAAACAAGGAACAAGGGATGAGCCTCTTAACCTGTTCAATAGACGTGGGTGGAGTGTGAACCGGGCGATAGATAGATTTATCTACTCCTAATTGAATAAAAATAAAAAATAAAAAACACAGTGAGAAGATTGGAAAAGAGAAAGCCGGAAACCACATCCTAAACAGGAAACAAGGGATGAGCCTCTACACCTGTTCAATAGACGTGGGTGGAGTATGAACTGGGCGATAGTTCAGTCTATCTACTCCAACTGGAAAAAAAAATTAACAAAAGAGAAAAGTGGAAAGATTGGAAAATAGAAAGCCGGAAGCCACATCCTAAACAGGGAACAAAGGATGAGCCTCTCCACCTGTTCAATAAACGTGGGTGGAGTGTGAACCGGGCGATAGTTCAGTCTATCTACTCCAATTGAAAAAAAAAATTAACCAAAGAAAAAAGTGGAAAGATTGGAAAAGAGAAAGCCAGCATCAGCGTCGTCGATCGTTTGAATACAGTTCTTAACATGCCATCTTGCGTGTTCTGACAGCCATCCTTTTCACGCAAGAGTAAAAACGGCTAGCCGATTCCCTCTCCATCTCTGCAGCATTCAATTTCAAAGATACCCCCACCCGCCGTGACCCACCAGTAATAAAGATGTGAAGCTGTGATCAATAATAAATTATACCCCCCTTCAATTGCAAGACCAACCTTTTGTTCTGCAAGCATCACGTTGTTAGGGAAATAAAAATCTTTCGCAAGAGTGGAGTCGTAAGTCACTCAGTTAAAGGAATGTGCAATAAACGCCAAATCCTAACTCTCGTTCTTGTTTAGATATGAATAAGAAATTACGTACCTTGATTATCTATATATATATATAAAAGGCAAGATGTTTGTGTGTGTGTCTGCTTATCTGTCTGTATATCCTTTATACAAATCCACAATTTTTATCCGATTCTCAACAAACTTCCCAAAAATATTTTTTCGGCTTCCGGTCAGATCATGGGCTACTTATTTTTTCCCGACTTCCCCCCGATATCGGAAATCGATACCCCGATATCCGATCAGGTCTGATCAAGATCATGATTTCAGTCCTTTTATCGTAGTTCTTACTTCAGAATTTGCTCTAACTTGGTAAAATTATAGTTTTTAGTTTCAAACATTAGTAGATCATTTTCCCCGACATCGGAAATCGATACCCCCGATATTCTATCGAATCTGATTAAAAACCTATATTCAGCCATGAATATGGCTCATTTTCTCTAATTTTACTCCCGATGGGTACTATAAGTTTTCATGAACTTACTTAGGTTAGTTTATCCTTGGATGACTTATTTGATTTTGATATTAGAAACCGATACCCCGATATCCTATCGGGTCTGATCAAAATCAGGTTTTCAGCCCTTTTATTTTTGGTTTTGCTTCGGGTTTTGCTCTAAGTTGGTATAATTGTAGTTCTTAGTCTCAGCCATGATACCATTTACTCAAAGAACTTATTTAGCTATCAAATTTCAGTTTGCGACGGCAAACCTATTTGACATAGGTACCGGAAATCAAAATTTGACTTACATCCATTCATTTTTCTTTAAATCTACGGTTTCGCTTTAATCGGAAACAACTGTTGCTTTTTAGTCTTTCATGCTAACGTCCAGAGAGTCTGAGCTCCAGGACCATGCATTAGTTTTAAAGCTTTCATTACACCCGAACAACGCAAGGCCATACTACTAGTATATATATACATGTGTGTGTGTGTCTGTGTGTCTGTGCCTGTCTGTCTGTGCCTGTCTGTCTGTCTGTCTGTCTGTCTGTCTGTCTGTCTGTTTGTGTATAGTATATGTTAATAAATATACACATTATCCTACCATCTATAGCACGATTTGGAATTTAATTCACTATGCAATCATCAGATGCTTATTATGAAATGACCGTTTAGAAATCTTCATTCTCGTTCTTTGCGCTGTCCAAGGTAGTTATATATTAAAAAGCTGGGGTGCTATTATATAATTTAATTTGATTTCACTGAAACTTAAACATGAAATTGAAAAGTAAAATCTCATAAGTTAAATGAAAATTTAAATAAAAATTAATTGGTAGAATTTTTTGTGGTAGAGGTTATAGATGTGTGTGTTTCTTATTTTTGTGTGTATCTATGTTTGAATTAAAGCTCTAATTTTGCTTTTAATTATTTCAAATAATTTCAATTTTTACAAATAAAAGAACTTAAAAAAAATCAAATACTGAAAACGCACAAGAAAAGATGAAAATAGATAAACAATTTGTTGTAAACGCGAAAGACGGGTCTCAATTTTCACAGGGTACGTGCTCGTCCAAAACACCGTTTCCAAAAAAAAACAAAAAAAAACTTGAGTACTCCCAACGTTCAGCTTACAGTGTCAGTTAAGTGCCATAAGTGGTACACGCTTGGTCGATCATGTCTCGAAAGAGATTTGACTGACTGGGCAGATGATTATCGCGTGGGTGGCTGCCATTACTTTCTGCGGTAGACTTGTTGCCAGCCAAGGCTATAGAACCCAATCTATCCTGTTATTTAACACATAACTTGATGGAAGAGACGGATTAATACCTTTCTCAAGAGTATTTGTGCGAAAGTGAATGCAAAAAATTCAACTAGAATTCGAACTTTGCTCCCCCGATTATCTCGTTCCGAGACGATGCCCACTGCACCACAAGGCAAATCTAGTGCAGTTAGCAGAAAACGCTCGCATGGAGTTTCTTTTTCTTTTTTTCTTTGTCCCATCTCACCTCCTCCTCTAGAAATAACGATACTTCGATATTACAAAAGAAATGGTTGTCAGACAAACGAATTTTCTTTTTTCACAACAGTTCGTCGACGGGTAAGTACGCTCATTTCTTTCAGTAAGCCAACCGAACTCGCTTATAACGGCGTTTTCTCGGCTCGATTTGGTTACGGATTCACCACAATATACAGTACTGTATATATATATATATATATATATATATATATATATATATATATATATATAGTACTGTGCAAAACTATTAGGACAAGAACTATTTTTTATATATTTTCTGAGGCATCAAAATAAAGTTTAAAATCACCCCTGTCCTAACACTTTTGCACACTACCGGTGGTGTGCAAAATTATTAGGACAGGGGTGATTTTCCTAAAAACCTCATTGAAATTCAAATACAGAGTGAAAAGCCAAGTAAATTACTAATAAATATTGATTATTTAAAACTAGGTGTACAAGAAATGCATTAAAAAGAATTTATATTTAATTTTTTCCGATTTTCTATTAAACAAGTTATTTTGAAATTACTCATTATTCTATTATCCTTGCATATGACTGACCTTTTTCCTATTACCCGCTATCGAATTGATAGACCTAATATTACTTCGCAATAGTACGCTCATTTCTTTCAGTAAGCCAACCAATGTCGCTTATAACGGCGTTTTCTCGGCTCGATTTGGTTACGGATTCACCAGCCAAGTAAAATGGATTAATCTTATCAGCAGGCTTAAGTAAAATGACGATATCGAATCTTTTTTTTTTTTTTTTTTTTTTTAATCATTTCACCCCGAGCAAGGCAGAAACGCCACTGATGTGCAGGGGGTTACATAAATGTAGAAAGATTAATTAGAAAAGAGTGAGGAGTACAAGCTAGTTAGAAAGGAACAATAGAAAGCTGAGAAAGCAGGTGCAATGACAGATACATGGGCGGAGAGAATGTGAAGATTATACAGGGGAGGGGAGAGAGCTAGAGTCCAGTGGTTAGTAGGTGTTTGTATTGAAGCAGTCGTCTTCGAATGACTGCTCTGTAACCCTATAACACTGTCAGCTCTCTGCTTCCGAGCAGAGAGCACAAACCCAGTCGTGGTTCCGCCGAAGGGTAGAACCACGACTCGGTAAAAATAGACAGACATATTTTTGGCCCGCCTATATGGCTGGCAATACCCACATTAAAATGACCATGTGTCACATCCGGCCTTGCGTGGGAAGGCTAGTAAATACAGTAGGTGAGTATTAACTTTGCTTTTAAATTTCTGGAGGTCGTAGCCGTCAGGAAAGCAAGAATACGGGAGTGAGTTCCACAGGCGGGAAGTGCGAGAGAGGAAGCTGCAGGAGTAGAATTGTCGTCTGCGTTTGGCTAACCTGACTGTGATCGATTCACTATGCAGGACCAGGAAGTTTTTTCCCCGTCTGAATCCATCCTGTACATATATAAATCTACCATCCACTCGTGCATTGAATACTGGTGCCACATCTGGTCGAGTGCCTCTGCTATTCACCTCGGGGTTCTTGACAAAATCCAACGGAGAATCTGTAATGTGATCGATACCGACTTGGTAGCTCAGATGCAGTCACTTTCTCACCGGCTCAATGTGGCTTCTCTGTGTCTCTTCTACAAATACTTTCACGGCTTCTGCTCCAATGAACTTAGCTCACTGGTGCCCCTATGTATGAATTTACACAAGCTACTAGACTAGCAACTAGATCCCACATTTTTAGAGTGAAACCGATAAAATGTCACAGCAATTTCTACTCTAACAGCACCTTTTTTCGCACTTCCCGTCAGTAGAATTCCCTTCCGAATACTTGCTTCCCCGACAACTACAATCATCAGGAATTTCAATGTAAATCAATCGTCGTCTCCTATCTCACTAACTCGCATCGTTTTTCCAAAGCTCTTTTCTCCATCTACTCCACCCCATCACACCGGTATTCACATCCTTCTATTACCCTCCTCCTGACACCTCCTATAGCCTACCTCTCTTTCTCATGATTTTCCCCTATGTGACCCCCCTGCGCAACAGTGGCAGTAAAACCGCCTTACTTGGGGTGAAATGATTAAAAAAAAATTCAAATAAACTAAATAAATAATTTTAATCCTTGACAAAATCCAACAGAGAACCTGTAATGTGATCGATCCCGACTTGGCAGCTCGGATACAGTCACTTTCTCACCGGCGCAATGTGGCTTCCGTGTGTGTCTTCTACAAATACTTCCATGGATTCTGTTCAGATGAACTTAGCTCACTGCTACCCACCCCATATTTGAATTTACTCGGGCAACAAGTTTAGCAACTAGGTCCCACCCTTTTACTGTGAAACTAATAAATTGTAAACGCAAATTCTACTCCATCAGCTTCTTTTCTTGCACTTCCCGCCTATGGAATTTCCTTCCATTTTCTTGCTTTCCCGACAGTTAAAATCTCCAAGAATTTAAATGTAAAGTCAGTAGTCATCTCCTATCTCACTAACTTGCATCCTCCCTCTCATGCTCCTTTCTTCGTCCACTCCACTCTCATCAGTATTCTCAACCTTCACTTACCCTCTTCGTGACACCCCATGTAACCTGTCGCTCTTTCTCATAACTTACCTCATATGTAACCCCCTGCTCAACAGGTAGTAAAATGCCTTGCTTGGGGCGACACGATAATAAATAAGAAATGACCAAACCACGCCCACCGTAAGAATAATAAAATAAGCTACCCACTTGTTCCTGCGACTTTTAGTTCTTTCCCGACCTGAAAGAGAACCACGTGAGCAATCGTTTTCAAGATACTGTGACGATGAAGAAAATCGTTTTCAAAAAAAGAAAATCGTTTTACGGAAATTGTAACGACGAAGAAGAACGTGATAAAAGAGTGTTGACAAGGCTGGGGATCAAAAAACAGTCCCTAAACTTGTTCCTGGGTCTTTTAGTTCTTTCCCGACCTGAAGGAGAACCACGTGAGCAATCGTTTTCAAGATACTGTGATGATGAAGAAAATCGTTTTCAAAAAAAGAAAATCGTTTTACGGAAATTGTAACGACGAAGAAGAACGTGATAAAAGAGTGTTGACAAGGCTGGGGATCAAAAAACAGTCCCTAAACTTGTTCCTGGGTCTTTTAGTTCTTTCCCGACCTGAAGGAGAACCACGTGAGCAATCGTTTTCAAGATACTGTGACGATGAAGAAAATCGTTTTCAAAAAAGAAAATCGTTCTACGGAAATTGTAACGACGAAGAAGAACGTGATAAAAGAGGATGGGGATCAAAAAACAGTCCCTAAACGTGTTCCTGCAACTTTTAGTTATTTACCAACCTGAAGGAGAACCACATCAGCAATCGTTTTCAAGAAATTGTGACGATGAAGAAAAACGTGACAAAGGAACTGGACACCTTCACTTTGGATAATTTCCATAGGGCCTTCATGATATGGTTAAAGCGCTACAACTACAGACATTGAAGTCAGATGATCCTACTTAGAAGCAGCTGGGGGTACCTCTTTTAAATTAAAAAAAAAACACTTCACAGGTAAAAAGTTCGAAACTAAAATAGTTAACAGGTTTGCGCGTAAAGATAAAGAGGGATAGTGAAAGATCAAAAGTTATTTACATAAACTAAATATAAGAAAGTTGTGGAGAGCCATGACTGCTTAATATAACACATAAAAATCTTGCTGTACAATGAAAAGTGAACTCCATATTTGTGAAATAATATCAGAAGAATTTAAGTAGCGGAACAAATGTAGCCAGTCTAAAAAGAATAATGAAAAAAGAAGGCTAAAAGAATTTAATACCCATAAGGCTTACAGAAGCTAGAGGAAGAATAGGGAAAGATCTAGTTAACGACCCGAATGAATGGATGCCCGAACAGAGACAAAACGGGGTGGTGAAGTTACCTAAAAAAGCAAAAAGTTGTTGGGGGCCATGATCACCCACATATCGAAAGGACATCGTTCCCTAGAAAGAAATTAGGCAAACAGAAACGAACATATGAAGTAAGAATGAGAAAAGTGTGCACCATATTTGTAACATGAAAAAGTTGGGTAAGTGGCTGAGTTAGACGTCCTAGAATGAATGCTAAGAAAAATCAAAAAGAGTGGTCTTTCAAGATAACATTCATTTTGCAATTTGATAAGAAAGACGAGATCGGTTTAAAAATTGGTGTAGAAATTAGGCAATAAAACAAAAGTGAGGACGTTGCGGTGGGCCATGATTACCCACGTTCCGAAAGGAGAGAGAAAAGAAGGCTAGAAAAATGTTATAATTACAGGGCCAACTGGTGTAATGCAAAAACAGGGAATCAGAAATAAGTTTACCTAAATAGGCAGAGAAAGAATAAAGAAAGATTGAATCAAATCAAAAATGGGCCCAGAAGATACTTAAACAAACAAAAGACAGGAACATGATCAGATAATAACTTTGAAAGACATTTTGTTTAATTTTCATCCCAAACAGGGTAGTTTTACTGCCACTGGTGTGCAGGGGGTTGCATAGACAGAAAAGTGATGAGAAAGAAGGACAAGTTATAGGGGGTGTCAGAAAGTGGGTAAGAGAAGGATGAGAATCCTGGTGTGATGAGAGTGGAGTGGACGGAGAAAGGAACATGAGGGAAAGGATGAGAGTCAGTGAGACAGGAGATGACTATTGACCTTACATTTTTTTTATAATCATATCGCCCCAAGCAAGGCGTTTTACTGTCACTGTTGTGCAGGGGGTTACAGAAGAGGAATGTTATGAGAAAGTGTGACAGGTTATAGAGGGTGTCAGGAAGAGGGTGAGAGAAGGATGAGAATACTGATGAGAGTGAATTGGACGGAGAAAAAAGCATGTGGGAAAGGATGCGAATCAGCGAGGTAGGAGGTGACTATTTACCTTGCATTTAAATTCTTGGAGATTGTAGCTGTCGGAGAAGCAAGTATACGGAAGGGAATTCCACAGGCGGGAAGTGCGAGAAAAGAAGCTGTTAAATTAGAAGTTGCTGTTACATTTTTTGATTTCCCTGTAAAAGAGTGGGACCTAGTTGCTAGTCTAGTAGCCCGAGTAAATTAGGGGATACCAGTGAGCTACTTTCATCGAAGCAGAAGCCGTGAAAGTATTTGTAGAAGAGGCACAGGGAATTACGCCGGTGAGAAAGTGACTGCAGTTAAACTGTCAAGTTGGGATCGATCACATTACAGATTCTCCGTTGGATTTTGTCAAGAATTCCGAGGTGCCTAGCTGGTTCACCTGACCAGCTGTGGCAGCAGTAATCAATACACGAGCGGATCATAGATTTATATATATATATATGCAGGATGGATTCAGACGGGAAAAACTTCCGGCCCTACACAGTGTACCTACCTACGTAGCAGCGAATTTAGCTATGGATTCGATATAGTCATTCCACTTGAGGTTTGCTGAGAGATTTAGGCCGAAGAGGCGCAATGTTTTGCTTTCAGGGAGTCTAGATGATTCATAAAAGAAAATGTTGCACAAAACTGAACAAGTTGGGTCGCAATGTGAAAGAAGAGCGCCATATTTGTGTCATAGTCTATAAGAATAGTTGGATACTCGTCTGAGCTATAGTAGATGACCTAGAATTAATAATGAAAACAGATCTAGAAGAGTGACAGTTCAAGATGACTTTTAATTCGTGATTTCGTAAGAAAGAGGAAATTAATTTAAAGATTTTTCAAGAACTTAGCTAACGAACCATAAGACAGAACGTTGTGGAGGAGCATGATCATCCATGGAGAGAGAAAAATAGCTAGAACATTGTAAGACTTACAGTACATACTGATGGTAGGAGAAGAAAAACAGCAATTAAGACATTTAAAAAGGCAGAGAAAGGATAGGGAGTCAGGGTAAAAGGGGATTGCTACTTAGAGCTTCAAAAGATGGGAAGTTATGGAGAGTCATGATCATTACGCTCAATGACTGTTCACCTTGAATGGCCTTTTGATAATGCAAACTTGCATTGTCAAGATGGAGACAATATCTTTTTTCTCTATCTCTCTCGGAAAAGTAATTAATTTAATT
The DNA here is from genome assembly GCA_037127315.1 of Ascarosepion bandense. Taxonomy (NCBI): domain Eukaryota; kingdom Metazoa; phylum Mollusca; class Cephalopoda; order Sepiida; family Sepiidae; genus Ascarosepion; species Ascarosepion bandense. Next base: position 265,672 of record JBBBDQ010000737.1, read on the forward strand.
AGACAAATTAAAAACGGCAATCAGGCGAAATAATATGCATGGCTAACAACCTTATCTTAATTAGATTTCTTCTTCATAAACTAATAAGTGACATGCGTTGTATTCACTAATAATGTATGTCAATATCGATGTCATAATTATTTATATTCTAATACCAGTGTTTCTCCAACTCATTACTAATGTCTCTTTGCCCAAAAGTCTGAGGCTTACGGCCATATCACGTTGAATACACCGGTTCTCGCTCGATCACCGAAGTTGAGCCTGGTCAGTATCTTAGACGGGTGACCGCTTGGTAATACCAGGGGCTGTAAGCGTTTAGTGACGGATGTGCGTGCTTACGGCCTATCACGTTGAATACACAGGTTCTCGCTGAATTACCGAATTTAAGCAACGTTGAGCCTGGTCAGTACTTAGATGGGAGACTGCTTGGGAATACCAGGTGCTGTAAGCGTTTAGTGACGGATGTGCGTGCTGACGGTCATATCACGTTGAATACACCGGTTCTCGCTCGATCACCGAAGTTGAGCCTGGTCAGTACTTAGATAGGCGACCACTTGGGAATACCAGGTGCTGTAAGTGTTTAGTGACGGATGTGCGTGCTTACGGTCATATCACGTTGAATACACCGGTTCTCGCTCGATCACGAAGTTGAGCCTGTGGTCAGTACTTAGATGGGCGACCACTTGGGAATACCAGGTGCTGTAAGCGTTTAGTGACGGATGTGCGTGCTGACGGTCATATCACGTTGAATACACCGGTTCTCGCTCGATCACCGAAGTTGAGCCTGGTCAGTACTTAGATAGGCGACCACTTGGGAATACCAGGTGCTGTATGCGTTTAGTGACGGATGTGCGTGCTGACGGTCATATCACGTTGAATACACCGGTTCTCGCTCGACCACCGAAGTTGAGCCTGGTCAGTACTTAGATAGGCGACCACTTGGGAATACCAGGTGCTGTAAGCGTTTAGTGACGGATGTGCGTGCTGACGGTCATATCGTTGAATACACCGGTTCTCGCTCGATCACCGAAGTTGAGCCTGGTCAGTACTTAGATAGGCGACCGCACTTGGGAATACCAGGTGCTGTAAGCGTTTAGTGACGGATGTGCGTGCTGACGGTCATATCACGTTGAATACACCGGTTCTCGCTCGATCACCGAAGTTGAGCCTGGTCAGTACTTGAATGAGCAGCCATGGGGAATACGGTGCTGTAAGCGTTTAGTGACGGATGTGCGTGCTGACGGTCCTCCACGTTGAATACACCGGTTCTCGCTCGATCACAGTTGAGCCTGGTCGGTACTTAGATAGGCGACCACTTGGGAATACCAGGTGCTGTAAGTGTTTAGTGACGGATGTGCGTGCTTACGGTCATATCACGTTGAATACACCGGTTCTCGCTCGATCACCGAAGTTGAGCCTGGTCAGTACTTAGATAGGCGACCATGGGAATACCAGGTGCTGTAGCGTTTGGTGACGGATGTGCGTGCTGACGGTCATATCACGTTGAATACACCGGTTCTCGCTCGATCACCGAAGTTGAGCCTGGTCAGTACTTAGATAGGCGACCACTTGGGAATACCAGGTGCTGTAAGCGTTTGGTGACGGATGTGCGTGCTGACGGTCATATCGTTAAGTACGCCGGTTCTCGCTCGACACGAAGTTGAGCCCTGTATGGTCAGTACTTAACGAATAAACGACCACTTGAGAATACCAGGTGCTGTAAGCATTTAGTGACGGATGTGCGTGCTGACGGTCATATCACGTTGAATACACCGGTTCTCGCTCGATCACCGAAGTTGAAGCCTGGTCAATTTGTAGATAGGCGACCACTTGGGAATACAGGTGCTGTAAGCGTTTAGTAGCGGATGTGCGTGCTGACGGTCATGTCGTTGAATACACCGGTTCTCGCTCGACCACCGATTGAGCCTGGTCGAGTACTTAGATAGGCGACCGCGGGAATGCGGGTGCTGTAAGCGTTTAGTGACGGATGTGCAAAGGTAACACGGTCCTTATCACGTTGAATACCACCGGTTCTCGCTCGATCCCCAAAGTTGGAGCTGGTCAGTACTTGAATGAGCGGCCGCTTGAGGAATACCGGGTGCTGTAAGTGTTTAGTGACGGATGTGCGTGCTTACGGTCATATCACGTTATGAATACCGGTTCTCGCTCGATCACCGAAGTTGAGCCTGGTCAGTACTTAGATAGGCATTACTTGGGAATACCAGGTGCTGTAAGCGTTTAGTGACGGATGTGCGTGCTTACGGTCATATCACGTTGAATACACCGGTTCTCGCTCGATCACCGAGAGATTGAGCCTGGTCAGTATTTAGACGGGTGACCGCTTGGGAATACCAGGTGCTGTAAGCGTTTAGTAACAGATGTGCGTGCTTGCAGTCATATCACGTTGAATACACCGGTTCTCCGCTCAAATCCACCGAAGTTGAGCCTGGTCAGTACTTAGATAGGCGACCACTTGGGAATACCAGGTGCTGTAAGCGTTTAGTGACGGATGTGCGTGCTGACGGTCATATCACGTTGAATACCGGTTCTCGCTCGATCACCGAAGTTGGGCCTGGTCCAGTACTTAGATAGGCGACCACTTGGGAATACCAGGTGCTGTAAGCGTTTAGTGACGGATGTATGCGTGCTGACGGTCATATCGTTGAGTCCACCGGTTCTCGCTCGACCACCGAAGTTGAGCCTGGTCAGTACTTAGATAGGCTACCACTTGGGAATACCAGGTGCTGTAAGCGTTTAGTGACGGATGTGCGTGCTGACGGCCATATCACGTTAAATACACCGGTTCTCGCTCGATCACCGAAGTTGAGCCTGGTCAGTACTTTCCGTGATAGCACCACTTGGGAATACCAGGTGCTGTAAGCGTTTAGTGACGGATGTGCGTGCTGACGGTCACATCACGTTGAATACACCGGTTCTCGCTCGATCACCGAAGTTGAGCCTGGTCAGTACTTAGATAGGCGACCACTTGGGAATACCAGGTGCTGTGGGCGGGTTAGGGACGGATGTGCGTGCTGACGGTCATATCACGTTGAATACACCGGTTCTCGCTCGATCACCGAAGTTGAGCCTGGTCAGTGCCTAGATAGGCGACCACTAAATACCAGGTGCTGTAAGTGTTTAGCGACGGATGTGCGTGCTTACGGTCATATCACGTTGAATACACCGGTTCTCGCTCGATCACCGAAGTTGAGCCTGGTCAGTACTTAGATAGGCGACCACTTGGGAATACCAGGTGCTGTAAGCGTTTAGTGACGGATGTGCGTGCTGACGGTCAAATGTTGAATACACCGGTTCTCGCTCGATCACCGAAGTTGAGCCTGGTCAGTACTTAGATAGGCGACCACTTGGGAATACCAGGTGCTGTAAGCGTTTAGTGACGGATGTGCGTGCTGACGGTCATATCACGTTGAATACACCGGTTCTCGCTCGACCACCGAAGCTGAGCCTGGTCAGTACTTAGATAGGCGACCACTTGGGGAATACCAGAAGTTGTGTTTAGTGACGGATGTGTGCTGACGGTCATATCACGTTGAATACACCGGTTCTCGCTCGATCACCGAAGTTGAGCCTGGTCAGTACTTAGATAGGCGACCACTTGGGGAATACCAGGTGCTGTGTTTAGTGACGGATGTGCGTGCCGACGGTCATATCACGTTGAATACACCGGTTCTCGCTCGACCACCGAAGTTGAGCCTGGTCAGTACTTAGATAGGCGACCACTTGGGAATACCAAAGCAAGGCTTTAGCATTTGATGTGCGTGCTTACGGTCATATCACGTTGAATACACCGGTTCTCGCTCGATCACCGAAGTTGAGCCTGGTCAGTACTTAGATAGGCGACCACTTGGGAATACCAGGTGCTCGTAAGTGTTTAGTGACGGATGTGCGTGCTTACGGTCAAGGTCGCCGTTGAATACACCGGGTTCTCGCTCGATCACCGAAGTTGAGCCTGGTCAGTACTTAGATAGGCGACCACTTGGGAATACCAGGTGCTGTAAGCGTTTAGTGACGGATGTTACGGTCATATCACGTTGAATACACCGGTTCTCGCTCGATCACCGAAGTTGAGCCTGGTCAGTATTTAGACGGGTGACCGCTTGGGAATACCAGGTGCTGTAAGCGTTTAGTAACAGATGTGCGTGCTTACGGTCATACTACGTTGAATACACCGGTTCTCGCTCGATCACCGAAGTTGAGCCTGGTCAGTACTTAGATAGGCGACCACTTGGGAATACCAGGTGCTGTAAGCGTTTAGTGACGGATGTGCGAGCTGACGGTCATATCGCGTTGAATACCGGTTCTCGCTCGATCACCGAAGTTGAGCCTGGTCAGTACTTAGATAGGCGACCACTTGGGAATACCAGGTGCTGTAAGCGTTTAGTGACGGATGTGCGTGCTGACGGTCATGTCGTTGAATACACCGGTTCTCGCTCGACCGCCGAAGTTGAGCCTGGTCGGTACTTAGATAGGCTACCGCCGGGAATACCGGGTGCTGTAAGCGCGTTTAGTGACAGGATGTGCGTGCCGAAGCGGTCATATCACGTTGAATACACCGGTTCTCGCTCGATCACCGAAGTTGAGCCTGGTCAGTACCAGAATGAGCGACCACTTGGGAATACCAGATTGCTGTAAGCGTTTAGTGACGGATGTGCGTGCTGACGGTCATATCACGTTGAATACGGTTCTCCGCTCGATCACCGAAGTTGAGCTGGTCAATGCCGATAAACGACCGCCCAGGAATACCAGGTGCTGTAAGCGTTTGGTAGCGGATGTGCGCGACGGTCATATCACGTTGAATACACCGGTTCTCCGCTCGATCATGAAGTTGAGCCTGGTCAGTAGCAGGGCTGGGCGACCACTTGGGAATACCAGGTGCTGTAAGTGTTTAGTGACGGATGTGCGTGCTTACGGTCATATCCGCATTGAATACACCAGTTCTCGCTCGATCACCGAAGTTGAGCTGGTCGGTACTTAGATAGGCGACCACTTGGAATACCAGGTGCTGTAAGCGTTTAGTGACAGATGTGCGTGCTGACGGTCATGTCGTTGAATACACCGGTTCTCGCTCGATCACCGAAAGTTGAGCCTGGTCCAGTACCCAGATAGGCGCGCGACGCGGGAATACCAGGTGCTGTAAGCGTTTAGTGACGGATGTGCGTGCTGACGGTCATATCGTTGAATACACCGGTTCTCGCTCGACCACCGAAGTTGAGCCTGATGGTACTTGAATGAGCGACCGCCGGGATACAGGTGCTGTAAGCGTTTAGTGACGGATGTGCGTGCTGACGGTCATATCGTTGAATACACCGGTTCTCGCTCGATCACCGAAGTTGAGCCTGAGCAGTACTTAGATAGGCGACCACGTAGAATACCAGGTGCTGTAAGCGTTGAGAAACGGATGTGCTGATGCTGACGGTCATATCACGTTGAATACACACCGGTTCTCGCTCGACCACGAAGTTGAGCCTGGTCAGTACTTAGATAAGCGACCACTTGGGAATACCAGGTGTAAGCGTTTAGTGACGGATGTGCGTGCTTACGGTCATATCACGTTGAATACACCGGTTCTCGCTCGATCACCGAAGTTGAGCCTGGTCAGTACTTAGATAGGCGACCACTTGCGGGAATACCGTTTTGTAAGTGTTTAGTGACGGATGTGCGTGCTTACGGTCATATCACGTTGAATACACCGGTTCTCGCTCGATCACCGAAGTTGAGCCTGGTCAGTACTTAGATAGGCGACCACTTGGGAATACCGGGTACTGTAAGCGTTTGGTGACGGATGTGCGTGCTTACGGTCATATCACGTTGAATACACCGGTTCTCGCTCGATCGCCGAAGTTGAGCCTGGTCAGTATTTGAACGGGTGACCGCTTGGGAATACCAGGTGCTGTAAGCGTTTAGTAACAGATGTGCGTGCTTACGGTCATATCACGTTGAATACACCGGTTCTCGCTCGATCACCGAAGTTGAGCTGGTCAGTACTTAGATAGGCGACCACTTGGGAATACCAGGTGTAAGTGTTTAGTGGCGGATGTGCGTGCTTACGGTCATATCACGTTGAATACACCGGTTCTCGCTCGATCACCGAAGTTGAGCCTGGTCAGTACTTAGATAGGCGACACTTGGGAATACCAGGTGCTGTAAGTGTTTAGTGACGGATGTGCGTGCTTACGGTCATATCACGTTGAATACACCGGTTCTCGCTCGATCACCGAAGTTGAGCCTGGTGTGCTTAGATAGGCGACCATGGGAATACCAGGTGCTGTAAGTGTTTAGTGACGGATGTGCGTGCTTACGGTCATATCACGTTGAATACACCGGTTCTCGCTCGATCACCGGTTGAGCCTGGTCAGTATGAATGACGACCCTTGGGAATGGTGCTGTAAGTGTTTAGTGACGGATGTGCGTGCTTACGGTCATATCACGTTGAATACACCGGTTCTCGCTCGATCACCAGTTGAGCCTGGTCGGTACTTAGATAGGCGACCACTTGGGAATACCAGGTGCTGTAAGCGTTTAGTGACGGATGTGCGTGCTTACGGTCATATCACGTTGAATGCACCGGTTCTCGCTCGATCACCGAGATTGAGCCTGGTCAGTACTTAGATAGGCGACCACTTGGGAATACCAGGTGCTGTAAGCGTTTAGTGACGGATGTGCGTGCTGACGGTCATATCACGTTGAATACACCGGTTCTCGCTCGATCACCGAAGTTGAGCCTGGTCAGTACTTAGATAGGCGACCACTTGGGAATACCAGGTGCTGTAAGCGTTTAGTGACGGATGTGCGTGCTGACGGTCATATCATTGAATACCACCGGTTCTCAACTCGACCACCGAAGTTGACCTGGTCGAGTACTTAGATAGGCGACCACTTGGGAATACCAGGTGCTGTAAGCGTTTAGTGACGGATGTGCGTGCTGACGATTCATATCACGTTGAATACACCGGTTCTCACTCGATCACCGAAGTTGAGCCTGGTCAGTACTTAGATAGGCGACCACTTGGGAAATACCAAGGTGCTGTAAGCGTTTAGTGACGGATGTGCGTGCTGACGGTCATATCACGTTGAATACACCGGTTCTCGCTCGATCACCGAAGTTGAGCCTATGGTCAGTGCCCAGATAGGCGGCGGGAATACCAGGTGCTGTAAGCGTTTGGTGACGGATGTGCGTGCTGACGGTCATATCACGTTGAATACACCGGTTCTCGCTCGACCACCGGGGGTGAGCCTGGTCAGTACTTAGATAGGCTACCACTTGGGAATACCAGGTGCTGTAAGCGTTTAGTGACGGATGTGCGTGCCTGACGGTCATATCACACGTTGAATACACCGGTTCTCGCTCGATCACAGTTGAGCCTGGTCAGTACTTAGATAGGCGACCACTTGGGAATACCAGGTGCTGTAAGCGTTTAGTGACGGATGTGCGTGCTGACGGTCATATCACGTTGAATACACGGTTCTCGCTCGATCACCGAGTTGAGCCTGGTCGGTACTTGGAATGGGCGACCACTTGGGAATACCAGGTGCTGTAAGCGTTTAGTGACGGATGTGCGTGCTGACGGTCATATCGTTGAATACGCGGTTCTCGCTCGATCACCGAAGTTGAGCCTGGTCAGTACTTAGATAGGCGACTAGCAGGAATACCAGGGTGCTGTAGAGGTGTTTAGTGACGGATGTGCGTAGCACGGTCATATCGATTGAATACCCCACCGGTTCTCGCTCGATCACCGAAGTTGAGCCTGGTCAGTACTTAGATAGGCGACCACTTGGGAATACCAGGTGCTGTAAGCGTTTAGTGACGGATGTGCGTGCTTACGGTCATATCACGTTGAATACACCGGTTCTGCTCGATCACCGAGTTGAGCCTGGTCAGTAGCAAGATAGGCGACCACTTGGGAGCCACCAGGTGCTGTAAGCGTTTAGTGACGGATGTGCGTGCTGACGGTCATATCACGTTGAATACAACGGGTCTCGCTCGACCACCGAAATTTAGCAACGTTGAGCCTGGTCAGTACTTAGATGGGTGACCGCTTGAGAATACCAGGTACTGTAAGCGTATAGTGACGGATGTGCGTTGTTGTGCAGTGGATATCGACTCGGAAAGAGAAATCGGTGAGCCGAGTTCGAATTCCAGTTGAATACCCTGCATTCACTTAAGTACTGGTACCCTTGGGAAAAGTATTAATCCGTCCATTTGTGGGTTAAACTAACAATCTCTTAATAACAAATCCCAATGAATCGTGAAAAGAAAAATGTTGTAAAAATAAAATAACCTTACCCAAAATCATTGGTTATGACCTTAAAATGATCACATAAGGATTGATAGGTCGTTAAGCCTCACAAACAAACCAAAAGTCTGAGTCAATTGTAACCCCCCCACACACACACCATCGCCCAGATCTTAGTCAATACTCTTTATTATTAACGTTATTTTATCAGCTTTTACATATTTTTATTATTCAGCTTTGCCTATTATCATACCTTAAGTAGATCTTCTCAACACATAAGAACTTGGTGGCAATCTACACTTGTGGTAGACCTTAAGATACGACTCTTGTTCACCCTTAACAATACAAGAAGTGCCGACTTGATTTTTCCTTAACTCAACAGCATTATTCTGTCTTTAATAACACAGGCAATTCATCTCAACCTTCTAATTTATTAGCTTATTGCCGTTCTGCCTTTTTTCGGCTAAGTACTGGATGTGCGTAGTGGTCCAGTGGATATCGGCTCGGAACGAGAAATCAGGGAGCCGAGTTCGAATTCCAGTTGAATTCATTGCATTCACTTACGCGCAAATACCCTTGGGAAATGTATTAATCCGTCTCTTCCTTCCAGTTATGGGTTAAATAACAGGAAAAAATTGGGTTCTATAGCTTTGGTCGGCAACTAGTCTACCACAGAAAACAATGACAACCTACTTCGGGATAATCTTCTACCCAGTCAGTCATGTCTCTTTCGAGACATGATCGCCCAAGCGTGTTTCACGTATAGCACTTAACTGACTGACTGACTAGAATCTCTGATATTGTTAAGGCAGTCGCAGCCAATAAAGAATCCTGGTAGGACTTGTAGTTCTCTCAGAATGGCTTCACTTCATACAAATCTATTGTAAAAATCTAATCGGCATTAAATAACCCATTGAGTTTGATATGCCGTTAAACAAAATAAATCCAAACCCAGATCTACAAATTGATTTCTTACAAAGAATACATATTCTATTCATACAAATCTATTGTAAAAATCTTATCGGCATTAAATAACCCATTGAGGTTGATATGCCGTAAAACAAAATAAATCCAAACCCTGATCTATAAACTGATTTCTTACAAAGAATACATATTCGATTCATACAAATCTATTGTAAAAATCTTATCGGCATTAAATAACCCATTGAGGTTGATATACCGTAAAATAAAATAAATCAAAACCCAGATCTACAAACTGATTTCTTACAAAGAATACATATTCTATTCATGAGAATCTATTGTAAAAATCTTATCGACATTAAATAACCCATTGAGGTTGATATGCCGTCAAACAAAATAAATCCAAACCCTGATCTACAAACTGATTTCTTACAAAGAATACATATTCTATTCATACAAATCTATTGTAAAAATCTTATCGGCATTAAATGACCCATTGAGGTTGATAAGCCGTAAACCAAAACAAACCAAATCGAACACACACCTCTTTCTATTTTTGTGTTCTTGCTATCTGTATGGCGGGGATTTGCTGCCAGTATAGGTTCTTGATTATCCTAATTTCTTTACCGAATATGTCAACGTTGCCGAGCAGCCCTAACACGCCTTGAGTATTTCCAAAGGATATTTGCGTGTTAGTGAATGTAACGAACCCAATGGGATTTGAACTTCGTTCGCTAATTAATAATATCCCGAGATATTATTCATTGCATCACCCGCTATCCAAGCTTAGCGTACCTTGTATTCCCAAGCACTCAGCCATCTAGATACTGGCCAGGCTCGCTAAGCCTTAAATTCAGTGATCGTACAGGAACCTGTTTTTATCGTGATATGGCTGTAACACTGATAGGTCATCCAGCAAAACTATTTCTATCAGAAAATAAATATGAGATCAGGTGTTGTTCCAAAACGCACTTCCGGATCCATGAATTCCAGTTAACTTAAATCTGCAAAAAATTAAAATTTAATGTCAAGTTAGGGTGACATCTCTTGAATCTCTGGATCATTCTTTCATGTGCTTCCGAAATGTAAGGTCAATAGACAGCTCGTAACACACTAACTCGCATCCATTCTCTCAAACACTCTTTCCATCTACATCCTCCTCCGTCTATCACCCTCCTTCTGACTTTTCCTATATCTAACCACTTTTTCTCATCACCTTCTCCTATGTAACCCACTGCGCAAGAGTGGCAGTGGAATGCCTTTCTTGGGATGAAATGATTAAAAAAATCCCAATATTTTCTTTCTTTTTACTCTTCTTTTTGTTGTCGCGGTGTTTCTGTTTCTAATTCTTCCACATCCCGTTACCTTTTGAGTCTTAGAGGCTTTATTGCTTTGAGTTGATCCAGTTGAGTTGATCCAGCTTCCTCCTCGACGGAGAAAGTCTCAGTGAGATTTGTTTAAGTGCAGGGTCCCAAGTTCTACGCTGTTATTTAATCCCATAACTGGAGGGAAGGGACGGATTAATACCTTTCCCAACGGTACCAGTGCTTAAGTGAATGAAGGGCATTCAACTGGAATTCGAAACCGATTTCTCCTTCCGAGTCGATATCCACTGCACCACAACACACATCTGTCAATAAACGCTTACAGCACCTGGTATTCCAAGCGGTCACCCATCTAACTACTGACCAGGCTCAACGTTGCTTAACTTCAGTGATCGAGCGACAACCGGTGTATTCAACGTGATATGGCCGTAAGCACGCACATCCGTCACTAAACGCTTACAGCACCTGGTATTCTCAAGCGGTCACCCATCTAAGTACTGACCAGGCTCAACTTCGGTGATCGAGCGAGAACCGGTGTATTCAACGTGATATGGCCGTAAGCACGCACATCCGTCACTAAACGCTTACAGCACCTGGTATTCTCAAGCGGTCACCCATCTAAGTACTGACCAGGCTCAACTTCGGTGATCGAGCGAGAACCGGTGTATTCAACGTGATATGGCCGTAAGCACGCACATCCGTCACTAAACGCTTACAGCACCTGGTATTCTCAAGCGGTCACCCATCTAAGTACTGACCAGGCTCAACTTCGGTGATCGAGCGAGAACCGGTGTATTCAACGTGATATGGCCGTAAGCCGTGCATTTATGTCGATACTGTCTGTGTCATGATAATACCCTGATCAACATGCCCATACTTTAATATAACCTGCTTAGCTGTCATCCCACAAAGCAATATTATCATGGGCCCTTCATAAAATAGTTTTTCTTACTGGAGGCGCTATCATATCTTCATTGTATATAACGCCATTTTCTATGGAAATTTAACCTTTATTTTGTTATAAAGAATTTCAGCTTTGGAACACACACTCCACCTGTTCCTCATCCTTCTCTCAGTAATCTTGCTCATGCAAAGATTCCAATGTCAGTCTTCGTAGAAATAATATATTAGTTTCAACCCAATGTAATATATCTTTATTTTACGTTTCCATTTTTTATTGTTCATCTTTATTAAATTGTAACCTTGACAACGCATCCACATGTGATATTGTATTTTCATTTTGCGTACTCAGTGTCAAAATCATAAGTTAATAATTTTATAGCTCATCTTTGAATCCTGGGAGAAGAAATTTTTCGTATCTTCTTTCTAGGGTTAAAAATAAATTCTAGAGATTTATGGTCCGACCTTAATAGGAACTTCTTTCATGTCGAGCTCAATACAATGACCAGAGTTTTTTTTTAAACCTTTGAATAATTCATTTCTACTGTCGTCAATCATCTTGAAAGGTATATTACTGGATGGTCTTGTGATAAATTTGCTGACTTGCATCCGTGGTTAACTTTCTTTTTGAGATCAAAGGTTTTCCAGCGAGTATCTTTTCTAAATCCTCAGCCGCTGGGTTTTACCACTAAAGTCCATTTCAACGCAATGCAGATAAAACCCCGGGTTACGTGGTTCTGGGTTAGTTCATTTTTCATTATACGTCATTTGACAACGAAAAGGTTTTATTAAGTCGATGTATTTTGGTATGTGTCTATTCGAATTCCAGTTGAATTCCTTGCATTCACTTACACACAAATACCCTTGGGAAAGGCATTAATCCATCTCTTCCCTCCAGTTATGGGCTAAATAATAAGACAGATTGATTGCCATTGCTTTCTCTGGTAGACTGGCAATCTACTGCGGGATAATCTTCTGCCCAGTCAGTCATGTCTCTTTCGAGATATGATTGCCCAAAGCGTGTATTATGTATGGCACTTAACTGACTGACTGAATATAATAGGATACAAGACTAAGGCTTCTGCTGGGCATAAAGTGGGGGATCGGTTTTCTATTGTTATGAAGTAATAAACTGATTCCCCATTACTTACTACTTAATAATATAATATATAGCAACCTACTGTGGGATAATCTTCTGTTCAGTCAGTCATGTCTCTTTCGAGACATGATTGCCCAAAGCGTGCATCACATATGACACTTAAATGACTGACTGAATATAATAGTTGGAAACAAAATACACAGTAAAAAGAATCCCACCCCAAAAAGCCCAGTATTTTTTTTATTTATTTTTTATTTTTTTCTGTTATTTTTATAGTTTTTTTTTGTTTTGTTGTTGGTGTTTCTGAGATGAGGTGTAACTATTTATATTAATCAGACTGTGATCCTCGTCCTTGTCGTATTGACACTGTTTCAATCATTGGTCCAGTCTGGCCTTCTTCAGGTGGGTAATATCTTTATTTCGCCCATGAGCAGATAGATGGTTCAGGTTTTGGATATATTTTCAATTAATTCCCTTTAGTAACTCTCAAATTTTTTTCACCTGTTATGGCTAGGTATTGAACTCACAACTCTTTAGATCAAGTTACCTGTTTTTTTTTTGCTTTTTTTTTTGTTTGTTTTTTTAGAAGACTACTGTATTTATCCACTTTGGGTCAAACAAAAACTTTGTGACTTGAATTAAACGGAAATTTTTTTTTTTTTTTTTTTTTTAATCATATCACCCCAAGCAAGGCGGTAACGCCACTGATGCGCAGGGGGCTACGTAAGGGTAAAAAGAATGGAAAAGAGAAAGCCGGAAACCACATCCTAAACAGGAAACAAGGGATGAGCCTCTTCACCTGTTCAATAGATGTGGGTGGAGTGTGAAAGTGAAACTGAGATATCCAGGAAAGGCATGGCACATGGAAGTAGAACAATCTACCCTCATAGACAAAAACTAAAAGATCTATGTGATCAATTATCAAATTGGATTTAATTAGTTTGTTGTACTCTTTGGATGTGCGTTGTGGTGCAGTGGATATCGACTCGAAATGAGAGATCTGGGTGCCAAGTTCAAATTCCAGTTGAATTCCTTGCATTCACTTATGCACAAATAACCTTGGAAAAGGTATCAATCCGTCTCTTCCCTCCGGTTATGCGCTAAATAACAGGACAGATTGGGTTCTATAACCTTGGTTGGCAACCAGTCTAACGCCGCAGAAAACAAATGGCAACCTACTGCGGTATAATATTCTGCCCAGTCAGTCATGTCTCTTTCGAGACATGTTCGTCCAAAGCGTGTATCGCATATGACACGTAACTGATTGAATGAACATAATAGTTGGAAACATCAAGCTGTCACTAGGGATAAAGTGGGGGATCGGTTTTCTATGGTTATGAAGTAATGAATTGATCCCCCATTAATTACTACTTAATAACATAATACATCTCTTCTCCTTCCAGCTATAGGTTGGATAGCAGGAGAGATTGGGTTCTGTAGCATTGGTTAGCAACCAGTCTATCGTGGAAAGTAATGGCACCCTACTGCGGGATAATCTTCTGCCTAGTCAGTCATGTTTCTTTCGAGACATGATCGCCCAAAGCGTGTATCACGTATGCCACTTAACTGACTGATTATTATGAAAATTAACCTATCCTAAAAAGGATTTTAATTCTTTTTTTATTAGTAAGAATAGATACCTCTGAAATTTTCCTAACTTTGGATTTGGTGCTGATGCATATTTTGAAATCTGATACCTTAAATATGATATTGTATCGCAAAAGAGAACCCTAAAATGCCAACTAGTGGCAACGGATACTACAATTAAACAGATGCAAAAATGTAAGTACCTGGGCAGGTTTTTGGTAGAGGATTGAAAGGACAACACTTATTCGAAGAATGAATTTCAAAAGCTAAGCAGAGTGTTCAGAGACATAAAAATTACGTTGCAAAGAAAACAGTACCTGACTGTTACATGGTTTCTGTTCTCTAGTATAAAAGCGAATGCTGGAGAATTCTCTCAAAGATGAAGGACAGACTCGAAGCAACAGAAATATGGTTCCACAGTCAACTGCAAAAAAGAAATGGCAAAAAACTGCCGGATAATCTTCTGACCAGTCAGTCATGTCTCTTTCGAGACATGATCGCCCAATGCGTGTATCACGTATGGTACTTAACTGACTTACCGAATATAATAGCTGGAAACATAATTAAAGCTGCTACTGGACATAAAATGGGGAATCGGTTTGATATTGTTATGAATGAATAAACTGATCCCCCATTAATTACTACTTAATAATATATATATTCTCCTTCCAGCTATGGGTTGAATAGCAGGAGAGATTGGGTTGTGTAGCATTGGTTAGCAACCAGTCTATCGTAGAAAGCAATGGCAACCTACTGCGGGATAATCTTCTGCCCAGTCAGTCATGTCTCTTTTGAGACATGATCGCTCAAAGCGTTTATCAAGTATGGCACTTAACTGACTGAATATAATAGTTGGAAACATAATTAAAGCTGCTACTGGGCATAAAGTGGGGGATCGATTTTACTATTGTTATGAAGTAATGAACTGATCCCCCATTAATTACTACTTAAGAATATAATACATCGCTTCTCTTTCCAGTTATGGACTAAATAATAGGACAGATTGGGTTCTATAGCCTTGGGTGGCAACCAGTCTACCGCAGGAAGTAATGGCAACCTACTGCAGGATATTCTTCTGCCTAGTCAGTCATGTTTCTTTCGAGACATGATCGCCCAAAGCGTGTATCACGTATGGCACTTAACTGATTGAGTGAATATAATAGTTGGAAACATAATTAAAGCTGACACTGGACATAAAGTGGGGGATCGGTTTTCTATTGTTATGAAGTAATGAACTGATCCCCCATTAATTACTACTTAATAATTTAATACATCTCTTAATACATAATTTAGTACATTGGTTAGCAACCAGCCTATCGTAGAAAGCAATGGCATCCTACTGCGGGGTAATCCTCTGCCCAGTCAGACATGTCTCTTTCGAGACATGATCGCCCAATGCGTGTATCACGTATGGCACTTAACTGACTGACTGACTTAAGCTAGTGTTTCAGTGTGTTGTTTTGTTACTTTCTTTATCATTCCAAATGCAACTCTTATCAGTGGTAGTATTCTTATTTTCGAGTTCTAGAAAATTTACAGAAAAGCCAACTTGAAGAAAAAAAGAAAAGACATAGGGTCGAATAATACTTAACAATATTTCCACAGTTTTCTTTAATTTTGTTTAAAATTTCATAAATATACAGTACTGTGCAAAAGTATTAGGACAAGAACTATTTTATCTTTTATGAGGCATATTGAGAGAATTTATTTACTCAACAAATGCTTTAACAAGAAAAAAATACTTGTTACAAAATAAATTTAATATTTAGTATAATAGCCTTTTGTTTTGATCACAGCTTTCATTCTGTCAGTCATTGACATCACAAGATTCTTCAATGTACCTAATGGTATCTCATGCCAAGCAGCTTGTATTTTTTCCCAAAGTGTGTCTTGCAAAGTAACATTAAATTTATCAATTCGAGAGTGGGGGAGGGAATAAGAAAAAAGTCAGTCATATCCAAGGATAATAGAATAATGAGTAGTTTTAAAATAACTTGTTTTATCGAAAATAGGAAAAATTAAATATAACTTCTTTTTAATACATTTTTACACCTCGTTTTAAATAATCAATATTTTTTAGCAATTTACTTGGCTTTTCACCCTGTATTCGAATTTCAGTGAGTTTTTTTAGGAAAATCACCCCTGTCCTGATACTTTTGCACACCACCGGTAGTGTGCAAAAGTGTTAGGACAGGGGTGATTTTAAACTTTATTTTGATGCCTCATAAAAGATAAAATAGTTCTTGTCCAAATACTTTAGCACAGTCCTGTATATATATATATATATATATATATATATATATATATATGTATTGCGATTGGTAAATTGTCGCAATTATTTTATTATTTCAAAGCAAAGATAAAATAGTTCTTGTTTACTTTAGCACAGTACTGTATAAAAAAAACATTTTTAAAATTACAAGTATTCGTCCAAATGTTGCTTCTCTTGAAATATACGTTTTTATTTGTAATCAGCGCTACAGCGAAAATAAAACGCACCCAGCGTGAACAACTAGCAACTGAAACGTGAATAATATTATGGCGGTCGTGCTTATCTTAACATTTTCCGTTGATTGATTAGTTTGTAAAACTTAATTAATCAAACAATTTAATAGAAATCCTAGAGAAAACACGTATCATTTTGTTCGTTAGTATATGCAATTATCTTCATGCGTTGTAAGGGCGGAAATTTCAGTGACTTCTAGATATTTGTCGTGGAGCCGGTTAAAGGTCCAGCAAGCATAATACGAAAACAACCAAAATAGGAAATAACGAATATATCTAAACTTATTTATAAATGAAACTTTGTGTGTGTGTGTGTGTGTGTGTGTGTGTGTGTGTGTGTGTGTGTGTGTATCAAATTTGATGCACTCATAGACAAAAACATAAGAAACGATATTCAGAAGTTTCAAGGTTGCAGTTCTTAAAATAATGCAGGAAATTGATAATATATATATAAATATATATATATAAGGCAAGATGTTTGTGTGTGTGTCTGTTTATCTGTCTGTATGTTCTTTATACAAATCCACAATTTTTATCCGATTCTCACCAAACTTCACACAAATATCCTTTAGGCTGAGTCTGAGCTCCAGGACCATGGATTAGTTTTAAAGCTGATTAAATTTGATTAAAATCGGACCACTTCTTCTATAACCCGATTTTTTCGATTATCGATTTTTGATATTTATCGGGGGTACCTCGACACAAAACCTAGCTAAGAACACTCGCAGACGCTTATAGTACAACTGTGTAAATTTTCGAGAAAATCGGTTCAGCCGTTTCTGAGTCTATAGGTAACGGGCACATACACACAGAGACAAAGTTCCATTTATTATATAAGTTTAGATTGCATTTTTGCGTACAATTTTCACAAGGCCAACTAGGAAGTCGAACGATGCCGGTCGTCACTGACTATCTTAAACCTAACTAATCCAGTTCCAGACTTATTCATTCGTTACAGTGTACTCATTCACCTCAAAAGCTCAGCCCACTCCACCCAATCATATATTTACAAAAATACCACATACTCACACATCTTATTAAAATCCTACGATGTGGAAATTTATGAATATTTTACAATTTTTATTTTGTTTTTTTCATCAATTTTCTTTATTTTTACAATATAAAAATACTAATATTTATGATGAAACTTTGATCCTTGGTGCCCCCTCCACAAAAATTTACTCGCGCAGCCACACTGACAACAAAGTCCCACCCATTTACAGTTTTTTCCGCCTGAATCTATCTTGCACATATACAAATCAACCGTCCGTCAGTGCATAAAATACTGCTGACATATATGGTCAGCCGCCTCTCCTGTTCATTTCAGTATTCTCGACAGCTCCAAAGGAGAATCTGTAATGTGATAGGTCTCGACTTGGCAGCTCGACTCCAGCCACTCTCTCGCCCGCGGGGTGTGGCTTCCCTCTGTCTTTTCTACAAATATTTTCATGACTTCAGCTCTGACGAATTTAAGTCACTGGTGCCTCCGCAACAGGTGTTTACTCATGCAACCAGGCAACAAGGTTCCACCCATTCACAGTTACATCAACCAAATATAGCCGACAATTCTACTCCTTCAGCTTCTTTTCTCGCACTTCCCGCCTGTATAACTCCCTTCCATATACTTGCTTTCCTGACTGCTGCAACCTCCAAGAATTTAAATGCAATATCAATTCCCATCTTTTATCCACTTGACTCCAGCTCTTTCTACACCACCCTGTATATCTTGTTCTTTTTCTTTTTTCTCTACCTTCGCAACTCTCTTCACACCTGTGTTCCCATCCTTCTTTTGTCCTTTCTCTGACACCCCCTGTAACTGGTTAGACTTCCTCTCTACTCTCCTCCTTTCTCTCCACTCCCTTCTTTCTCTCCACTCTCCTCCTATCTAAACTTCTATTTTCATGTAGCCCCCTGCGCATCAGTGGCGGTACCGCCTTGCTTGGGGTGAAACGATTAAAAAAATGGTGTTGGAAAGTTGATCCTAATAACGAAAACAAACAAAAAACAAACAAAAACTCGAACTAAAATTAAAATATGTTACTAGGACTCTTCCACACCACAGAAAATGAAACGAGCTTAATTTGAAAAACGAGGAAACTTTGCATAAAATTTTTATTTTTGTAGATTTTTATACTTAAAATTAAAAAGTGTAACTTCAAGGAAACGGCATTGTATTGCTTACTATTATGAAACGCTAATTTTTGGTTTTCTTTTTCTTTTCTTAAACAGCGTTTTTCTCTTAAATTTTGAAAAACAATGTAAGAGTTATGTCAATCATTTTGTTTAATATTACCAATATTATTATCAAATAGCTACATGCGTCTTTGTATTGTTACTTGCGATTAATGAATTTTCTTAAATCGTTTTGTCTTCTTTTGTCCTTCAGTCCAACAACAAACTTGTGAGTCTTCTGGAACGAAATAACATATCGGTCAGCAAGGAAGGTAGTTTCGCCGACGATGCTGACACAGCTCTGAAAAAACTACAGGTAAGTAAGGAATATTTGATCGATAAACTCCGTCAGCTGTAAATTGTTTTCATGGTGTTCTCCTGTGACATTTCTGGTAAAACTCATACAGCCTTTCCGTCTTGACTACATCCAGGCCAAATCATGTTTTTAAATAAAATTCACAAGTATAAAATATACGAACAGTAGAATCAGTAAAGCGTAGTACGGCATTTATTCTCACAAGTTTGTACGCGCATACATCGCCCACGCACACACAGGAAAATATGTAAAGCTTAACATAGGTTTGGCATAAGGCCTAAGTTATGCAGCATCCATTGAGGATCATAATTCACGCAGCGAGAGAAGCTTACCAACTATTACGCCACGCCGAAGTGTACAACACACACACACACACACACACACACACACACACACACACACACATATATATATATATATATATATATACAAGTATTGTTGGAATAATATTCCTTGTCAAAAGAAACACTATTTTTAAGAAAGTACTCAATACAAAGTAGAGCTAATAATATTATTCATTCATAAATTATAACATGGATATGTTACAATATCACTACAAAAGTAGCCATTTTGTTTCAACACTTTTGTGTCTTATCAAGTGATGGGATGGTTCTTAAATGAATGGTTTAAAAGTCTGAAAACGAGCGTGGTCCCTTTAATATACAATAATACCTCCCTGATTAAAGGGACCACGCTCGTTTTCAGACTTTTAAACCATTCATTTAAGAACCATTACATCACTTGATACGACACAAATGTTTTGAAACAAAATGGCATTACCGCAGTAGGTTGCCATTGCTTTCTGCGGTAGACTGGTTGCCGACCAAGGCTATAGAACCAAATCTGTCCTGCTATTTAACCCATAACTGGAAGGAAGCAGACGGATTAATACCTTTCCCAAGGGTATTTGCGCGTAAGTGAATACAATGGATTCAACTGGAATTCGAACTCGGCTCCCCGGCTTCTCGTTCCGAGCCGATATCCACTGGACCACAACGCACATCTTTACCAAAAAACGGTAGAGGGTTTTGCAGTATTTTTATATATAGGAACCACGGAGGAGGACTTCCAGTAGGCAGGAAAGCAAGAAGCAGAGAGGCAGTAGTTATAGAGCTTAGAGAGAACAGAGGGAGTTCAGGAGCACATTTCTTTAGGACAATGATTGGTATACCTTCACCACCACTCGCTTTATAGGGGTCAAACTTTGCAATTATTTTAGAGACCACAGAGGGAGTAATATATATGTCAGTCAGTTGGGACTCGCTTCGGGGTGGGAAGTCGGGTACAGACGAGTCCAGTGTCGAGTTGGTGGAGAATCTTCGAGCGAAGCACTCAGCCTTGTCTGTTGAAGAAGTGAAGACCTCAAATTCGTTGATTATAGGGGAATTGAGGGCTGGCTGCTGTTCAGCACACTTTTGCCGCGCCTCCAGTAGTCTTTGGAGACGAACTTACGGGATGCTATGTGCTGCTTCATTTTGGCTGCAAACAACAGCTTAGCTTCTTTAAGTATATTCTTGCACTCACTGCGAAGAGGCGCCTGTTATGGCCCGACGCGTGACTACGATAAAGCGGAAGAAGTGATTTCTGTGGTTGATGGCAGCCGAGCAGGCAGGGGAGAACCGGGGGATTTAAGTCACAACTTCCTGGCAGGGATGAAAGCAACGATGCCAGCAAGCATCATCCCGTTGATGACTGTGCTAAGCAGCACAGTCATCAACGGGAAGGCTAAAAACTTTGTTCCAAGGGACGTTACACAGGAAATCGCGGAATGAGTCCCAATCAGCTTTTTCGTAGCAGTAAGATATTCTGCTGGTCTGAGGTTTGTAGACAAAGTGGAGTGGAAGGAGATGCTAAAGGAAACTACCGAATGGTGAGAGTTTCCGAAAGGGCAGAGTTAATTCACATTGCAAGAGTCAGGAATGGAAGTAAAGCAGAGATCTAGCAGTGGGTCGTGTCCTTTAGGGTTATTAGAGAAACGCGTGGGGAACTCTACCACCTGCGGAAGGGACTGTGTGATTGGAAAATTCATGGTGTATACACCAGCGTGATCTATGACGGAGTTCTTCAGCCACTCGGCATGATGGGCATTAAAATAGCCAAACACAAATATATGGGCAAACGGATGAGAAGAAATGTCCTTGTCAATATTATTGGAGATGCTGTCAAGAACGGAACAGTCAGGAGATGACGAGGAGCGATAGAGAAAGAAGATATTGCTAATTGAGTTTAGAAGGGAGAGACGGAAACGCAAATAAGAATGATGTAGGGATTCAAGAGAGATCACCCTAGCTAGATGAAGGCGTTCACTGACGTAAACACCAAGCCCATGTATGTGGACATTGGAGTCCTTCCTAAAGAGGGGAACGTAGCCAGGGATGTAGAATTCAGAAGAGAGGATAGAAGGATCAAGGTTAATTTCGCAGAGGGCTAGGATGTCAGGTGAGTTTAATTGAAGGAAGGATTCGACACTGTAAAAGTCGGTGCGTATCCCTCGTATGTTAGTGAAGAAGATGTTGATGGGTTTGGGTATTTTTTGATTATCTGGTTTAGTTTTGATATTATGATGGTGTGAATTCATTGTTAGTGAGTTATATTAGGAGAGAGGCCCAGAGTAGAATCGGTCGGTCGCTGTATGCAGCATGTGTGGGAGGGAAGCTGGCACAGACTGCAGCATAATGTGACCTCAGGGTTGCCCACCGGAGGTTCATGCAGCGACACCCATCCATGCGCGACATGGCACTACATAAGACCTCGATATTAATCGACTGTTGATCAGAGCAATCTCTCCTGACGCTACGCAAGAGTTCGGGCTCCCAACTACCAGTCTGGAGCAGCAACCAGGAAATTGACAACTAGGTACCTTCAAAATAAAGAGACGTTGCCACCATTCACCAAAAATTGCAAAAGGCTTGCGACAGCTCTCGCACTAGGACTTAATAAGGGGAGAGAACCGAGAAAACAAACAGGAAAACAAGGTATGCGCCTCTACACCCGTCCAAAAGAAGGGGAAGGAGTATGAACCGGGTGACAGAAGGGTCTAACTACTCTAATTAAAACAAAAAATAAGAATAACTAAGTTTTAACTTAAGTCGGACGAAGCCTTCTAAGTCAATGGTTAAGCAATACCTCCCCATTTAAAGAATTGACGATAAACGAGAACACTTTCAAAGTGCTGACTCACTTTTTGAAAAATTTAACCACCGCTATGTAAAAGACAAAATAGAAACTGTGTTGTACAATGAATTCTTAAAATTAGAATATTTTCAAAATAAACCATAACTGAATTAAATGAATTCCCAAAATTCCAAAGAAAACACAGTAATTTAAACTAAATGAATTCCAAAAAGTAAAGTAAATTCAAATAAATTCAAATGAAAGGAACAATTAAATGAATTTTCAAAATTAATTGAAAATAACTTCAAATGAAAACAGTTTAAGAATTTCCTTGATTGGTGAAATTTCAGTTAGCAATTTCATATTATATTTACGCTCTGATCTTCCTGCATTTAAGTGTTGAAATATTTGAAACCAAATTTCGTATCAATAATTTGCATCTGATTTCCTCAATTAGCGTTTTTTTTCCCAAGCCGGCTCTTTTTGGCAATTATTTGATCTTTTGCTTGTCTTGACATTAAGTTTCCCAGTAGCCGAAAAAACTGTCGCATATATGATATTATTTACGTCTATGATGTTTTAGATCGGTTTGAATCGGTTTAAATTGGTTTGAACATTTACTGTGTTTCCATTGCAGTGTTATATGTTTGCACGGTATGATTATTGAACACTGTTATGGGAATCTTTGGTTTCTGTCTGAAAGTTGCGTCAGGGTTTCAAGGAATTCTGATGTCGTTTGATTCATCGCCCGCAACATTTCTGAATCTGGTCAATTGCCTTTAATTTTGATTTCTTTTTAAAGATTTTTACAGATGCATTACGAGTATTATGATTCAGTTGAAATTCTTCACTCATTTGAATTTGAGTTTGAATTTTGTTTAACGGCATATCAACACCTTTGTGGGTTATTTAATCACAAAAAGCGGGGTTTTAACGTATTTTTTATGTCCAGATATAGTGAGAAGGTTGATTTAGTCAGATTTTAATGAAAATCTTTTGTTTTTATTCTTTTTTTATTTTCGAAAACAGCAAATGTCTTTTACTTTTGTATTAAAAAATGTTTTGCTAAGGATAATTATTTTCCTTCAAAAATGTGTTACGGTAATAATTTTTTCTTCAAAAATGTATTATTGGTAATATTTTTCCTTCAAAAATACAAATTTTTCTATCAAAGTTTATTTTTATGCATATCTTTCTATAAAAGTGTATTTTATACTTTCTGTTATGGTGAACTCTCCCTAATTTGAGAAGTTCTTGGGAAGTTCATAGGAGTTCTTAGAAGTTCTAGAGAGTTCTTTAGAGTTCTATTGGAGTTCAGTAGAACTACTAGACAGTTGATATTAGTCGGCATTTAGCCGAATAGTAAGGAGTCAGCTTTCAGTGGAAGATTACCAAGTTCCTAACATTTTGGGGGCGTTAAGTCGATTAGCAACCGACATAGCACGATTATAACCTTCAGTGCGAAAACTACTCCACAATACTTTCATGGTGTTTTGATCCCAGGTTTGGTGTTAACTATTTTCCCATAACTAGGACCCTAACCACTCCGGGTCAGGGTAGATCTGGGAACAGCAGCAATTATAGTGGGGGTTCTATCCTTCTCACAACCTACCAATCAGAGGCTTTGCTGCCGGAGGGAGTTTAACATGATGCCCAAGACACTCACTCATCTGAATCCCCATTTGAATTTGTTGGCTTCCTTTATTATACAGTATAATTTATGCGCTGATTTCGTTAAAACCTGTTGTTTGAAAACTAATAGAGTAACAATTGGGCCACAGGTAGATCTGAAAAGCCATTGTAAAAAGCTTGATAGACAAACAAAAAATTATCGGGCTAACAGTTTCGAGAAGTAGTCATACTTTTATCGACACCATGAAACCTCGTTCTATAGATTTTAGGCCGACTAACTCTACTGCCAATCTGACTTTTTCTGACTTGTTATTAAAAATACTGTAAAAACACTGAATCACTGCAGTTGTCTCTGCCGCAGCTTCAGTCTACCGTTTTATTTTTCTGAAATCATAATTTTGTGTTTCTTTAATTTCATTTTCTTAATTCATCCTCTGTTATGTTTATTTTCATTTTTTTATTTATTTATTTTTATAATCATATCGCCCCAAGCAAGGCATTTTACTGCCACTGTTTTGCAGGGGGTTACATAGGAAGAATGTTATGAGAAAGAGTGACAGGTTATAGTGGGTGTAAGGAAGTGGGTAAGAGAAGGATGCGAATAACGATGGATGGAGAAAAGAGCATGAGAGAGAAGATGCAGATTAGTGAGATAGGAGATGACTATTGACTTTACATTTAAATTCTTGGAGATTGTAGCTGACGGGGAAGCAAGTAAACGGAAGAGATTTATTTTTTTATAATCATATCGCCCCAAGCAAGACAATTTACTGCAACTGTTTTGCAGGGGGTTACATAGGAAGAAAGTTATGAAAAAGAGTGACAGGTTACAGGGGGTGTTAGGAAGTGGGTAAGAGAAGGATGAGAATACCGATGAGAGTGGAGTTGACGGAGAAAGGAGCATGAGAGAGAGGATGCAGGTTAGTGAGATAGGAGATGAGTATTGACTTTACATTTAAATTCTTGAAGAATATAGCTGTCGGCAAAGCAAGTAAATGGAAGGGAATTCCATAGGCGGGATGTGCGAGTAAAGAAGCTGATGGAGTAGAAGCGGCGTTTACAATTTATTGGTTTCACAGTAAAAGGGTGAGATATAGTTGCTAGTCTTGTGGCTCGAGTAAATTTATATATAGGGTGGGCACCAATGAGCTAAGTTCATCGGAGTAGAAGCCGTAAAAGTATTTGTAGAAGAGACACAAGGAAGCCACATTTGCGCCAGTGAGAAAGTGATTGTTTCCGAGCTGCCAAGTCGGGATCGATCACATTACAGATTCTCCGTTGGATTTTGTCAAGGACCCCTAAGTGGATAGCAGGGGTACCCATCAAGATATGGCAGCCGTAGAGTTAGTTTTGGCAAGAGCGCAACGTATGTCATATTCCACCTCCAGTCTGTTTCGTGCTTTGGGCTTGATTGTGAGTAAAGCAGAAAATACTGACTCACAAATGTAGGTTTTGGAAAACAGAATGAGGATTTTCAATTATTTGCCCCTTGTTAGCTTCAAATTCCCCCGCACCCCGACCAGGAGGAAATTTACCCCAGTTTGAGAATCGCTTGTTTAAGTGATGGATTATTGTATTTTGTCTTAAATTTGACTAGCAGTATAGCCGGGCACTGCTCGGGTGTAATGAAAGCTTTAAAACTAATCCATAGTCCTGGAGCTCAGACTCTTTGGACGTTGGCACGAAAGACTAAAAAGCAATAGTTGTTTCCAGTTAAAGCGAAACCGTAGACTGAAAGAAAAATGAATGGATGTAAGTTAAATTTTGATTTCCTGGTATCAATATCAAATAGGTTTTTTTCGTCGTAAACTGAATTTTGAAGGCTAAATAAGTCCTCTGAGTAAATTGTATCATGGCTGAGACTAAGAACTACAATTATACCTACTTACAGCCAAAGCCGAAGCAAAAACTAAAATAAAAGGGCTGAAAAAACACAGACATACAGGCAGATAAACAGACACACACACACACACAAGCATCTTGCCTTATATATATATATATATATATATATATATATATATATATATATTATAGATTTTCTGCACTATTGTAAGAACTGCAACCATGAAACTTCTGAATATCGTTTCTTATGTCTTTGTCTATGAGGGTATCAAATTTGATTAAAATTGGACCACTCCTTCTATAACCCGATTTTTTCGATTATCGATTTTTGATATTTACCCGGGGTAACTTGACACAAAATCTAGGTAAGAACACTCGCAGACGCTTATAGTACAACTGTGTAAATTTTCAAGAAAATCGCTTCAGCCGTTTCGGAGTCTATAGGTAACGGACACACACACACACACACACACACACAGACAAATTTCCATATATATATAAGTTTAGAGATTAGCAGATGTATTTTAGCATTTGAAAGTCTTTTATTCCGCTTGAGGCCTCTGCAGGCCTCTGCATGCAGGGTTACCATTTCATTTTAGTTCCTACATGTCATATTTCATATGCAAATCTCCACAATGTAAAGACAATTTTATTCCATCAGTATATTCTCTCTCGCGCTTCCGGTCTGTGGAACTCCCTTCCATATACTCGCTTTCCTGACGGCTATAATCTCCAGGAATATGAATGCAAAGTCAATTCCTATCTCTTATCCCTTTAACTCCAACCCTTTCTACATCACCCCGGATATCTTGTTTTCTTCCTTTCTCTCTACCTTAGCAACTGTCTTCACTCTAGTGTTCACATCCTTCACTTGCCCTTTCTCTTCACCCCTTGTAGCTGGTTCATCTTTCTCTTCACTCTCCTTCTGCCTAATAGTTCAACTCTCTTATGTAACCCCCTGCACATCGGTGGCGTTAACGCCTTGCTTAGGGTGAAATGGTTAAAAAAAAAGTTCATACAGCTGGAAACTAAACTAATCCAGACATTTGCCTGAGGATGGCATTATTGAAATATTAACCAAAGCTCCAGGAAACTATCTCTCTTCCAGACAATACCCCTCCCTCAGGAGGAAGCTGGATTCATTGCACAACACTCTATCTATCTATCTATCTATCTATCTATCTATCTATCTATCTATCTATCTATTTATCTATCTATCTTTTCATTTTCTATCTTTCTATCTATCTTTTCATTTTCTATCTTTCTATCTATCTATCTATCTATCTATCTATCTATCTATCTATGCCACAATCGTAAAATTAAACGCGGTCGGAAGAGAAAAATAAAATCTAAAAGACGACGTATAGGAGATCAGAGAAAATGGGAAAGATCCTAGGAAGACATTATTCCCTTTGTTTCAGTTAATTTGCCCAAGGTGTAAATAACATTGAAAATTGTTGTATGGTTTGATTAATTTTTAGTAGGATTTGTCTGCAACTCTCAATCCTATATTTCAACAGTCAACAAGTTTTTGAAGATGCAAACATGATGTCCCATACTTGACAGAAAGAATAACGTAATCGTGGCCATTGTACGTCAATCTATGATGTTTTTTCTTTTGGCAAATCCCATATATAAGATTTCTCAGAAGTTTGGTTCTTGTATTTGATATTCTTTCCAAGGCCCCCAAAATGCCAAAGTCTGCTAATTATCTTGACATTCTTCTGTTTTCTTATTTCGTCAGACATTTTCAACATTTTTGTCAGTTGTAGCTGAAAAATTTATTAGAAAACACGTGTTTTTCAATATAATTTATCACAGTTATGTCTGTTTGATTTGCCTGGATTTTTATTCACTCTGAACGCCGAAATCTCAGAGGACTTTAACCTCAGTCAGTCAATTAGTTAAGTGCCATACGTGCTTTCTGCGGCAGAATGGTTGCCAGCCAAGGCTATAGAACCCAATCTGTCCTATTATTTAACCAATAACTGGAGGGAAGAGACCAACTAATACCTTTTCCAAGTAGATTTACGCGTAGGTGAATGCTATGAATTCAACTGGAATTCGAACTCGTCTTCCCGATTTCCCGTTCCGAGCCGATATCCACGACGTCACAATGCACATCCATTCAGTCACTTAAGTGCCATACGTGATACACGCATAAGACTTGAGAAAGAGACATGACTGACTGGGCAGAAGATCATCCCGCAGTAGGTTGCCATTGCTTTCTGCGGTAGACTGGTTGCAAGCCAAGGCTATAGAACCCAATCTGCCCTATTATTTTACCCTTAACTAGAGAGACAGATTAATACGTTTCCCAGGGGTATTTGTGCGTAAGTGAATGCAAGGAACTGGAATTCGAACTCGGTTCCCAGATTCGTCGTTCCGAGTGGATATCCACTGTACCACAACGTACATCCTCATAATTTTAACCTCATAATTCTGTATAAATTGTAGTGGCTTAGCTGTCCAACGATTCTCCTCGTGAGTGAATTTGAATGTGCTTTTTTTTTATTATTCTTGTTCTTATTATTAAGAAAAGAAAATAACTTAAAAAATATGCATCCCATTGTTTCTTTGTTTTCCCGCCATTTTCTTTATTTTCTCGTTGCTTCCGTATCTGGTTAGGCGCCATTTTTTTTTTTTTGCTTTTTTTATTAAGCGTTTCGTGCGATGTTTTTTTCTCTAACTTCCTCGTCTCAAGTACCAGGAAATTCGTTTTACTTCGCTTAATTTACTTCCAACATTGTTTTTTAGTTTTTGCTGTATTTCTTAACGTCAGGCATTTTTTTGTCATTTTTGTCAGTGTTTATTTTCCCTTTGCAATCAATCGTCTCTTTCCGTCGTCGCCTGCGTCTGACTCTACTACCGGCCCTGGTTAGAGTGCTGCTCTGTCTGATGAACACTTCAGATGGAAGTTGATTCTATTTTAGCGGAAGAAAGTAATTAAAGAAACAATGTTATTTTTTTTAACTATTTTTTAGAGAGATAAATGTAGACATTCCAGGTTAATGTTTCCACCATATCGGTCTCCATTTTTTCCATTGTTTTAACAGAGCAAATAAATCTATAAATTCAATTTTCATTTTACACAGCAAATTTCACCAGATATACTGATTCCAGGATGTGCGTTGTGGTGCATTGAATATCGGCTCGGAACAAGAAATCGAGGAGCCGAGTTCTAATTCCAGCCGAATTCATTGCCTTCACTTACGCGCAAATACCCTTGGGAAAGGTATTAATCCGTCTATTCCTTCCAGTTATGGGTTAAATAACAGGAAAGATTGGGTTCTATAGCCTTGGTCAGAAACTAGTCTACCGCAGAAAGCAATGGCAACCTACTGCGGGATAATCCTCTGCCCAGTCAGTCATGTCTCTTTCGAGACATGATCACTCATGCGTGTATCCCGTGTGGCACTTAACTGACTGACTGAATATAATAGTTGGAAACATAATTAAAGCTGCTTGTGGGCATAAATGTGGGGGATCGGTTTTCTATTGTTATGAAGTAATAAACTGATCCCCCCTTTAATTACTACTTAATAATTTTATCTAATACATATTTTTTCCCTTAAGCTATGTGTCAGATAACAGGTTCTATAGCCTTGGCTGGTAACCAGTCTACCGCAGAAAGCAATGGCAACCTACTGCGGGATAATCTTCTGCCCAGGCAGTCATGTCTCTTTCGAGACGTGATCACCCAAGCGTATATAACGTATGGCACTTAACTGATTGACTAAATATAATAGTTGGAAATATAATTAAGACAGCTAGTGGGAATAAAGTGGGGGATCGGTTTTCTATTGTTATGAAGTAATAAACTGATCCCCCTATTAATTACTACTTAATAATATAATCTAATAAATATTTTCTCCCTTAAGCTATAAGTCAAATAACAGGACAGATTGGGTTCTATAGCCTTGGCTGGCAACCAGTCTACCGCAGAAAGCAATGGCGACCTACTGCGGGATAATCTTCTGCCCAGTCAGTCATGTCTCTTTCGAGACATGATCGCCCAAGCGTGTATCACGTATGGCACTTAAATGACTGACTGAATATAATAGTTGGAAATATAATTAAAATTTGTACTGGACATAAAGTGGGGGATCAGTTTTCTATTGTTAAGAAGTAATAAGCTGATCCCCCACTAATACTTAATATAATAATGTAATATAATCTATCTCTTATCTGTCCAGGACAGATTGTGTTCTATAGCCTTGGTCGGCAACCAGTCTACCGCAGAAATCAATGGCAACCTACTGCGGGATAATCTTCTGCCCAGTCAGTCATGTCTCTTTCGAGACATGATCGCCCAAGCGTGTATCACGTCTGGCACTTAACTGACTGACTGACTCACGATATTCTCGTATTCTCATCCTTCACTTTCTCCTTATGTAGCCCCATTTAATAATCGTTTCACCCACTGGTGAGCGTGGGGTGAAACAATTATTTAAAAAATATATTTATGTAAGGAAAATAACGCTTTCCAGCTCTTCCTAGCCAGCAACTATTCCATTCTGTCCATTAAACCAAGCATATCTTTTTCGAACCCAGATAGCTCTTCAATGACAATGGGTGTCTCCTGTTTTTAAATTGAAGTCTTCCCGTGCCTTCCTTGCTTCTTACACGTTTAAGTGGGGAAAAATAACGCTTTCCATCTTTCTCTAGCCAGCATCTATTCAATTCTTTCCATTAAATCAAACATATTATTTTCGAAACCAGACAGTTCTTCATTGACAATGGGGGTTCTTCTGGTTTTAAATTGAAAATTTTCCGTGCTTCTTACATATTTATGTGGAGAAAATAACGATTTCCATCTCATTCTGGCAAGGAATTGCTCAATTTTATGTATGTACCTCCAGAAGGATGTGCGTTGTGGTGCAGTGCATATCGGCTCGGAACGAGAAGCCGGGGAGCCGAGTTCGAATTCCAGCTGAATTCATTGCCTTCACTTACGCGCAAATACCCCTGGAAAAGGTATTAATCAGTCTCTTCCTTCCAGTTATGGGTTAAATAACAGGACAGAGTGGGTTCTATAGCCTTGGTTGGCAACCAGTCTACCGCAGAAAGCAATGGCAACCTACTGCGGGATCATCTTCTGCCCAGTCAGTCATGTCTCTTTCGAGACATGATCGCCCAACTGACTTAACTGACTGACTGACCTCCAAAAAGTCGCTGAAAAAACAGCATAGTATGAAAGAAAAAGACCCCAAACTAAATAAAAACTAAGTTTTATCGGCAAAATGTTTATATTATCATTAAGAGGATAGATCAAAGGATGTTTTAATTATTTTTAAAATTTGTTAATTATTTCTAACACGTTCGAAATTTTTGTAGAATGTATTTTTTACGTCAGTGCGAGATCTAAATTGACACAACGTTTATTAAGTAAAAAACGTAATATTGCGCAATGCACTTTTTTGACCGTGAAAAACACATTAATTTCGAAATTCTTGCAAAAATCAAATAATGGTCGGATTTTGAGGAAAACTTCAGAACTTAATTCATAATTGACTGAAATCAACTTTGAAATAAATATTTTGAATAAAATATTGGTAAAAATATTTTTTACATATGTCCCCCCCCCACCACCACCAATTAATTTCCAGAAATGGTTAAAAATTCGGCTTTGCTCCGAAATAAGCCTAATATAATTAAATTCAGAAGTCATTGGGGAATGCTAATCAACTGTCTTTTTTTTTTTCTCCAATAGTGACCGACTTTTTTAAAAGTAGGTCCGAATTGCGAAAAATGCAATAACTATGCCAATTTTTATGTGGATAAACTTCTGATTGCTTTTATGAACAGTATAAATTAAGCATATCATAGTGTCTGAAAAGAAAAAAAATTCAATGAATAATAAATTTTTACAAGAATTATTTTAATTTTTTTTTTAATTTTTTATTATAATGTTATAAAAGTTTCAAAATTATTTTTTAAATTTCTTCCTCTATTGCTCCGACTAGGGTATGTAATTAATGCATGGAAGACTACAATTACTAATGGAAAATTTAAAAGTTTAATACAAATGATTTAGCCCGTCAATGTTTTAAATAATTAAAACATTTTAATTGTGTGCATTTTGATTGCCCATATCTTTATTTGTACGGGTGGCCGTACGTGATATTTATCATGAAAAGGTCACGTGATTCAAGGGTTGTCTTCCCTTACATAAAAAAATTAATTGATATATTTTTGTCGCCTTTGGCCTCCCTACTTAGCCTTCTTGACAGATTTCGGCTGTCATTACAGCTATCATCGCCTGAGATAAACACGGATAACAACGGCTACCGTAACTGATAAAAGCTTTTACCGAATATTTCAGACAGTAAGCAAGTTCAAATGTTTGAAATCAGATAAAGGTAAGTTTTAACTCAAAAAATTGGCTTCAATAACGTGTCAGCGACGTATATTTTATTTTTGCCAGATTTTTAAAACAGAAATGTGGCTACTGTTTACGTAAATGTGTCGATCACTCAAAAAATGGCGGTACGTTTAAATTTTTTTTAATCTGAAAAATTTTAGATTCCAATCAATATAATTTCGGTTTAAATTACGCAGTGAATTTTGTTTACTGGAATTACTAAATTTAATGGTAAATTTTCGTTGTAAGTCCCGACGCTTTTCCCCTTCAAATTTATCCAAAATAACATTATCTCTGTGCAACTTTATCTGCTGAACTCAAATCAACTGTTAGTTATTGAAGAAACTTACCTTTTTTATCTAAATGTCCTTAAAAAAAAACGAACTATATCTTGCACTTTTTCTCTCCCGTAACTCTCACGAAGTTATGTAATTAACTGCAGAATGACGATTTTTGGTCGATTTTTCTTCATTTACTGATACTTCCGGCGATGTACTTCCGGTAATGAAAGTAATGCGCTATTGTATTTCTACGCTTATTGCTTTCATAACAGGAAGTACATTGCTGGAAGTTTCAGTAAAGGAAGAAAATCGACCAAAATTCAAAAGAAAATTGCTGCCTACGTAGAACGTCATTCTGCAGTTAATTACATGACTTCGTGAGGATTACGGGAGAGAAAAGTGCGAGATATAGTTCGTGTTTTTTATAGACTTTCAAAGCAAAAAAGATAAGTTTCTTCAATAACTAATTGTTGATTTAAGTTCAGCATATATATTTGCACAGACATAATACTATTTTGGATAAATTTGAAGGGGGAAAAGCCGTCGGCAACTAAAACGAACCTTTGTCAATTTAATCTTTTGACTTTCAATTAATGCTAATTTTAAAGCTAAAATATAACTTATTTATTTTAAAAATTTCATTTTAAAATCAGGTATCGAAAATTTATACTGAAAAGTGGAGGTACCTAATTTTTATGCAATAAAATCAGATCATATTCACGCTTGCTAATCGTATGCTTGTTTTTCAGCAAGCACACCGATTTGAACTCTTGTATTGCTGCCTCTCCCACAAATCCTTTAACCGCTGTCGTTTACGCAAAATAACTGTAGATCAATAAATTAATCCATGCCAATTAAAATGCATATGATACCGAAACACACTGGCAATGCAAACTTGTCAAATTTTTAACAAAATACCTCCTTAATCAAAGCACTTCACCTGAAAACAGGAGCAAATGTTATAATAGCCAAACAGTTCTTTAGTAGTCAAAATTAGACCTAACCAGGAGACGGTTATCAAAAACATGTTTGATACAGAAGTCAAAAATCGAAGATACAGTGCTTTTAAATACTAAACAGAACATTATTAATATTATTTACATTATTTGGACTATATAAATACTATCTCATTTCACATATAGACAAACTAACAGTCTATCCCGGTTTAACTCGGGTAGTTTAAGAAATAATAAGAATAAAAAACATATGATGAATTTCCATAGCAAATACGTACACAACGTCTACCCTTGTCACTTTTGTAGATCTAGATGGCAGTTTAGCCCGGTTTCAGCCGGGTAGTTTACGAAAGTATAAGAATAAAAAACATATCGTGAATTTACATACCAAATACTTACAAAACGTCCACTCTCATCACTTTTATAGATATAGATAACAATGTAGAATGTCTCTATTGGATTAGGGCGAAAGTGGGAGAGGCAACATATATAGATATAGATAATATAAAGTGGGGTGATCGATTCTATATTATAATCAATGCATAGAATGATCCCTGACTTTGTGGGGTGATAATATATATTTTTCTACCCTTAATTTTGGCTTTCTGAAAAATTTCAAGATGTCGTTAGCGTTCTAAAATTTTAATCTTCATCTGAACGCAGCTCCCGTCAGGTTAGACCGGAAAATGCAGACGCTAAGTCGAATCTCTCTAAATAACAAATGCTTACACAACGTCCATCCTCGTCACTTTTATAAATATAGATACAAAAAATAGAAGTATCAACTACTTACGCGACCATGGTTTCAACGGATAGGATTTCTTCGGGCAGTGGATTATTTATTGTTGCCTATACTACAATTTTGGCACAAGGCTGAATGGAAAGTGGGTTAAGGCTCTTCACTACTTTCTATCCTAGATCTAGCTCATCAGATTCAAGACCCATTCAGTCATTAAAAGTTACTCATTCACGATCACAATTTCAGTTAATCCTAGATATACTACAATTGTAACCCTATTTTCAGATAACTGGTATTAATTTTAAGTGATTTTCAAGAGAAGAGATTTCTCTAAAGTTAAAGAATGCAATTATGTTTGTCGGAAAAAGTAGCCGATATATTTGGTGTTAGTGTTTCAGTTTTAGTAGCAATTGGCTGGGGAGACTCGGCCATTGCGGCTGTAGTCTCAACACGAAAACTCAAAAACTGTTCAGAACAAAGATTATACGGTCAAACACAATATAAAAAGACTGGGAAGACTAGGTAATTTTATAGGCCAGGAAGGCATCCCAGCATGCATCTGTATGGTTTGTTTATAAATTTTGGAAGGGGGATGTTTTACAACCTTCCCAATGTAGATTTGAATCAACAATAAATACATTACATTTTTAATCTGAATTTGTACAAAAGGTGGCTCATGAGAAGTAGGTAATTTTATTGGCTAGGAAGAAATCCCAGCATGCATCTGTATGGTTTGTTTATAAATTTTGGAAGGGGGATGTTTTTGCAATCTTTCCAATACAGATTTGAACCAACAATAAATACTCTGCATTTTTAATCTGAATTCCTAGAAAAGGTGGCTCATGAGAAGTAGGTAATTTTATTGGCTAGGAAGAAATCCCAGCATGCATCCGTATGGTTTGTTTATAAATTTTGGAAGGGGGATGTTTTTGCAATCTTTCCAATATAAATTTGAACCAACACTAAATACTCTTCATTTTTAATCTGAATTACTAGAAAAGGTGGCTCATGAGAAGTAGGTAATTTTATTGGCTAGGAAGAAATCCCAGCATGCATCTGTATGGTTTGTTTATAAATTTTGGAAGGGAGATGTTTTTCAATCTTTCCAATATAGATTTGAACCAACAATAAATACTCTGCATTTTTAATCTGAATTCCTAGAAAAGGTGGCTCATGAGAAGTAGGTAATTTTATTGGCTAGGAAGAAATCCCAGCATGCATCTGTATGGTTTGTTTATAAATTTTGGAAGGGAGATGTTTTTGCAATCTTTCCAATATAGATTTGAACCAACAATAAATACTCTGCATTTTTAATCTGAATTCCTAGAAAAGGTGGCTCATGAGAAGTAGGTAATTTTATTGACTAGGAAGAAATCCCAGCATGCATCTGTATGGTTTGTTTATAAATTTTGAAAGGGGGATGTTTTTGCAATCTTTCCAATATAGATTTGAACCAACAATAAATACTCTGCAATTTTAATCTGAATTCCTAGAAAAGGTGGCTCATGAGAAGTAGGTAATTTTATTGGCTAGGAAGAAATCCCAGCATGCATCCGTATGGTTTGTTTATAAATTTTGGAAGGGGGATGTTTTTGCAATCTTTCCAATATAAATTTGAACCAACACTAAATACTCTTCATTTTTAATCTGAATTACTAGAAAAGGTGGCTCATGAGAAGTAGGTAATTTTATTGGCTAGGAAGAAATCCCAGCATGCATCTGTATGGTTTGTTTATAAATTTTGGAAGGGAGATGTTTTTGCAATCTTTCCAATATAGATTTGAACCAACAATAAATACTCTGCATTTTTAATCTGAATTCCTAGAAAAGGTGGCTCATGAGAAGTAGGTAATTTTATTGGCTAGGAAGAAATCCCAGCATGCATCTGTATGGTTTATTTATAAATTTTGGAAGGGGGATGTTTTTGCCATCTTTCCAATATAGATTTGAACCAACAATAAATACTTTGCATTTTTAATCTGAATTGCTAGAAAAGGTGGCTCATAAGAGGTAGGTAATTTTATTGGCTAGGAAGAAATCCCAGCATGCATCTGTATGGTTTGTTTATCAATTTTGGAAGGGGGGTGTTTTTGCCATCTTTCCAATATAGATTTGAACCAACAATAAATACTCTGCATTTTTAATCTGAATTCCTAGAAAAGGTGGCTCATGAGAAGTAGGTAATTTTATTGGCTAGGAAGAAATCCCAGCATGCATCTGTATGGTTTGTTTATAAATTTTGAAAGGGGGATGTTTTTGCAATCTTTCCAATATAGATTTGAACCAACAATAAATACTCTGCATTTTTAATCTGAATTCCTAGAAAAGGTGGCTCATGAGAAGTAGGTAATTTTATTGGCTAGGAAGAAATCCCAGCATGCATCTGTATGGTGTGTTTATAAATTTTGGAAGGGAGATGTTTTTGCCATCTTTCCAATATAGATTTGAACCAACAATAAATACTCTGCATTTTTAATCTGAATTCCTAGAAAAGGTGGCTCATGAGAAGTAGGTAATTTTATTGGCTAGGAAGAAATCCCAGTATGCATCTGTATGGTTTGTTTATAAATTTTGAAAGGGGGATGTTTTTGCAATCTTTCCAATATAGATTTGAACCAACAATAAATACTCTGCATTTTTAATCTGAATTCCTAGAAAAGGTGGCTCATGAGAAGTAGGTTATTTTATTGGCTAGGAAGAAATCCCAGCATGCATCTGTATGGTTTGTTTATAAATTTTGGAAGGGGGATGATTTTGCAATCTTTCCAATACAGATTTGAACCAACAATAAATACTCTGCATTTTTAATCTGAATTCCTAGAAAAGGTGGCTCATGAGAAGTAGGTAATTTTATTGGCTAGGAAGAAATCCCAGTATGCATCTGTATGGTTTGTTTATAAATTTTGAAAGGGGGATGTTTTTGCAATCTTTCCAATATAGATTTGAACCAACAATAAATACTCTGCATTTTTAATCTGAATTCCTAGAAAAGGTGACTCATGAGAAGTAGGTAATTTTATTGGCTAGGAAGAAATCCCAGCATGCATCCGTATGGTTTGTTTATAAATTTTGGAAGGGGGATGTTTTTGCAATCTTTCCAATATAAATTTGAACCAACACTAAATACTCTTCATTTTTAATCTGAATTACTAGAAAAGGTGGCTCATGAGAAGTAGGTAATTTTATTGGCTAGGAAGAAATCCCAGCATGCATCTGTATGGTTTGTTTATAAATTTTGGAAGGGAGATGTTTTTGCAATCTTTCCAATATAGATTTGAACCAACAATAAATACTCTGCATTTTTAATCTGAATTCCTAGAAAAGGTGGCTCATGAGAAGTAGGTAATTTTATTGGCTAGGAAGAAATCCCAGCATGCATCTGTATGGTTTGTTTATAAATTTTGGAAGGGAGATGTTTTTGCAATCTTTCCAATATAGATTTGAACCAACAATAAATACTCTGCATTTTTAATCTGAATTCCTAGAAAAGGTGGCTCATGAGAAGTAGGTAATTTTATTGACTAGGAAGAAATCCCAGCATGCATCTGTATGGTTTGTTTATAAATTTTGAAAGGGGGATGTTTTTGCAATCTTTCCAATATAGATTTGAACCAACAATAAATACTCTGCAATTTTAATCTGAATTCCTAGAAAAGGTGGCTCATGAGAAGTAGGTAATTTTATTGGCTAGGAAGAAATCCCAGCATGCATCCGTATGGTTTGTTTATAAATTTTGGAAGGGGGATGTTTTTGCAATCTTTCCAATATAAATTTGAACCAACACTAAATACTCTTCATTTTTAATCTGAATTACTAGAAAAGGTGGCTCATGAGAAGTAGGTAATTTTATTGGCTAGGAAGAAATCCCAGCATGCATCTGTATGGTTTGTTTATAAATTTTGGAAGGGAGATGTTTTTGCAATCTTTCCAATATAGATTTGAACCAACAATAAATACTCTGCATTTTTAATCTGAATTCCTAGAAAAGGTGGCTCATGAGAAGTAGGTAATTTTATTGGCTAGGAAGAAATCCCAGCATGCATCTGTATGGTTTGTTTATAAATTTTGGAAGGGGGATGTTTTTGCCATCTCTCCAATATAGATTTGAACCAACAATAAATACTCTTCATTTTTAATCTGAATTCCTAGAAAAGTTGGCTCATGAGAAGTAGGTAATTTTATTGGCTAGGAAGAAATCCCAGCATGCATCTGTATGGTTTGTTTATAAATTTTGGAAGGGAGACGTTTTTGCAATCTTTCTAATAGAGATTTGAACCAACAATAAATACTCTGCATTTTTAATCTGAATTACTAGAAAAGGTGGCTCATAAGAGGTAGGTAATTTTATTGGCTAGGAAGAAATCCCAGCATGCATCTGTATGGTTTGTTTATAAATTTTGAAAGGGAGATGTTTTTGCCATCTTTCCAATATAGATTTGAACCAACACTAAATACTCTGCATTTTTAATCTGAATTCCTAGAAAAGGTGGCTCATGAGAAGTAGGTAATTTTATTGGCTAGGAAGAAATCCCAGCATGCATCTGTATGGTGTGTTTATAAATTTTGGAAGGGGGATGTTTTTGCCATCTTTCCAATATAGATTTGAACCAACAATAAATACTCTGCATTTTTAATCTGAATTCCTAGAAAAGGTGGCTCATGAAAAGTAGGTAATTTTATTGGCTAGGAAGAAACCCCAGCATGCATCTGTATGGTTTGTTTATAAATTTTGGAAGGGGGATGTTTTTGCCATCTTTCCAATATAGATTTGAACCAACAATAAATACTCTGCATTTTTAATCTGAATTCCTAGAAAAGGTGGCTCATGAGAAGTAGGTAATTTTATTGGCTAGGAAGAAATCCCAGCATGCATCTGTATGGTTTGTTTATAAATTTTGGAAGGGAGATATTTTTGCTATCTTTCCAATACAGATTTGAACCAATAATAAATACTCTGCATTTTTTATCTGAATTTCTACAAAAGGTGGATCATAGGAAGTGACATAATCTGCTATATTTCTATTCTTTCGCGTCTTGAAGTCAGAATGCCATGATAATTTGTTCATAATCTTTTTGTATATTATCACCATCCTTACTTTGTGAATTTCTTTGCCTACTTTTATCTTGCATATATTGTTTGCTTAGTATTATTTTTTTGT
Organism: Ascarosepion bandense; assembly: GCA_037127315.1. NCBI lineage: Eukaryota > Metazoa > Mollusca > Cephalopoda > Sepiida > Sepiidae > Ascarosepion > Ascarosepion bandense. The sequence goes on from JBBBDQ010000737.1 coordinate 304,839, forward strand.
TATTTCCTTTCTCTTGTTTTCTTTATTATAAATTTTGTCAATTCTGTTGTTGGGAATTTCTTTCGATTACATTTAACCATGGCCAATTACACTCAGTACTATGGGTTACCAGAACTTCCAGACTGTGGTAGACAAATGCTAGAAATTTCACTTAGCTCACACAATTCTTAGTGTCATTCATGTTGGTTCAACTTCATCAATGCTGGCAGAGGTAAACAAAGACATGAAAATTAATCCTTCACTCGCTATAATTAATGGTGAGAAGGGTGATACATTGAAGCAATTTTGCCCAGGAAATATTTTTTTTCCTAAAATTATTTAAGATTATTTTCCTCAAATTTTAAAAATTATTTGGAACTTAAAACATACATATAAAAAGGTGCACAAAACCTCCATATGTCACAATGTTTTTTACAAGGTGCATGCGCAGGTTTCTGTGACAGGGATTGGCTAGCCACTCTAGTTATATATATACAGCCTTTGAAATTTGAAAAAGAAATCACTCAACCGGCGGTCGAGAGCGAGGAAACATTTACTCACCCCAAAATCATTTTACTCGACCGACTCCATTTTCTTAATAGTCGCATTACGTAAACACAGCGTGAATCGCTGACAGAAAACAAAAAATGAAATTTATATTAAATTAAAATTTCGAACGTGTTTAAAAGAATTTAAATAATTTTGAAATATAATAACAGCAAAATTTGATCTTTCTTCTTAATAACAGCATAGACATTTTGATGATAAAACTTTGTTTTTATTAAATTTGAGCCCTTTTAATATCATGATATGCTGCTTTTTTGGGAGAGTGGCAATTGAGTAGAGGTACCCAAATTCGTAGTTTCTTTCTTCTGTTTGACTACAACCTCCATCTCATAAATGGTAAAATATAACAAATCTGATTTTCTCAACAATTACTATAAAAGACTTACTTGTATAATTTGTTTTTTGGTGCATGGTTGAAACAAGTATGCGTATTTTTTCTTTTTATTTTTTTTGTTTTAATGTTCGTTTTTACTTTTCGTAAGCGAGGAGGAAATATAGGATAATATTTTTCTAAATGAGTTCCTAAAAATCTTTGAGCGTCTTTAATCTGGGCGACAAAGACATTTAGGCTCAACTCTGGAAGCGTTAATTAAACGAATCTTTACACTGACCGGAACAATAAAAACCAAGAGTTCAATAATGTGTCATTTTAGGTCATTCTAAATAACATGGGAATCTTCAATGGCATACTTTTAGGTTGTCAAAGGAATCAGATTTCCTTTTATTTTTAATCGACCTCTCGGGAAGTGAAATCTCAAAGGTTATATATATATATATATATATATATGTGTGTGTGTGTGTGTGTGTGTGTGTGTGTGTGTGTGTGTGTGTGTGTGTGTGTGTTTTAAAGGAAAATTCCAAAATTTTCTTTTTTTCAATTGGAGTAGATAGACTAAACTATCGCCCGGTTCACACACCACCCACGTCTATTGAACAGGTGAAGAAGCTCATCCCTTGTTCCCTGTTTAGGATGTGGTTTCCGGCTTTCTCTTTTCCAATCTTTTCACTCCTTTCCCTTTTTCTTTTTTTTTCAATTGGAGTAGATAGACTAACCTATCACCCGGTTCACACTCCACCCAGGTCTATTGAACAGGTGAAGAGGCTCATCCCTTGTTCCCTGTTTAGGATGTGGTTTCCGGCTTTCTCTTTTCCAATCTTTTCACTCCTTTTCTTTTTTCTTTTTTTTTTCAATTGGAGTAGATAGACTAACCTATCGCCTGGTTCACACTCCACCCACGTCTATTGAACAGGTGAAGAGGCTCATCCCTTGTTCCCTGTTTAGGATGTGGTTTCCGGCTTTCTATTCTCTCTTACGTAGCCCCTGCACATCAGTGGCGTTACCGCCTTGCCCGGGTTGATATGATTAAAAAAAAATATTCTTATTTTTCCTTGATAAAAGTTTATAAAAAGCTTCAAAGTAAAAAGTTATTGCACATTTAGACTTTTTCTGAATATCGTCTGATCTTTATGCTCGCTACTGTATATGATAAAGTTTTTCCATGTATATAATGAGTGTCCAGTCTGCTTTTGCGAGTAGACCTGTCTGCTGATGGTTAACTAAACCGTATCTGAAATAACGGATCAAGTAGAATTTGGTACATGTATTTTTACACCCTTTTTTTTTATAATCGTATCACCCCAAACAAGGCATTTTACTGCCACTGTTTTGCAGGGGGTTGCATAGGTGGTAAGTTATGAGAAATAATGACAGGTTACAGGGGGTTTCAGGAAGAGAGTAGGAAATGGGTGAGAATACTGCTGAGAGTTGAGTGAACAATAAAAGAAGCATGAGAGAGAGAGAGAGAGAGAGAGAGAGAGAGAGAGGAAGCAACTTAGTGAGATAGGAGATGACTATTGACTTTACATTTGAATTCTTGAAGATTGTAGCTGTGAAAGCAAGTAAACGGAAGGGAATTCCACAGGCGGAAAGTGCGAGAAAAGAAGCTGTTGGAGTAAAATTTGCGTTTACAATTTATTGGCTTCACAGTAAAAGGGTTGGACATAGTTGCTAATCTTGTGGCTCGAGTAAATTCATATATGTGGGGAGTATCAGTGAGCTAGGTCCAACTGAGCGGATCCATGAAAATATTTATAGAAGAGACACAGTGAAGCCACGTTGCACCGGTAAGAAAGTGACTGTATCCGAGCTGCCAAGTCGGGATCGATCACATTACAGATTCTCCGTTGGATTTTGTCAAGGACCCCTAAGTGGATAGCAGGCGCACTCGTCACGATATGGCAGCAGTATTCAATGCACGGGCGGATTGTAGATTTGTATGTGTGCAGGATTGTTTCAGACGGAAAAAAACTTCCTGGCTCTGCACAGAGAACCGACATTCTTAGGAGTGGATTTAGCTATGGAGCAGCGGATTTAGCTATGGACTTTTGAGCTTCCGGTTGTTGTTTGAATCTAAGATTTTTTTTTCTACATGTCTCGTATGTTACGAGTATATGGGCAGTTATTTTTCATTATAGAAGTTTAGTAAAAAGCCACCGATATTTTTTCTATTAACGAACATTTTTTTTTCTTTTTTCTTTTCTTTTTTTCTATATTTCGTGTTATGTTTCAGTGAAAATATAAATCGTTCGATGTCTAAGTATTTTCGGGTTTTAAGAATAAAAACCAAATCATAAAAAACATTTGTTCCTGGTAAAATCTTTAAACTAAGATCTATGAAAAGAAGAAAAGATATCCTTAGGGAAAATTGTTGTTGTTTTTTTTAAATTGCTTTTCTCAAAGCACAAATATACATTTTTCATGTCCCCTCATCACTAATAAAAAGTGTATTTATAAACTAAAACCGAACAACGTCGAGTGTTAACACAAAAACTATTTCTGTTTAACAAAAAAACAAAAAAAAAGCGGTTAAACTACATTTTTTCCCAGGGTGAACAAAATGGCAGTAGCTTTTAAAACTTTACCCTCGGTACAATAAACATGCACTTCAAAATTAACGGGTATACACGAAAGTGTTTTTCGCAATGTATTGTAAGCGATGTACGTTGTGGTGCAGTGGATATCGTCTCGGAATAAGAAATCGGGGAGCCGAGTTCGAATTCCTGTTAAATCCCTTGCATTCACTTACACACAAATATCCTTGGGAAAGGTATTAATCCGTCTCTTCTCTCCGGTTATGGGTTAAATAATAGGACAAACTGGGTTTTATAGCCTTGGATGGCAACCAGTCTATCACAGAAAGTAATGTCCACCTACTGCGGGATAATCTTTTGCCTAGTCAGTCATGTATCTTTCAAGACATGATTGCCCAATCATGTATCACGTACAGTACATAACTGATTGACTGAATATAATAGTTGGGAACATACTTAAAGCTGATACTGGGCATAAAGTGGGAGATCGGTTTTCTATTGTTATAAAGTAATAAACTGATCCCCCATTAATTACTATTTAATAGTATAATACATCTCTTCTCCTTCCAGCGATGGGTTGAATAGCAGGAGAGATTCGGTTCGGTAGCATTGGTTGGCAACCAGTCTATCGTTGAAAGTAATGGCAACCCACTGCGGGATAATTTTCTGCCCAGTCAGTCATTCGAGACATGATCACCCAGATGACTAACTGTCTGATAGTAAGCGAAACAGCAAATAAATTTTGCAACGGAAGGATTTTAGCTGAAAGAAAATACACTAATGGATATTTACACATTTAGGAAGTATTAAATTAAACGTTTAAAAAATATACCAGGGTGAAGGCTTCCTAAAAGTAATTTTTCTGTATAAAGATTTCGACGAGGATCATTCATTAAATAAGGCAAATGTTTCGGCATAAGGACTTCTACGAGGGTCATTCAATAAATATGGTGAATTTTTCGGTCTAAGGACTTCTACGAGGGTCATTCAATAAATAAGGTGCATTTTTCGGGATAAGGACTTCTACGAGGGTCATTCAATAAATGAGGTGAATTTTTCGGTATAAGGACTTCTACGAGGGTCATTCAATAAATAAGGTGAATGTTTCGGTATAAGGACTTCTACGAGGGTCATTCAATAAATAAGGTGAATTTTCCGGTACAAGGACTTCTACGAGGGTCATTCAGTAAATAAGGTGAATTTTTTATTGATTGAATGACCCTCGTAGAAATCCTTATACCGAAACATTTGCCTTATTTATTGAATGACCCTCGTAGAAGTCCTTATACCGAAACATTCACCTTATTTATTGAATGACCCTCGTAGAAGTCCTTATACCGAAACATTCACCTTATTTATTGAATGACCCTCGTAGAAATCCTTATACCGAAACATTCACCTTATTTATTGAATGACCTTCGTAGAAGTCCTTATACCGAAAAATTCACCTTATTTATTGAATGACCCTCGTAGAAGTCGTTATACCGAAACATTCACCTTATTTATTGAATGACCTTCGTAGAAGTCCTTATACCGAAAAATTCACCTTATTTATTGAATGATCCTCGTAGTTATTATACCGAATGATTAGTGTGAATAAATATGAGAAAAATATATTAAGGAGAGAAAACAATAAAGAAGAAGATTTAAGGAGAGAGAAAATAACGATTGACATCCCAGTTCTTATTCTTGCTCTTTTCTTTTTCTTTTCATCTTCTACTTCTGTGTGCCATGTCCTGTCGTGACATAAGCGATCATGGCTTTCCACGTCTCCCTATTACTAGTAGCTCTTAGCTCGCATTTTCCTGTTAACCCCTCTCTGCCACCCACCTGCTCAGGTCCTTCAAATATGTTATCCGCTGCTTTTCCCTGTCTCTTTTTCCTCTATCTGACGGACGAGTGTCAGATTCCCCAAGAAATTGTTTCAAATCAAAGTTGACTGAGAAAGAAAAGAGAGTTCCATTAACGAGCAAAGCAAGAGAAGAGACTGTTAGCATAGACCAGGGGTCGGCAACCTTTTGGAGAGTTAGGGCCAAAAAGCTATATAGAATCATGGAGGAAGGCCAAACAGCTATGGCTCCAGTATCATGGACAAGAAGCATGTTATTAAATATGTGAATAAATTTTTTATGTTTTTGAAGAAATCAAGGATTCAATAAAATTTAATATCTGACGGGAATTCTTGTTTAAATTACATCTAAAAAATAAATGTTTTATAAATCATTACTGAAAAAAATCCATTAAAATCGGTTGAAAACAGTATTTTGTATTCATTTAAATGTGCCCGGTCACGAAAGCAATTTCACAGAAAAAATGAAAGTGAGGCCGTACGCTAATTTTGGTGATCCTACAAATAAAAAACAAAAGTAAAACATATTCTCCAGGTAAAAAGAAATATTTTTTTAAATTTCGACGCAATATAATCAGAGTATCAACTGTCACTTTGGTTTGGTTTACCTATATTTACATCGTGTCCAAAGTAAGGTAGCGAGTCGGACAAGATTCGCTTGAGGGCCGGATGTGGCCCGCGGGCCGGGGGTTGCCGACCGCTTGCATAGACGCTGGCATATATCTCGCCGTTTCAAATGGAAGATGATGAGACCTTGCCGCCAGGCGTCCGTAACACTTTTTCTTTTGTCTTTTCTCTCAAACATTGCTCTGCCATCAGTGCTCATCAAGTATGTCACACGTTACTTTCCCGTGTCTTTTCCACTATTCATCCTCTGAGTATCAGATTCTCCAAGCTCTCCTTCCTCGTTCTTCGTTCTTCTATGTGCCTTGTCCCTTCAGGACGTAGGCGATCATGGCTTTCTACGTTTCCCTATCCCTGGTGGCTCTGAGCACGCCTTCTCCTGTTACACCATGAAATCCTTGTTCCGTCATCCACTAGCTGAATTTAGAATATAAATGTATAGAAACTAGTATGGCCACAAAATGAGGGATCAGTTTGTATATTGATTATAATATAAATTTGATCCCCCACTTTATATCCAAATGATAATTTCTTATAAGCTGTTAGCATATATATTCTTCTATGTGCCCTGTCCCTTCAGGACGTAGGCGATCATGGCTTTTCACGTTTCCCTATCCCTGGTGGCTCTTAGCACGCCTTCACCTGTTACACCATGCAACCCTCGTTCCATCATCCACCTGATTAGGTCCTTCAAATATGTTATCCGTTGCTTTCCCATGTCTCTTTCCCTCTATCTGGCCTGTTAGTATCAGGTTCTCAAAGCTCTCCTTCCTCATTACGTGACCCAGGAACTTCAGCTATCTCTTTCTGATGCTCAATATTAATTTCCTTTTTGTTTCCATCATTTCCAAGAAACTCATCATTGCTCACATGTTCGATCCATGATATTCGCAGCATCCTTCTGTAGAACCTCATTTCAGTTGCTTCAAGTTTTTCCTTCATCTTTGATGGTATTGTCCAGCATACGCGTCCCAAAAGCTGTCTCTTCCTGATTGTCATGGTGACATCAAGCATACAACGGACTGAACTCTTTCTACAACTATTTATACTTCCCCTCACGAGAAGCAGATCAGTAGAAAGCGATAGGCAAAGATAGACAAGACTGCTACCGAACTAACATTGCGAGTCCCAGTTCCATTTTTACTTCCTAGCCCGTATTTATCTTTATACTAACAGAGTTCCATCTAGTTGTATTTTGCTGTGTTAATATATACTAGCAATATAGTCCGGCGTTGCTCGGGTGTAATGAAAGCTTTAAAACTAATTGATGGTCCTGGAGCTCAGACTCAGCCTAAAGAATATTTGAAATAATGAAATAATTGCGACAGTTTACCAATCGCACCTAATGTTTATATATATATATATATATATATATATACTAGCAATATAGCCTGACGTTGCTCGGGTGTAATGAAACCTTTAAAACTAATCCATGGTCCTGGAGCTCAGACTCTTTGGACGTTGGCACGAAAGACAAAAAGCAATAGTTGTTTCCAGTTAAAGCGAAACCGTAGACTGAAAGAAAAATGAATGGATGTAAGTCAAATTTTAATTTCCTTTTATCGATATCAAATAAGTTTTTTTCGTCCTAAACTGAATTTTGAAGGCTAAATAAGTCCTCTGAGTAAATGGTATCATGAGTGAGACTAAGAACTACAGTTATACCTACTTAGAGCCAAACCCAAAGCAAAAACTAAAATAAAAGGGCTGAAAAAAATACAGACATACAGGCAGATAAACAGACACACACACACACAAACATCTTGCCTTATATATATATATATATATATATATATATGATCAATTTTCTGCACTATTGTAAGAACTGCAACCTTGAAACTTCTGAATATCGTTTCTTATGTCTGTGTCTATGAGTGTATCAAATTTGATTAAAATCGAACCACTCCTTCTATCACCCAATTTTTTCGATTATTGATTTTTGATATTTATTGGGGGTACCTCGACACAAAACCTGGCTAAGAACACTGCGTAAATCTTCAAGAAAATCGGTTCAAGAAAATCGGTTCAGCCGTTTCGGAGTCTATAGGCAACGGACACACATACAAAGACACAAACACAGACAGACAAATTTCTATTTATAAATAAGTTTAGATGTTTTTAATTTCTCATTCTGTTTTTCCTTCTGTTTCGGGGGTCATTTTTTCGTATTCTCTCCATCTACATATAATTTCTTTCTTTTTCTTTTTTTCATTACATTTTTCTTTTTTTTATCTTTCCTTTTGTTGTTATCTTTTTGCCTTAGCCTGTTTACATTCATTCTTCGCTCTTTTTTTAAAAATCATTTCCCTCCAAGCAAGGCAGCATCACCGCCTCTGGCGCGCAGGGGGGGTTACATAGGAGGAAAGTGATGAGAAACAAGGACAGGTTCAAGGGGATGTCAGGAAGTGGGTAAGAGAAGGATGAGAATACTGGTGTGATGAAAGTGGAGTGGACAGAGAAAAGAGCATGATGGAAAGGATGTGATTCCGAGAGATAGGAGATGACTATTGACCTTACACACACACACACACACACACACACACACACACACACACAAACACACACAGACAAAGTTCCATTTATAAATAAGTTCAGATTCGTTATTTCTTATTTTGGTTGTTGTTGTATTCTTTCTTTCTGGACCTTTTAACCGGGTTCACGACACTGATCTTAATTATGTTTTCTTTTCGTCTCCCTCCTCTCCAAAACCGCTCTGTAGCTCAAATATTCGGCCCATGTTTCCCTCGGCATCCTTCAAAATGTAGGTACCAGTTATCATAAAAATATTTAAAGAAAAGTCACTAGAAAGAAATTACGTTACGACGATGGGAAGATAGCGGAAACCGGGTTGCCAGGTCAGGACTAATAACATTGCATATTCTTTTTTGGATTTTATCAAGCGAATACCTAACGAGATTTTGTAAATGGGCGACAGAAAACAGTGGAAGGGATAACAAAAAGACAAACATTGCTAAGGTCTACGAAGAATAGGAAACTGGGAAGAACGATTAACGTCAACATCCTTAACGAACACATCCTATAAAATAAGAAAAAGCCAAATCAAATGTCAAATGTTTTGTTGGGAAAATTTAAAACAGTTTAAGAGGAACAGAGGACAGGTTTATAATGGCGTCATAAACGTAAAATGTATCATCCATGAAGTGAAACTAATTCGCAAGCGGTTACAAAATCGATTTAGCGAACAGATACATTTTAATCCCTTGGTAAAAAAAAATATATATTTACTGGTAAATTGCTATAAGCCATTGGGATTTGGCCTCCGCGAAATGCTCAACCCGTTCTCAGTCCGGTTACGGTCAAGTAAACAACTTACCCACCTCATCAAACAATTGTCTTTAAAACCAGTTTTCTCGAACAACCATTAGCCTTCTCGATCCTGATTAATTAAGATATTTCTGACTGACAGTAGTGATCTCTCGGACGAAGTCACATAAATAACGTTGCGAGGATTTGGTTGGTTGTTTTTGTTTTATGGCGTATCAACCTCGGCGGGTCCTTTACTGCCAGCTAAATTTTATTTATTGCAGGTAATACCTTTTTTCTTTCAACAATGCATTGTTGTTTTTATATAAGTTTTGTGTCTAGTAATAAGTGCTTGGTGGTCCAGTGGATATCTGATCAGAACAAGAAATCGGAGAGCCGAGTTCGAATTCCAGTTGAATTCATTGCATTCACTTACGCGCAAATACCCTTGGGCAAAGGTATTAATCCGTCTATTCCTTCCAGTTATGGGTTAAATAACAGGACAGATTGGGTTCTATAGCCTTAGCTGGCAACCAGTCTACCGCAGAAAGCAATGACAACCTACTGCGGGATAATCTTCTGCCCAGTCAGTATTGTCTCTTTCGAGACATGATCGCCCAAGCGTGTATCGCGTATGGCACTTAACTGACTGAATATAATAGTTGCAAACATGATGAAAGTTTCTACTGGTCATAAAGTGGGGGATCGGTTTTCTATTGATATATAGTAATAAACTGATCCCCCACTAATTACTAATTAAAAATATAATACATCTATTCTTCCTCTAGCTATGAGACAAATAACAGGACAGATTGGGTTCTATAGCCTTGGTCGGCAACCAGTCTACCGCAGAAAGCAATGGCAACCTACTGCGGGATAATCTTCTGCCCAGTCAGTATTGTCTCTTTCGAGACATGATCGCCCAAGCGTGTTTCGCGTATGGCACTTAACTGACTGAATACCTTTATCTTTTCAAGTACCAAGATTCATAGGGATTTGTTTTTAAGAGCAGGGTCCCCAAGTCCTATCCTGTTATTTAACCCATAACTGGAGGGAAGGGACGGATTAATACCTTTCCTAAGGGTACCAGTGCTTAAGTAAATGCAGGGTATTCAACTGGAATTCGAACTCGGCTCACCGATTTCTCTTCCGAGCCGATATCCTCTGCACCACAATGCTCATCCATCACTATACGCTTACAGCACCTGGTATTCCCAAGCGGTCATCCATCTAAGTACTGACCAGGCTCAACGTTGCTTAAATTCGGTAATTCATCGAGAACCGGTGTATTCAACGTGATAGGCCGTAAGCACGCACATCCGTCACTAACCGCTTACAGCACCTGGTATTCCCAAGCGGTCACCCATCTAAGTACTGACCAGGCTCAACGTTGCTTACATTCGGTGATTGAGCGAGAACCGGTGTATTCAACGTGATATGGCCGTAAGCCACGTTGTGAGGAAGAAACGCAAGAAAGGTTGGTTAAAATTTGACACCCAGAAAATATCGAAGACAATAAGATGCGTTGTTTGCTGTTAATTTTTAGCCATCGATGTATGTCTTATGTCAAACCAATTTTTTTATCCGTATCACTCCATGCGAAGCAGTAAAGCCACGAAGACACAATGTGTTACAGAGTTTATAAGAATTCGGAACGAAACATTAATAATGAGCTTGAAGAGGAAATGGTATTCAGGAGGACAGTAGTTAGCGGTTGACATTGCATTTAAATTTAGTTGGAAAATATGGAGCCGGAAGTGAGTGTGAAGGGTGAGAAAAAAGATATTAAAAAGGAAAGGAAAAAAGTGTTCTGGATTCTTGTTTAGAAAACCACAAAAGATAAGAATAACATTTATTATAGGAAAATTATAGAAAAATTATAGAAAATTATAGAAAAATACCGATTGTGCAAAGATGAAAAATTAACTGTAATGTTATTTCCCTAACAAAAACAGTCGCTAAATGAACGACTTGAAATCATGTCTGGATGCGTACACATTACAATGTACATTTCAGGTTCGTACAAACCCGGATGAAAGTATGTACAATGTAGTATAGAAAAATATAAAAACCTAATGTAAGCTGGAGAAATCGGGGAGCTGAGTTCGAATTCCAGTTGAATTTATTGCATTCACTTACGCACAAATACCCCTGAGAAAGGTATTAATCCGTCTCTTACTTCCAGTTATGGGTTAAATAACAGAACGGATTGGGTTCTATAGCCTTGGCTGGCAACCAGTCTACCGCAGAAAGTAATGGTAACCTACTGCGGGATAATCTTCTTCCCAGTCAGTCATTTCACTTTCGAGACATGATCGTCCAAAGCTTGTATCACGTATGGTACTTAACTGATTGACTGTGTATAATAGTTGGAAACATAATTAAAGCTGCTACTGGGTATAAAGTGGGGGATCGGTTTTCTATTATTATGAAGTAATGAACTGATCCCCCATTAATTACTACTTAATAATATAATACATCTCTTCTCCTTCAAGCTATGGGTTGAATAGCAGGAGAGATTGGGTTCTATAGCATTGGTTAGCAACCAGTCTATTGTAGAAAGTAATGGCAACCTACTGCGGGATAATCTTCTGCTCAGTCAGTCATGTCTTTTTTGAGACATGATCGCCTAAGCGTGTTTAACGTATGACACTTAACTGACTGACTGAAGCTGGAGTACATTGAACAAAGCTAAACCTTACAGCTTGTGCAAAGAGGAAAATTTAACTGTAATATTATTTCCCTAACAAAAACATTTGCTAAATGAAAGGCTTGAAATCAAGTCTGGATAAGTACACATTACAAAGTACATTTCGGGTTCGTAGAAACCCGGATGAAAGTATTTATAATTCATTTTATTTTTCTTTCAATACTATTTCGCTATTATTGACTTACTCCTTCTCTTGTTTTAAACATCTCGTTGCGCTTTTTTAAATCATAAAAAAAGGTTTAGGAAGAAAATATGAGAAAATATCCCTATTCCATCAGAAATACTTGCTTTCATTCGTGACCATTGACATTCCCTTATTAATCTTTAATGCAGTCGTTTAGCAAATTCATTAAAATGCATTTAAATTATACATACAAATACCCTCTTCTATAAGTAAAACTTGTATTAATTGCAAGCCACTGACAATCCCATTCTTCTAAATCAATATATTCCTATAGTAAAATCATTAGCAATGCATTTACATTATACATACAATAGCCCTATTCTATCAGTAATGCTTGCCTTCATTCCTGACCACTGACAATCCCTTTCTTCTTCATTTTCAATGCATTCCTATAGTAAAATCATTAGCAATGCATTTACATTAAATATCTAATAGCCATATAACGTCAGTATTGAATCCCTTCATTCCCGACCCCTGACAATTCCTTCCTATAGTAAAATCATTAGCAATGCATTTACATTATACGTATAATAACACCCTCCGTTCAGTAATGCCTGCCTACATTGCTGACCACTGACAATCCCTTCCTTCATCATTTTCAATGTATTTCTATAGTAAAATCATTAGCAATGCATTAACATTATACATATAAAAGTCCTATTCTGTCAGTAATGCTTGCCTTCATTCCTGACCACTGACAATCCCTTTCTTCCACATTTTCAATGCATTCCTATAGTAAAATCATTAGCAATGCATTTACATTATACATATAAAAGCCCTATTCTATCAGTCATGCTTGCCTTCATTCCTGACCACTGACAATGCCTTTCTTCTTCATTTTCAATGCATTCCTATAGTAAAATCATTAGCAATGCATTTACATTATACATATAAAAGCCCTATTCTATCAGTAATGCTTGCCTTCATTCCTGACCACTGACAATCCCTTTCTTCCTCATTTTCAATGCATTCTTATAGTAAAATCCTTAGCAATGCATTTACATTATACATATAAAAGCCGTATTCTATCAGTAATGCTTGACTTCATTCCTGACCACTGACAATCCCTTTCTTCCTCATTTTCAATGCATTCCTATAGTAAAATCCTTAGCAATGCATTTACATTATACATGTAATAGCCCTATTCTATCAGTAATGCTTGCCTTCATTCCTGACCACTGACAATCCCTTTCTTCCTCATTTTCAATGCATTCCTATAGTAAAATCATTAGCAATGCATTTACATTATACATGTAATAGCCCTATTCTATCAGTAATGCTTGCCTTCATTCCTGACCACTGACAATCCCTTTCTTCCTCATTTTCAATGCATTCTTATAGTAAAATCATTAGCAATGCATTTACATTATACATATAAAAGCCGTATTCTATCAGTAATGCTTGACTTCATTCCTGACCACTGACAATCCCTTTCTTCCTCATTTTCAATGCATTCCTATAGTAAAATCATTAGCAATGCATTTACATTATACATATAAAAGCCCTATTCTATCAGTAATGCTTGCCTTCATTCCTGACCACTGACAATCCCTTTCTTCTTCATTTTCAATGCATTCCTATAGTAAAATCATTAGCAATGCATTTACATTATACGTATAATAGCCCTATTCTGTCAGTAATGCTTGCCTTCATTCCTGACCAGTGACAATCCCTTTCTTCTTCATTTTCAATGCATTCCTATAGTAAAATCATTAGCAATGCATTTACATTATACATATAAAAGCCCTATTCTATCAGTAATGCTTGCCTTCATTCCTGACCACTGACAATCCCTTTCTTCTTCATTTTCAATGCATTCCTATAGTAAAATCATTAGCAATGCATTTACATTATACGTATAATAGCCCTATTCTATCAGTAATGCTTGCCTTCATTCCTGACCACTGACAATCTCTTTCTTCTTCATTTTCAATGCATTCCTATAGTAAAATCATTAGCAATGCATTTACATTATACATATAATAGCCCTATTCTGTCAGTAATGCTTGACTTCATTCCTGACCACTGACAATGCCTTTCTTCTTCATTTTCAATGCATTCCTATAGTAAAATCATTAGCAATGCATTTACATTATATATATAAAAGCCCTATTCTATCAGTAATGCATGCCTTCATTCCTGACCACTGACAATCCCTTTCTTCCTCATTTTCAATGCATTCTTATAGTAAAATCCTTAGCAATGCATTTACATTATACATATAAAAGCCGTATTCTATCAGTAATGCTTGACTTCATTCCTGACCACTGACAATGCCTTTCTTCTTCATTTTCAATGCATTCCTATAGTAAAATCATTGGCAATTCATTTACATTATACATATAATATCCCTATTCTATCAGTAATGCATGCCTTCATTCCTGACCACTGACAATCCCTTTCTTCCTCATTTTTAATGCATTCCTATAGTAAAATCATTAGCAATGCATTTACATTATACACATAAAAGCCCTATTCTATCATTAATGCTTGCCTTTTATTTTACTTTTCTCTTCAATACTATTTCGTTACTATTGACTTACTCCTTCCCTTATTTTAAACTTCTAAATAAAAGATTTAGGAAGAAAATACGAGAAAATACGAGAAAGAGAGATAACAGTGAACGTGAAAAGTTACCTGCTTCAAAAATTATTTAAAAGTAATATATTATAAATTTCAACCAACAGAGGTACTGCTTGCACGGTCAATAAATATCAAATGTTTCCTAATAAGGAAACACGTAATAATACTATTACAGGGAGACAAATGCTCGACGACAGTCATAGAACGTCTACATTAGAGATTCTTCTTTGGATTCACTCAAGAATCTTTAGCAGAAACAGCTGACCAAATATATACCCTTCTTAACCGCAACAACGGCTTTAGTTTCATATTTTTCACCATATGGTCAGTTTTACGGTCCAGGGCATGATGATAAAATGCGTCCGGCAGCAGGAACTCTGATTGGGAGGTTGGGAGGAGCATGAAATCACCTCTTAATTACTGTTGTTCCAAAGCCCACCCTGACACGGAGTGGTAACACCTGTTAGGGTCCCAGCTATGGGCAAATAGTTAACCCACAAAAGGGAGTCAAAACACTATGAAAGTATAAAAATACACTTTTTTTTTAGTAATATATACATAAAAATAGATTTTTATAGAATATACATTATTTAAGGAAATATTATTGCCACAACACATTTTTGAACGTAAAAAAAATATTTTCAGCAAAACATTTTTGAATACAAAACTAAAAGACATTTTCAGTTTTCTAAAATAAAAAAGAATAAAAACAAAAAAATTCATTAAAATCTGACTAAATCAACCTTCTCACTACAACCGAATATTAAAAAATACCTTAAAACCTTTTTGGCATTAAATAACCCACAGAGGTTGATATGCCGTTAAACAAAACTCGAAGTCAAACGGTCAGTTTTAGCCCCACTGAAGTGACAGAATGTAATCAATCTTTATTTTTTCCTCATATTAGGTCATTTGCAGTTTAATGCAGCAACATCATGAATCTATTTTCGGAGTATATGATGAAATTTGTTTGTTCTTGAAAAATATTGTGTCATGCGTGATTGCATCAGATTTTTATCACGCCCAGATTGTATCGACATTCGATTAGTTGTCCATTTTCTGCGATGGACGCTACTCCAAGAAAACGTACGAAAATTATAACGCTGCACGAACACACTCGCAAGCCGTGCAGAGAGATCGCGGATATCGTTGGTGTCAGCCTTTCAATTGCCAGTTGTGTCATCAAGCCGAAGAAACAAACTGGATCCTTTTGTCCAAAACGTAACAGAAAATGCGGTCGGAAGAAAAAATACAACGCCAATAGACGACGGACACGTGATAAGAGAAAGTGTGAAAGATCCCAGGCAGAAAACATTCGTTTTGTTTCAGTTAATTTGCACTATCTATCTAACAGGATGTGCGTTGTGGTGCTTTGGATATCGGCCCGGAACGAGAAATCGGGGAGCCGAGTTCGAATTCCAGTTGAATTCCTTGCATTCAATTACGCGCAAATACCCTTGGGAAAGGTATTAATCCGTCTATTCCTTCCAGTTATGGGTTAAATAACAGGACAGATTGGGTTCTATAGCCTTGGTCGGCAACCAGTCTACCGCAAAAAAGAAATGGCAACCTACTGCGGGATAATCTTCTGCCCAGTCAGTCATGTCTCTTTCGAGACATGATCGCCCAAGCGTGTATCACGTATGGCATTTAACTGACTGATCTATCTAATCTATATATCTAATCTATCTAATCTCTCTCTCTCTATATATATATCTAATCTATCTATCTAATATATATAATATAATCTATATATATATAATCAATCTAATGTATATATATATATAATCAATCTAATGTATATATATATATATATAATCTATCTATCTTATCTATCTATCTATATATATATATATATGTGTGTGTGTGTGTGTGTGTGTGTGTTTCTAATCTATCTATCTATTTAATCTAATTTAATGTAATCTTATCTATCTATCTATCTCAGTTCAAAACGTATAGGTATATCTAGTCGGAAGAGAAAAATGCCTAGAGACGACGTATACAAGATGGAGGAAAGTGCAAACATTTTAGGAAGACATTATTCGTTTTGTTTCATTTAATTTGTCCAAGGGCATAGCAGTCATATT
Organism: Ascarosepion bandense; assembly: GCA_037127315.1. NCBI lineage: Eukaryota > Metazoa > Mollusca > Cephalopoda > Sepiida > Sepiidae > Ascarosepion > Ascarosepion bandense. The sequence goes on from JBBBDQ010000737.1 coordinate 321,557, forward strand.
TGATGCACTTACGAATGGTAGTCTGGAGAGAAAAATAACTAAAATGACACAGAGCGCCACATTTCCTGCCAAATGATTAAAATATAATTGTTCCAGTTAATGCCAAGGCTACACGTTAAACAACGAAGGTGAAAGTAATCACTGAATAAGTCACTCAAATGACTGTCAGATTTTGAAACGTCCGAATATAGCTTATCTCGCGAGCTAACTCTTTTCTCAGTAATCCTTTCCCAAATATAACTGTATCAAAAGTGAGTTCAGAAATATCGAGTCTGGCGAGGCAGGGCTACTGAGGTCAGTTTGGAGGTAAACACGTTCAAAAATATTTAATCTCCAAAGCAGTTGTTCGTAAGTGTGTTCCTTGTTGGATGAATGCGTCCGAAAATATTTCGACCTTACGTGTGATTCAGTTTTCTTTTCTTTTCTTTTTCTTTTTATTTATTTATTTTTTTTTTTTTTTTTTTTTTTGCTTTTTTAGCTCTTTTTTTTAAATTTTTCTTTTTTAACTGTTTGCTTCCGTTTTCAGATTAAGGTTTATTTTGTTTTACAAGTTGTCTGTCTTGAAACTGCAAAGGAATTAGAAAATAAAATAGCAATAAAAGTAGAAAGCACGACTTATTTAGAAAAAAAAGAATGTAAAAAAGAGAGAGAGAGACATCCATGAAATAACCAATGAAAAACCCACAAATGAAAGAATAGAAAAAAGAAAAATGTACGTATTTAGTTAGAAGAGAAAAAAAGATCTTATTACAAAAGAATTAAAAAAAAAAAACAAGATATGGATGGAAAGACAGTAATAAAAGAATAAAAAAATGATGAGACATGTAAAAAAAAGTAAAGAAAATAATCTTACAGACAAATAAATTAAATGTATACAAAGTTAGCGAGAAAATACAAAGAAATGACTTCAAGATGACCGAATCGTCTGAGCGATTTTTTTCTCCATTTTTACTGATGTAGAATCAGATTGTTCGAGTAGAACGACTCGCCTGGCGAAAGAGATATCCGCAGATTATCGTGAGCCAGTAGAAGCAGTGAAGCGACACGAAATTTGATTGGCTATCGAGAATGCGTGGGGTATTTATCGGTCCACCATGTTTTTGTTAGCTCGCTTCCCATTTTCGTCTTCTCTTGCCGCTTGGTGGCGTTCAATTCAAGTGAGACGGGCGTAGGAAAGCCGGGTGAAGGACCGGAAGAGTAAGGGGGGATAATGTTTTGTAGGATTAACGATTAAGGGATTTACTCAGTGCGGTGAGGACAAGAAAAGAACATTATTGAGTTTCGTGCCCGGATGTAAACTTAGACAAGGACGCATGCGCAGAAATACTTTCAGAAATCATGATTAAACACGTGCGTCAATACAGCTTTAAGGCGAGGACGAATAAAATGGAGAAAGCGAAGAAAAGAGAAAGATAGCGTAAACGAAGAGAAGGAAGAGAAAAAGAGAGAGAGAGAGTGAATGGATAGAAAGAAAAGTAAAGAAAAAGATCTAATCTAAACTTATTTATAAATGAAACTTTGTCTGTGTGTATGCGTGTGTGTGTCTGTGTGTGTGTGCGTGTCCGTTACCTATAGACTCCGAAACGGCTGAACCGATTTTCTTGAAAATTTACACAGTTGTACTATAAGCGTCTGCGAGTGTTCTTAGCTAGGTTTTGTGTCGAGGTACCCCGGATAAATATCAAAAATCGATAATCAAAAAAATCGGGTTATAGAAGGAGTGGTCCAATTTTAATCAAATTTGATACACTCATAGACAAAGACATAAGAAACGATATTCAGAAGTTTCAACGTTGCAGTTCTTACAATAGTGCAGAAAATCGATAATATATTTATTTTCCAATCTATTCACACTTACGTAGCCCCCTGCACACTAGTGGCCTTACCGCCTTGCTTGGGGTGATGTGATTAAAAAATATATATATAAAAGGAAAGATGTTTGTGAGTGTGTCTGTTTATCTGTCTGTATGTCCTTTATACAAATCCACAATTTTTATCCGATTCTCACTAAACTTCACACAAATATTCTTTAGGCTGAGTCTGAGTTCCAGGACCATGGATTAGTTTTCAAGCTTTCATTACACCCGGGCAACGCCGGGCTATACTGCTAGTAATAATAATAAAATTTAATTTAATAAAGTACAAATATTATATAACAGTGGTTTGCAAACTCCGGAACGTGGGCTGAATGCGCCCCGCCTGTTGGTTTTAGGATACCTGCAAGAATACATAAAATGTGTAATTTTTGAATATCCATAAAAAAAATGGAAGTTTAAAAAAACTTATTCAGTCAGATTAGGACCATACGTGATACATACTTGGACGATCATGTCTCTTTCGAGACATGACTGACTTAGCAGAAGATTACCCCGCAGTTGTTTGCCATTTCTTTCTGCGGTAGACTGGTTGCCAGCCTAGGCTATAGAAGTCAATCTTTCCTGTTATTTAACCCAAAAATGGAGTGAAGAGATGGATTTATAACTTTTCCAAGGATATTTGTGCGTAAGTGAATGCAAGGAATTCAACTGGAATTCGAACTCGGCTTCCCGATTTCTCGTATCGAGCCGATATCCACTGCACCACAACGCATATTCTTACACAAAACAGTAATCAGTTCAAAACAGGATGAAAACGAGCAAAATAAAAACCATATATGTTTAATATTTGTTTTATTTTCAGTCTTTTTTCTTCTGTTTCTATACGCCATTTTTTTCCAGGACATGGAATCTCATGGCTCTTTACAATTCCCCGTGCTTATCTTTTTGCTTTCTCAGAATCGCTCTTCTGGAAATCATTTATACAAGCTCTTGATGTAGGTTATTTGCCGCTTTCTTCTGTCTCTCTTGCCATTAATATGTCCCTTTTGCTTTCATCTTCTATAAAACTACATCATTATTTTCATTTTCAGTACATAATATTCCCGGCATTAATCTGTAGAATAACCTATTTATTACCTCAAGTTTATTTGTGGCCATGTGATGAGATTGTCAAGTATAGGAAGACTGAGCCTGTCGTGTGCAATCGGCAGCCTACCGTCTGCGTTACGTATCGTCCATCTAACATAGCGCACCGTCATCGACCTCCGTGGTTTGCTGCTGCTGCACGTCGTCCACCGTTTTGCCGTTGCCGTTGCCGCCGCCGGACGAGCTGACAACGACTGCGATTACGGCGACGCCACCGCCTCCGCGAAGTAGAGTCGAAAACCAACTCGAATGTGCGCTGTGGCGTAATGGATATCGACTTGAAACGACAAATCTGGGAGTCGAGTTCGAATTCCAGTTGAATATATATATAAAAGGCAAGATGTTTGTGTGTGTGTGTTTATCTGCCTATATATCTGTACTTTTTTCAGCCCTTTTATTTTAGTTTTTGCTTCGGGTTTGGCTCTAAGTAGGTATAATTGTAGTTCTTAGTCTCAGCCATGATACCATTTACTCAGAGGCCTTATTTAGCCTTCAAAATTCAGTTTACGACAGAAAAAACTTATTTGATATCGATACCAGGAAATCAAAATTTGACTTACATCCATTCATTTTTCTTTCAGTCTATGGTTTGGCTTTAACTGGTAACAACTATTGCTTTTTAGTCTTTCGTGCCAACGTCCAAAGAGTCTGAGCTCCAGGACCATGGATTAGTTTTAAAGCTTTCATTACACCCGAGCAACGCCGGGCTATACTGCTAATTTAAAATATTATAGAATTCTATATTTCTGTATTTAACTTACGCACTTACCCTTGGGAAAGTACTTACGCACTTGCCCTTGGAAAAGTATTAATCCGTCTCTTCCCTCCAGTTATAGGTTCAAAAATAGGACAGATTTGGCTCTATAGCCTTGGCTGGCAACCAATCTACCGCAGAAAGTAATGGCAACCTACTGCGGGATAATTATCTGCCCAGTCAGTCATGCCTATTTCGAGACATGCTCGCCCAAAGCGTGTATCACGGACGGCACTTAACTGACTGACAGAATGTAATAGTTAGAAACATAAAGCTGATACTGAGCATAAAGTGGGGGATCTGTTTTCTATTGTTATGAAGTAATAAACTGACCCCCCTAATTACTAATTAACTATATAATACATCTTTTCTTCCTATAGTTATGAGTCAAATAACAGGACAGATTTGGCTCTATAGCCTTGGCTGGCAACCAATCTACTGCAAAATGCAATGGCAACCTACTGCGGGATAATCTTCTGCCCAGTTAGTCATGTCTCTTTCGAGACGTCGCATTGAATATTTGGAGCTTCCTGATTGGTTAAGACTTCTATTGATTGACTATAAAATGTATTGGTTCATCGGGGTCGCCACAATATCTAATATATACCAAATAAAAAGTCCAACACATGACCCAGTGGATATAGACGTTGGTTAGTTCCTGTGACTTGACCCAAAGAGTTGTGAGTTCAATACCAGGCTACAGTAGCGGTCAACAAGTAACAGGGTTAGAGGGAGATAACTGATGAATCCCAAAAGAGGCACTACTACGCAAGAAATGGATTTCAAATACTCCATTGATTGTAATAAACGGTTAAGTTCGAAATTTCTAGCATCTGACAAAGTCCGGAGCGTACAACGTACAAATGGCAACAAAGATAGGGACAATAGTCTGAATAATTTAAATAAAGAAATATAGAACTCTCTAATATTTTAAATTAGCAGTATAGCCCGGCGTTGCTCAGGTGAAATGAAAGCTTTAAAACTAATCCATGGTCCTGGAGCTAAGACTCTTTGGACGTTGGCACGAAAGACTAAAAAGCAATAGTTGTTTCCAGTTAAAGCGAAACCGCAGACTGAAAGAAAAATGAATGGATGTAAGTCAAATTTTGATTTCCTAGTATCGATATCAAATAAGTTTTTTTCGTCGTAAACTGAATTTTGAAGGCTAAATAAGTCCTCTGAGTAAATGGTATCATGGCTGAGACTAAGAACTAAAATTATACCTACTTATAGCCAAACCTGAAGCAAAAACTAAAATAAAAGGGCTGAAAAAGTACAGACATACAGGCAGATAAACACACACACACACACACACACACACACACACACACACACACACACAAACATCTTGCCTTTTATATATATATATATATATATATATATATATATATATAAATATATATATATATATTATCGATTTTTTGTGCTATTGTAAGAACTGCAACCTTGAAACATCTGAATATCGTTTCTCATGTCTTTGTCTATTAGTGTATCGAATTTGATTAAAATCGGACCACTCCTTCTATAACCTGATTTTTTCGATTATCGATTTTCGATATTTATCGGGGATACCGATTCTTTTTCAAGAAAATTGGTTCAACCGTTTCGGAGTCTATAGGTAACGGACACACACACACACACACACATACACACACACACACACACAATGTTCCATTTATAAATAAGTTTAGATAAATTTTAATTTCATTGAAACCATACAATTGTGTTCAAAATTCATAGATTTTGGCATTGAATGACCCAGAGATTGGTTGATATGTCGCTAAAGAAAATCGTTTCTGCACAAAAATTCTTCTTTTATATGCCGTGTTCTTTCAAGACGTAGGGAGTCATGGCCCTCCACATCTTCTTATCCCAAGTTGCTCTTAACCTCTTCTCTTTCGGTATTTCTCTTAAACGCTGTTCTTAAGCTCATCACGTATGCCAGGCACTGATTTCACATGTTTCTCTTTCCCCCTAACTGTAAGTATCAGATTTTCCAACCCTTCCTTCCTCGTTACGTGTCCCTGAAACATCGTCTGTCTCTTCTTGATGGTAAATATAAATTTCCTTTTCGTTTTGATTCTCTCCAAAACCTCGTCGTCACTCTAATGTTCGGTCCATGGTCTCCTCAGCTTCCTTCTATAGAACCACATTTCGGTTGAATCAAGTCTCTTCTTCATCTTTGAGATTTTTTTTTAATGAGAAAAATCCAGAATTTATTCTTTTAACCGAGAGTAGTAATCTAAACTTATTTATAAATGGAACTTTGTCTCTACGTGTGTGTGTGTGGGGGTGTCTGTATGTGTCTGTGTGTGTGTGTGTCTGTATGTGTCTGTGTGTGTGTGTGTATCCGTTACCTATCGACTCCGAAACGGCTGAACCGATTTTCTTGAAATTTTACACAGTTGTACTATAAGCGTCTGCGAGTGTTCTTAGCTAGGTTTTGTGTCGAGGTACCCCCGACAAATATCGAAAATCGATAATCGAAAAAATCGGGTTATAGAAGGAGTGGTCCGATTTTAATCACATTTGATACACTCATAGACAAAGACATAAGAAACGATATTCAGAATTTTCATGGTTGCAGTTCTTGCAATAGTGCAGAAAATCGATATATATATATATATATATATATATATATATATATATATATATATATATATATAAGGCAAGATGTTTGTGTGTGTGTGTCTGTTTATCTGCCTGTATGTCTGTATTTCTTTCAGCCCTTTTATTTTAGTTTTTGCTTCGGGTTTGGCTCTAAGTAGGTATAATTGTAGTTCTTAGTCTCTGAAATTTCAGTTTACGACGAAAAAACCTATTTGATATCGATAGGAGGAAATCAAAATTTGACTTACATCCATTCATTTTTCTTTCAGTCTACGGTTTCGCTTTAACTGGAAACAACTATAGCTTTTTAGTCTTTCGTGCCAACGTCCAAAGAGTCAGAGCTCCAGGACCATGGATTAGTTTTAAAACTTTCATTACACCCGAGCAACGCCGGGCTATACTGCTAGTTATTGTATAAATTAAAATGTAATATTACTCATGCAATAAATATCACCAATGCCATTGAAAAATTACTAAAGTTTGCCAGCCAATTTTGACAGTACAGGACGTGATCTACTTTCTTTGCATGTTTTTGCTTTTAATGATTTGAAAAAGCAAAATTCTTATATTCGACAATGGAATTATTTTAAAACTACGATTATAGATTACTGCTACATAGAAAATAACAATTAGAATTAATAATAATCCAAGCTTATTTTATTATTGCTTTTATGGGTATTTACTGTTTGGCGTAGACAAAGTACTTACGGTCTCAGCAGGTCCTGGCGCACTGCACGGATTATTCTGCAGCTGTTCAGTAAATATCTCCAAGTCAAAGTTTAGACTTGTATAAATGGAAGTGGCTATTTTGCTATGCCCGGTAAAACGGAATGATATGTTTTTAAGCTTATTTTACTAGTCTCGGTGAAAGAGAACCCCCTCCGAGTATTTTACCAGTAAATATCTCCAAGTCAAAGTTTAGACTTGTATAAATGGAAGTGGCTATTTTGCCATGCCCGGTAAAACAGAATAATATGTTTTTAAGCTTATTTTACTAGTCTCCGTGAAATAGAACCCACCCCCGAGTATTTTACCAGTAAATATCTCCAAGTCAAAGTTTAGACTTGTATAAATGGAAGTGGCTATTTTGCTATGCCCGGTAAAACAGAATAATATGTTTTTAAGCTTATTTTACTAGTCTCGGTGAAATAGAACCCCCCCCCTCCCGAGTAATGTACCAGTAAATATCACCAAGTCAAAGTTTAGACTTGTATAAATGGAAGTGGCTATTTTGCAATGCCCGGTAAAACAGAATAATATGTTTTTAAGCTTATTTTACTAGTCTCGGTGAAATAGAACCCCCACCCCAAGTATTTTACCAGTAAATATCTCCAAGTCAAAGTTTAGACTTGTATAAATGGAAGTGGCTATTTTGCTATGCCCGGTAAAACAGAATAATATATTTTTAAGCTTATTTTACTAGTCTCGGTGAAAGAGAACCCCCTCCGAGTATTTTACCAGTAAATATCTCCAAGTCAAAGTTTACACTTGTATAAATGAAAGTGGCTATTTTGCCATGCCCGGTAAAACAGAATAATATGTTTTTAAGCTTATTTTACTAGTCTTCGTGAAAAAGAACCCACCCCCGAGTATTTTACCAGTAAATATCTCCAAGTCAAAGTTTAGACTTGTATAAATGGAAGTGGCTATTTTGCCATCCCCGGTAAAACAGAATAATATGTTTTTAAGCTTATTTTACAAGTCTCCGTGAAATAGAACCTCCCCGCGTATTTTACCAGTAAATATCTCCAAGTCAAAGTTTAGACTTGTATAAATGGAAGTGGCTATTTTGCTATGCCCGGTAAAACACAATAATATATTTTTAAGCTTATTTTACTAGTCTCGGTGAAAGAGAACCCCCTCCGAGTATTTTACCACTAAATATCTCCAAGTCAAAGTTTAGACTTGTATAAATGGAAGTGGCTATTTTGCCATGCCCGGTAAAACAGAATAATATGTTTTTAAGCTTATTTTACTAGTCTCCGTGAAATAGAACCCACCCCCGAGTATTTTACCAGTAAATATCTCCAAGTCAAAGTTTAGACTTGTATAAATGGAAGTGGCTAATTTGCCATCCCCGGTAAAAACAGAATAATATGTTTTTAAGCTTATTTTACTAGTCTCGGTGAAATAGACCCCCCCCCCCCCGAGTATTTTACCAGTAAATATCACCAAGTCAAAGTTTAGACTTGTATAAATGGAAGTGGCTATTTTGCTATGCCCGGTAAAACAGAATAATATGTTTTTAAGCTTATTTTACTAGTCTCGGTGAAAGAGAACCCCCTCCGAGTATTTTACCAGTAAATATCTCCAAGTCAAAGTTTAGACTTGTATAAATGGAAGTGGCTATTTTGCCATGCCCGGTAAAACAGAATAATATGTTTTTAAGCTTATTTTACAAGTCTCCGTGAAATAGAACCCCCCCCCCCCCGCGTATTTTACCAGTAAATATCTCCAAGTCAAAGTTTACACTTGTATAAATGAAAGTGGCTATTTTGCCATGCCCGGTAAAACAGAATAATATGTTTTTAAGCTTATTTTACTAGTCTCCGTGAAAAAGAACCCACCCCCGAGTATTTTACCAGTAAATATCTCCAAGTCAAAGTTTAGACTTGTATAAATGGAAGTGGCTATTTTGCCATCCCCGGTAAAACAGAATAATATGTTTTTAAGCTTATTTTACAAGTCTCCGTGAAATAGAACCTCCCCGCGTATTTTACCAGTAAATATCTCCAAGTCAAAGTTTAGACTTGTATAAATGGAAGTGGCTATTTTGCTATGCCCGGTAAAACACAATAATATATTTTTAAGCTTATTTTACTAGTCTCGGTGAAAGAGAACCCCCTCTCGAGTATTTTACCAGTAAATATCTCCAAGTCAAAGTTTAGACTTGTATAAATGGAAGTGGCTATTTTGCCATGCCCGGTAAAACAGAATAATATGTTTTTAAGCTTATTTTACTAGTCTCCGTGAAATAGAAACCACCCCCGAGTATTTTACCAGTAAATATCTCCAAGTCAAAGTTTAGACTTGTATAAATGGAAGTGGCTATTTTGCCATGCCCGGTAAAACAGAATAATATGTTTTTAAGCTTATTTTACTAGTCTCGGTTAAATAGACCCCCCCCCCCCCCCGAGTATTTTACCAGTAAATATCACCAAGTCAAAGTTTAGACTTGTATAAATGGAAGTGGCTATTTTGCTATGCCCGGTAAAACAGAATAATATGTTTTTAAGCTTATTTTACTAGTCTCGGTGAAATTGAACCCCCCCCACCAAAGTATTTTACCAGTAAATATCTTTATTATTATTAAGATAATGTTTAAAAAAAACACGACTTAAACTTAAAGAATCAGCACATATGCTAGGCTACAAAAAATCTCCTAAGCCGACCAAGCATAGAGATGTATATAATATGGGAGCCAATAATACGGAGTGCCAGGGAAAATCATGAGTATCAAAATTGCAATATGAGCTCTAGTAAAAAATACCAGAGAAAATAATTTACATAAAAAAATTACAATATGAACTCTGGTAAAAATGGTTTACGGAAAATTAGGTTTTTATGTCCCAAAAATTCAGTTGTTCTTGAGGACATATATCCCAGTGGATATAGACGTTGTTTAGTTCCTGTGGCTTGACCCAAAGAGTTGTGAGTTCAATACCAGGCCACAGCAATGGTGAACAAGTAGCTTACAGGGTTAGAGGAAGATAAATCGTGACTGCCAGTGGAGACACTACTACACAAGCAATGAAGTTCATTATAATAAAGGGTTCAGTTCGAAATATTCTAACACATAAAGAAGGCCTAAGCGTACAACGGCCGAAACGTCGTACAAATGGCAAAGAAGATGAGGACAATAGTCCGAATAATGTAAATACTGGAAATACTACCTCATGTCAGAAATATAGACAAATAGAATGATCTATTATTAAACGTCGTACAAATGGCAACAAAGATGAGGACAATAGTCCGAATAATGTAAATACTACCTCATCTCAGAAATATAGACAAATAGAATGATCTATTATTAAACGTCGTACAAATGGCAACAAAGATGAGGACAATAGTCCGAATAATGTAAATACTACCTCATCTCAGAAATATAGACAAATAGAATGATCTATTATTAAACGTCGTACAAATGGCAACAAAGATGAGGACAATAGTCCGAATAATGTAAATACTACCTCATCTCAGAAATATAGACAAATAGAATGATCTATTATTAAACGTCGTACAAATGGCAACAAAGATGAGGACAATAGTCCGAAAAATGTAAATACTACCTCATCTCAGAAATATAGACAAATAGAATGATCTATTATTAAACGTCGTACAAATGGCAACAAAGATGAGGACAATAGTCCGAAAAATGTAAATACTACCTCATCTCAGAAATATAGACAAATAGAATGATCTATTATTAAACGTCGTACAAATGGCAACAAAGATGAGGACAATAGTCCGAATAATGTAAATACTGTAAATACTGCCTCATCTCAGAAATATAGACAAATAGAATGATCTATTATTAAACGTCGTACAAATGGCAACAAAGATGAGGACAATAGTCCGAAAAATGTAAATACTACCTCATCTCAGAAATATAGACAAATAGAATGATCTATTATTAAACGTCGTACAAATGGCAACAAAGATGAGGACAATAGTCCGAATAATGTAAATACTGTAAATACTACCTCATGTCAGAAATATAGACAAATAGAATGATCTATTATTAAACGTCGTACAAATGGCAACAAAGATGAGGACAATAGTCCGAATAATGTAAATACTGGAAATACTACCTCATCTCAGAAATATAGACAAATAGAATGATCTATTATTAAACGTCGTACAAATGGCAACAAAGATGAGGACAATAGTCCGAATAATGTAAATACTACCTCATCTCAGAAATATAGACAAATAGAATGATCTATTATTAAACGTCGTACAAATGGCAACAAAGATGAGGACAATAGTCCGAAAAATGTAAATACTACCTCATCTCAGAAATATAGACAAATAGAATGATCTATTATTAAACGTCGTACAAATGGCAACAAAGATGAGGACAATAGTCCGAAAAATGTAAATACTACCTCATCTCAGAAATATAGACAAATAGAATGATCTATTATTAAACGTCGTACAAATGGCAACAAAGATGAGGACAATAGTCCGAATAATGTAAATACTGTAAATACTGCCTCATCTCAGAAATATAGACAAATAGAATGATCTATTATTAAACGTCGTACAAATGGCAACAAAGATGAGGACAATAGTCCGAATAATGTAAATACTACCTCATCTCAGAAATATAGACAAATAGAATGATCTATTATTAAACGTCGTACAAATGGCAACAAAGATGAGGACAATAGTCCGAATAATGTAAATACTGTAAATACTACCTCATGTCAGAAATATAGACAAATAGAATGATCTATTATTAAACGTCGTACAAATGGCAACAAAGATGAGGACAATAGTCCGAATAATGTAAATACTGGAAATACTACCTCATCTCAGAAATATAGACAAATAGAATGATCTATTATTAAACGTCGTACAAATGGCAACAAAGACGAGGACAATAGTCCGAATAATGTAAATACTGGAAATACTACGTCATTAGAATATTTGAAAGCTAAAATAATGATATATCCCGGAAAGGAATCTATATATCTTTCTAGGTAGTTAGGCGGTTTAGGCAAATGCAACTGGTTAGGGCAATCTAGTACGTAGACGTAATGAACGGTACTCGTCGTCTGCAGTATCCTGAGACGTAGGCGTAGTCAATAGACGTAGACCAATAGTCGTATAGACCTCTAGTCGTATAGACGTATGGACGTAGACCTCTAGTCGAAAACCTGTGGACATTAGACTTCTATGCGTCATCACCTTCGTCTGTATTTATGGCTGACACCAGCCAATCACATTACTCTGAGGGAAAACAAGGTCTATGCATATTCATAACATATTCATTACATCAAATAACTAATGTGATTCCAGGCATTACTGTGAATAAGTGAACTGAAAAATCGTTTTACTCTTTGTATTGCTAATGATGGAGAATATGTGGAAACTTAATTAAAATTTCCATAAAACCTTAAGAAATATAGATTTACTTCTTTCTAATCCTTTTTACAAACTATTTCTACCGCAAATAGAAATAAAGTTATAAATTTTTAAATCTACACACGAACTTAATGGAAAATTTGTATATATATATATATATATATATATATATATATATATATATATATATATATATATAGTGTCCATAAAGTGCAGGTGCACTTTTAATAATTTATAACCTTATACTGCTCACGATCTTCATTGACACACTGATATATATATATATATATATATATATATAGTCATCCCCAGACAGATATGTTTCGCTGTATCATCAGTATGGTTAGACAGCCGATTACTTTTTACCCAGGATTGAAACCCGACCGAACTGGGATCAGTCGGCGATTCTACCTCTGAGCTACGGGCGCTCGGTGGAAGAAGGTAGACTTTTTAGCGTGTATATTATCATTATACACGCCCAATAGCTGAGAGTGTTCTAATTCATTGCTGGATGAACGATGCGTAGATGCCAGAGTAGCTCCTGTCTTTCAAAGTCTACTTTTTTTTCCAGATATATATATATATATATATATATATATATATATATATATATATATATTTAATCATATCACCCCGAGCAAGGCGGTAACGCCACTGAAGCGCAGGGGGCTACGTAAGAGTGAAAACTTTAGAAAAGAGAAAGCCGGAAACCACTTCCTAAACAGGGAACAAGGGATGAGCCTCTTCACCTGTTCAATAGACCTGGGTGGAGTGTGAACCGGGCGATAATTTGATCTATCTACTACAATTAAATAAGTTAAAGGTAGTGAGTTAACTTAGTTTAAACGTCGTTAAATTCCAATCAAAAAAATTTCTTAGAAAAAAAAGACAACAAAAAAACAAAAAAACACAAACACTCGTTTAAAATTAAGCAAAAATAAATAAATAAATACAAAATCATGAATACTTTTACTAAAGTTTCAAATAAATTTAACCACCCCGACCGCACATGCTTCAGTGCCAGTTGACAAAAAAAGAAAAACAATATTTTATCTAGTGAATGTGTGTGTGTGTGTGTGTGTGTGTGTGTGTGTGAGCATTATGGTGCAGTCGATATCGGCTCAAAACCAGAAATCGGAAAGCCGAGTTCGAATTATGCGTAAATACCCATGGTAAAGGTATTAATCCGTCTCTTCTCTCTCTAGTTAAATAGCAAGACAGATTGGATTCTATTAGGTTATCAGAAAGTAATGTCGTAGAAAGTAATGGAAAATCTGCCGGAAAATCTTCTTCTCAGTCATGTTTCTTTCCAGTCACTTAACTGACTGACTGAGTGAGATATATATATATGTTTCGGAAATTAACGAATTTTAACGAAACTTGGTTATAAACAACCGTCAATTTGAAATGAATTGTTTGAACATTAATTTTCATCGATACTCGTATTTAAGTAGATATTCTGTTTTGAATTAAACAGTATTATATATTTATATCTACCGGCCTGATGACGATAAATTTTTATTACGAAAATGTGTGCCATTCAGCAGGATACGAATCTGCGACCCCTATGAAATACATCATTTTTTTTAACACTGGGGAGGCCTAATAATTATGTCCGGTAGTATATATATATATATCACTCAGTCAGTCACACATTATATATATATATATATCAGTGTGTCAATAAAAATCGTGTGCACTATAAGGTTATAAATTATTAAAAGTGCACCTAGACTTTATATATATATATATATATATATATATATATATAGACAAGAGGAAAACTGTAGTGTATATATTCAAATAAAAATAAGAAATAGTTTTTTTATGGTGTCCTGGCTTGTCTTTTCTGTTCGAATAATTATAATTGTAATTGTAACTTAAAAACATTCCATTCAAAAACAATGATGGAATTTTCATTTTTTTAAAATTATGTCCTGTAGATGGCGTCCTTCTGTATGAAAGCATTCTTGAAATCTGCTGTTAAGATTCCTCATTGACCGATGCAACATCTCAGCTGGGATACTGTGAATTTCATCTTGAATTCTCTGTTTTAACTCATCCAGAGTTCTTGGTCGAGTTGTGTACATGTTACTCATTTTTTAGGGTCACCCCGTATATGTAATCTCAAAAAAGAAACTATCTTTTACTGCCGATATGTGAATCGACCACTTATCATCTCCCAGTTATGGGTTAATTAGTAAGACTTTTAACGCTTAATAATAATCACGAAATAAAAATTTCATCCTGAATTCTCTGTTTTAACTCATCCAGAGTTCTTGGTCGAGTTGTGTGCACTTTACTCTTGAGATAGCGCCACAAGAAAAAAAAATCACAAACGGACAAATCTGGCGATCTAGGGGGAACATTACTAAATCTTGAGATCACACGGTTACCGAACAATTCTCGCACAGCATACAATGATTGCCGTGCAGTATGTGGTGTCGCTCCAGCCTGTGGAAACCAGGTTTCTTGAACTTGTGAAAAATTGTTCAATTCAGATGTCTCCACGTAACGACTCGCAGTGACAGTGACTGAGATCCTCTGTTCATTTTCAAAAAAATAAGGCCCGATGATCTCATGTAATTAAACAGCACACCATACTGTCTAGCGTGTAAAGGGCGCTCATGAATTTCATTAGTTTTTGTGTCTGCCCAGTAACTGTAGTTCTGCTTATTCCTGTAACCTGTGAGCTAAAAATTGGCCTCATATGACATCCATAACTTGCTTCGAAATTCATCTTGATCCATAGTTACTGAAATGGCAGAGTGTTTACTTTGTGAGGCCACTGTTTCGCAGTACTACCACTTGCTCATGTCTACCAATACACACTTCAAAAATTCTCGTTTTTGTGCATAATATCAATAACAAAACAACACAACGCTAAAATTTACCAATAAACTCATGGAACATAGCAAAATCTCATTTCTAGATGTTCAAATAAAACTAAAAACTTAAGAATTTACTAAATACCCGTATAAAAAATAAGCAGTAGAAACTTCTCCCTTCTAAACTATGATAGACAATGCCCAGAACGATATAAAACAGCAGTAATAACGAACTTTTTAGATCGTCAGTCAGTTAAGTGACATACGTGATACACGCTTGGGCGATCATGTCTCGAAAGAGACATCACTAACTGAACAGAAGATTATCACGCAGTAGATTGCCATTGCTTTCTACCATAGACTGATTGCTAACCAACGCTACAGAACCCAATCTTCCCTGCTATTCAACCCATAGCTGGAAGGAGAACAGATGTAAAAGATATAGTCTGATGATCCCATATAATGAAACGGCGCACCATACTGTCTAGCGTGTAAAGGGCGCTCATGAACTTCATTAGGATTTGTGTCTGTCCAGTAATCTGCTTATTCCTGTAACCTGTGAGCTAAAAATTGGCCTCATATGACATCCATAACTTGCTTAGAAATTCATCTTGACCCATGGTTACTGAAATGGTAGAATGTTTACTTCGTGGGGCCACTGTTTCGTAGTGCTGCCATTTCCTCATCTCTGCTAATACA
>JBBBDQ010000737.1:352500-365000 GCA_037127315.1 Ascarosepion bandense
ATAGATAGATAGATAGATAGATAGGAACAGACTGTGATAGATAGATAGATAGATAGATAGATAGATAGGAACAGACTGTGATAGATAGATAGATAGATAGATAGATAGATAGGAACAGACTGTGATAGATAGATAGATAGATAGATAGATAGATAGATAGATAGGAACAGACTGTGATAGATAGATAGATAGATAGATAGATAGATAGATAGATAGATACATAGATAGATAGGAACAGACTGTGATAGATAGATAGATAGATAGATAGATAGATAGAAAGATAGATAGATAGGAACAGACTGCTTGATAGATAGATAGATAGATAGATAGATAGATAGATAGATAGATAGATAGATAGATAGATAGACAGACAGATAGATAGATAGATAGATAGATAGATAGATAGATAGATAGATAGATAGGAACAGACTGTGATAGATAGATAGATAGATAGATAGATAGATAGATAGATAGATAGATAGGAACAGACTGTGATAGATAGATAGATACATAGATAGATAGGAACAGACTGATAGATAGATAGATAGATAGATAGATAGATAAGGAACAGACCGTGATAGATAGATAGATAGATAGATAGATAGATAGATAGATAGATAGGAACAGACTGTGATAGATAGATAGATAGATAGATAGATAGATAGATAGATAGATAGATAGATAGAGAGATAGAGAGATAGGAACAGACTGTGATTGATAGATAGATAGATAGATAGATAGATAGATAGATAGGAACAGACTGTGATAGATAGATAGATAGATAGATAGATAGATAGATAGATAGGAACAGACTGTGATAGATAGATAGATAGATAGATAGATAGATAGATAGATAGATAGATAGGAACAGACTGTGATAGATAGATAGATAGATAGATAGATAGATAGATAGATAGAGACTGTGATAGATAGATAGATAGATAGATAGATAGATAGATAGGAACAGACTGTGATAGATAGATAGATAGATAGATAGATAGATAGATAGATAGATAGATAGATAGATAGAGACTGTGATAGATAGATAGATAGATAGATAGATAGATAGATAGATAGGAACAGACTGTGATAGATAGATAGATAGATAGATAGATAGATAGATAGATAGGAACAGACTGAGATAGATAGATAGATAGATAGATAGATAGGAACAGACTGTGATAGATAGATAGATAGATAGATAGATAGATAGGTAGATAGATAGATAGATAGATAGGAACAGACTGTGATAGATAGATAGATAGATAGATAGATAGATAGATAGATAGATAGATAGGAACAGACTGTGATAGATAGATAGATAGATAGATAGATAGATAGATAGATAGGAACAGACTGTGATAGATAGATAGATAGATAGATAGATAGATAGATAGATAGGAACAGACTGTGATAGATAGATAGATAGATAGATAGATAGGAACAGACTGTGATAGATAGATAGATAGATAGATAGATAGATAGATAGATAGATAGATAGGAACAGACTGTGATAGATAGATAGATAGATAGATAGATAGATAGATAGATAGATAGATAGATAGATAGGAACAGACTGTGATAGATAGATAGATAGATAGATAGATTGATAGATAGATAGATAGATCATGACTGTCCTTTTTCATCCTTTTCGACGCCCGTCATAACACACCCCACTAGACAGTGCTTCGATCAGGTATGCCTTCTCCTCGTTCGAAAACAGTCCCTGCTTTTATCTTCGATGCGGCGCGACACTCTGACCTCAGATTATCACATTCGCTTTCTTGGCGCATTTATGCGACTATTAATTGCGTGACCCGCAGGCATTTGTTAGTGACAAGACCGGAAAATATTCAGCCACTTTCATCTAGCTAGGAATGTCGCCAAAGGCAATGAAGCAAGTGATCATTTTCTCAAAACTTTTTATTTTATTTTATTTATTTATTTTACTTTATTTGATTATTTTCTATAAAAGGTGACATGAAAATGACGATATATTTATTAATATCTGACTTGATTGGTTAGAGAGAAGCAGTTTCTTAGTTAAATCTTTCAGATATCCGTTTCATATATAAGCTGTAACACACACAGAAACGCACACACACACATACACACACACACACACACACACACACACACACACACACACACACACACACACACACACACACACACACATATATATATATATATATATATATATATGTATATATTATGTTATATAAAAATATATGTTTTCATATATATTTTGAAATATATTATGTTATAGTAAAGTTTTGTAATTTGCTTGGAAAATTGTGTATATTAGATGTACGGTTAGGTCTTGAAGGATGTCACAATATGTTTAGTAAAATAAAGGAATTAAAAAAAGTTTTTGGGTATTACCTATTTATTAAACATTAATATTTCGAGATCAAAATCTCATCTTCAGAATAGCAGACGAGCTTTTGTCTGTCGAAGTGAGTCCTTGCCTTTCAAGGAATGCGCCGGACTGGTATAAGCAAAAATATTTTTTACGGTATAGATATAAATATTTTATACGGTATAAATATAAATATTTTATACGGTATAAATAAAAATATTTTTACGGTATAGATATAAATATTTTATACGGTATATATATAAATATTTGATACGGTATAAATATAAATATTTTATATGGTGTAAATATAAATATTTTATATAGTGTAAATATAAATATTTTATACGGTATTAATATAAATATTTTATACGGTATAAATAAAAATATTTTTGCGGTATAAATAAAAATATTTTTACGGTATAGATATAAATATTTCATACGGTAAAAATATAAATATTTATACGGTATAAACAAAAATATTTTTTACGGTATAAATATAAATATTTTATACCGTAAAAATAAAAATATTTTATATGGTGTAAATATAAATATTTTATACGGTATAAATATAAATATTTTATACGGTATAAATAAAAATATATTTTACGGTATAGATATAAATATTTTATACTGTATAGATATAAATATTTTATACAGTATAAATATAAATATTTTATACGGTATAAATAAAAATATATTTATGGTATAGATATAAATATTTTATACGGTATAAATATAAATATTTATACGGTATAAACAAAAATATTTTTTACGGTATAAATAAAAATATTTATATAGGGTATAAATATAAATATTTTATACGGTATAAATAAAAATATTTTTATGGTATAGATATAAATATTTTATACGGTATAGATATAAATATTTTAAACGTGATAAACAAAATTATTTTTTACGGTAGAGACATAAATATTATATACGGTATAAATATAAATATTTTATACGGTATAAACAAAAATATTTTTTAGGGTATAAATATAAATATTTGATACGGTATAAATATAAATATTTTATACGGTATAAATGAAAATATCTTTTTACGGTATAGATATAAATATTTTATACGGTATAGATATAAATGTTATGTACGGTATAAATATAAATATTTTCACGGCTTCTGCTTTGATGAGCTTCTTTCTCTGGTGCTCCGACTACATCAATTTACTCGTGCTACTAAATTGGCTTCTTGGTCCCACTCTTTTACCGTCAAAATAGTCAAATGTAATTGCAACTTCTACTCCAATAGTTTCTTTTCTCGCACTTCACGCCTGTGGGTCTCTCCTCCGTATTCTTACTTCCCTGATAATCCTAAAATGTTTAAGTGCATTCTCAATTGTCATCTTTTATTTCCTTAATTGCCATCTTTCTCTTATCTTTACTTCGACGCCATGCTTTTTTCTCTCACTCTAACCCCCTGCGTACCAATGGCGGTCCTGCCTTGATTGGACAGAAACGATTATGAAAAAATGTTTATATTATGAAATTCTTCACTTTTCAATCTGCACCTAACTATAATGTCGTGCATAAAACACAGAGTTGTGCTACCAGTGAGAAAAACGTATATTTATTAATAATTATGAAAAAGATCTTGGTAGAGTCGAATGTGCTCAATACACATTTAAAGAAAATAAAAGTTTTAACATGCAGAGCTTTTAAATATTTAAACTTAAGACTGACGATTACGGTACCATGGTTTGAAGTATTCGGTATCGCAAGGCGTTCTCATCATCACCCATTACACCCAATGGTGTTTTATGGCAGTGTTTGCTGTTCCCTTAGCAAACATTTTTTTATCGGGCAGTATTGTTAGCCTTGCGCTCAACCCCCAAGCCTGAAGGAAGGTGTTTTTATAGAGCTCCCTGTGAGGATCGAACTCACTACTCAATTGTAATGATTCTAGCGAGACAAACTTGATAACCATTACATCACGTCAAGGTGCCCAAAAACCGAAAGTATGGGGTACCCAGTGAGGATCGAACTCACTACTCAGTTGTAATAGGTTCTAGCGAGACAAACTTGTTAACCATTACACCACGTCAAGGTGCCCAAAAGACCGAAAGTATGGGGTACCCAGTGAGGATCGAACTCACTACTCAGTTGTAATAGGTTCTAGCGAGACAAACTTGTTAACCATTACACCACGTCAAGGTGCCCAAAAGGCCGAAAGTATGGTTTACCCAGTGAGGATCGAACTCACTACTCAGTTTGTAATAGGTTCTAGCGAGACAAACTTGTTAACCATTACACCACGTCAAGGTGCCCAAAAGACCGAAAGTATGGGGTACCCAGTGAGGATCGAACTCACTACTTAGTTGTAATGATTCTAGCGAGACAAACTTGTTAACAATTACACCACGTCAAGGTGCCCAAAAGACCGAAAGTATGGGGTACCCAGTGAGGATCGAACTCACTACTCAGTTTGTAATAGGTTCTAGCGAGACAAACTTGTTAACCATTACACCACGTCAAGGTGCCCAAAAGACCGAAAGTATGGGGTACCCAGTGAGGATCGAACTCACTACTCAGTTGTAATAGGTTCTAGCGAGACAAACTTGTTAACCATTACACCACGTCAAGGTGCCCAAAAGACCGAAAGTATGGGGTACCCAGTGAGGATCGAACTCACTACTCAGTTGTAATAGGTTCTAGCGAGACAAACTTGTTAACCATTACACCACGTCAAGGTGCCCAAAAGACCGAAAGTATGGGGTACCCAGTGAGGATCGAACTCACTACTCAGTTGTAATAGGTTCTAGCGAGACAAACTTGTTAACCATTACACCACGTCAAGGTGCCCAAAAGACCGAAAGTATGGGGTACCCAGTGAGGATCGAACTCACTACTCAGTTGTAATAGGTTCTAGCGAGACAAACTTGTTAACCATTACACCACGTCAAGGTGCCTAAAAGACCGAAAGTATGGGGTACCCAGTGAGGATCGAACTCACTACTCAGTTGTAATAGGTTCTAGCGAGACAAGCTTGTTAACCATTACATACCTCGAGATGCCCATAAAGCGTTATATAGCCTGATTTCTGAATTTATTTTGAACGCACAGCAGGAAGTTGTTAAAGAGAAAGTTACGAAAACAGGAAGTTTAAATGTTTAACATAAGGGGAAGAGTAAGTCAAGACTAGCGAAATAGTTCATGCATATAATTCTTTTATCAGAGTTCGTACGAAGCCAAAATGTACTTTCTAATGGACATACATCCAGACGTTATTTCAGATCTTTCATTTAGTAACATTTCTCGTTCTGGAAAAATATCATTAACAATGAAAAATATAACTGCAGAGATAAAAGTAAACGTCGAATTGATGGCGTTTGTAAAACCGAAAGAATTATTGACAAATTTATAAGGAATTTTTGTACAAGATATAAATGAAGAGAGCAAAGTATACGTGGGGTGTATCTTTTGGCATTTAAAGCCAAAAAAAGAATGGTCTAATCATAAATCATCATTCAAGCTAGAAATTTTAAGATATTGTACGAAACTAACTGTTGTGCAATCTTCCCTTTGTATATGATAATGGACTCGACTGAATATACATATACTCCTGCCATAGAGAGAACAGCAGTTGCCTCCATAGAGCTGAGAGTAATCGTAGAGATCCGTGCGAGTTATCGGAGAGTACCGGAACTGGTACGTAAGTTGCCAAGAGATACCGAACTTATCCAGAGACTACCGTATCAGATGTCAGACTAGCTCTGAGCTCCATTTAGCTAGAATAATATACACGGATATACTTTTTCCAACGACTTAACTTGAAGACTTGTATATATTTATTTTCTTACTAATAGTATTCCTGGATTTACTAATCTGAGTTCAAGTTTTTATATTACGTTTAATAAAATCTATTGTTCTATCTCATTAACTATTTTTGTTGTTCATTATTTTGTGATGTTCCTCACTTGAAATACCACAATACTAACTAACCATGTGTGGAAATTAAAAGAAAAAATAAAATAAAGTCTTATGTGAGCTAGAGTATTAAAAAACCTACAGCAAATGTGTTACGGTGCCCTTCTACCAAGATTGAACACTTCAAGACACTGGTGCCTCCTCAACAGGTGTTTACCCGTGCAACCAGACTGGCAACTGGGTCCCACCCATTCACAGTCAGGTTAGCCAAATGCAGACGACAATTCTACTCCTGCAGCTTCCTCTCGCACTTCCTGCCTGTGGAACTCGCTCCCATATTCTTGCTTTCCTGACGGCTACAACCTCCAGAAATTTAAATGCAAACTCAATACTCATCTACTAACCACTGGACTCTAGCTCTCTCCCCTCCCCTGTATAAACTTCCCTTTCTCTCCACCTATGTATCTGTCATCGCACCTGCTTTCTCAGCTTTCTGTTGTTCCTTACTAACTAGTTTGTATTCCTCACTCTTTTCTAATTAATCTTTTTACATTTATGTAACCCCCTGCACATCAGTGGCGTTTCCGCCTTGCTCGGGGTGAAATGATTTTAAAAAAAAAATATATAGAATTACCTGTGTTACTTTCGAGATGCAGTTAAGGAAGCAGTTAAGTGTGCAGTTAAAGCCAGCTATTATTCAGGCAATAAGCAGCGTAATTGTACCGTTCAGACTTCCATTGTTGTATTTACTTATTCTGAACACTTACTTTGTATATATGTTCTTGTTATTCTAATACACCGTTATGAACCTATATTCTGCGTTCTGTGTCTTAGTTCTGGCCTTGGTCTCACACTCTCAGCGGACCTCAAGTGGAATGACTATATCGAATCCATTGCTAAATCCGCTGCTAAGAAAGTCGGTTCTCTGTGCAGGGCCCGGAAGTTTTTTTCCGTCTGAATCTATCCTGCACATATATAAGTCTACCATACGCCCGTGCATTGAATACTGCTGTCATATCTGGTCGGGTGCCTCAGCAATTCTCCTCGGGCTTTTCGACAAAGTACAACGCAGAGTCTGTAATGTAATCGATACCGACGTGGCAGATCGCCTGCAGCCTCTCTCTCACCAGCGCGACGTGGCTTCCCCAGTGTCTCTTCTATAAATACTTTCACGGTTTCTACTCCGATGAACTTAGATCACTGGTGCCCGCTAGGCACGAATTTGCACGAGATACTAGATTAGCAACTAGATCCCACCCTTTTACAGTGAAACCAATAAAATGCAACCGCAATTTCTACTCCAACAGTTTCCTTTCCCGCGTTTCCCGACTGTGGAATTCCCTTCCACATGATTGCTTCTCCGACGGCTACAATCTCCAGGAGTTTTAATGTAAGATCAATAGACACCTCCTAACACACTAACTTGCCTCCATTCTTTCAAACACTCTTCCCATCTACTCATCCTCCGGTATCCTTACCCATCTATCACCTTTCCTTCTGACATTTCCTATATCTAACCACTCCTTCTCTTTACCTTCCCCTATGTAGCCCCATGCGCAATAGTGGCAGTGGAATGCCTTGCTTGGGGTGAAATGATTTTAAAAAAGTAACCGGTCTTTACAACTTTGCGGTAAAGTTTCGCCACAACAACTCAACAACAAATTGAGTTGGTTATAGTATCATTTCCAGATTGAGTAAGGTTACTAAATGAAAGATCTGAAATAATATCCGGAGGTATACACATTAGAAAGTACATTTGGTGTTTGTACAAGCCCGGTTTTTTTTTTCTTTTAATTTCTACACATGTACTATCTAGCCGGATGTGCGTTGTGGTGCAGTGGATATCGGTTCGGAACGAGAAATCGGGGAACCGAGTTCGAATTCCAGCTGAATTCATTGCATTCACTTACGCGCAAATACCCTTGTATTTAGTTCTTACGATGGCATCTTCCTCGGAAACATTAAGAATGTCTTTATTCAAAAATTTAGCAAAGGATTCAGTTCAGGTATTAATCCGTCTATTCCTTCCAGTTATGGGTTAAATAACAGGACAGATTGGGTTCTGTAGCCTTGGTCGGCAACCAGTCTACCGCAGAAAGCAATGGCAACCTACTGCGGGATAATCTTCTGCCCAGTCAGTCATGTCTCTTTCGAGACATGATCGCCCAAGCGTGTATCACGTATAGCACTTAACTAACTGACTATCTATCCAGCTACGAATAGAAATTGAGATACAATATAATAAAAGGTTATTAAATGAATAGTCTGGAAATTCTGAGTTCATCCGGCACATCTATAAATCTACCACCCGCCCGCGTATTGAATACTGCTGCCACATCTGGTCGAATGCCCCTGCTATTCACCTCGGAGTTCCTGACACAATCCAACGGAGAATCTGTAATGTGATCTATGCCGACTTGGCAGCTCGGTTGCAGTCGCTATCTCAACGGCGTTACGTGGTTTCCCTTTGCCTCTTCTATAAATACTTTCACCGCTTCTGCTCCGATGAACTTTATCACTCGTGCCCCCTAGGCATGAATTTACACGAGCTACTAGATTAGCAACTAGCCCCACCCTTTTACAGTGAACCCGATAAAATGCAACCGCGACTTCTACTCTGACAGCTTCTTTTCACGCTCATCCCACCTGTGGAATTCCCTTCCATATACTTGCTTCCCCAACAGCTATAATCCCCAGGAATTTAAATGTAAGGTCAATAGACATATCCTATCTCACTAACTCGCATCCATTCTCTCAAGCTCTTTTTTTTATCTACTCTACCTCCATTATCGGTATTCTCATCCCTCTATTACCCTCCTCCTGACATTTCCTAGAACTAACCCCTCTTGCTCATCACTTTCCCCTATGTAACCCCCTGCGCAAAAGTGGCAGTAAAATGCCTTGCTTGGGGTGAGACGATTAAAAAAATAAAATGGGCGGACCTGAAGGAGACGACTACCATCTTTAAATTTGTTGTTTTTATTTTTTATTATTTTACTTTTTTCAGTGCAATCTTATCAATTACACAGTAAACCTTCCGATTGACAAAAAAAAAATTTGGAAAAATTTTAATATTTCAACAATTTTAGGATTGGCTCAGTTTTTCATACAACGTTATAGTAATTCGATCCTCCATTTTTTCAGTGCAGTCTTATCGATTAAGCCCTAAAATTTTCCGATTGACAAAAAAAAAATTAGTAAAAATTTCAACATTTAAACAATTTTAGATGAGGGCTCATTTTTTCATGCAACCTTATAGTAAATCGATCCTGTGCAATTAACTTTTTTGCTTGCGCATATTCAACAACTGAATCCTTTGCGAAATTTTTGAATAAAGACATTCTTAATGTTTCCGAGGAAGATGCCATCGTAAGAACTAAAGAAAACTTGAAAAAGACAAAAACAAGAGCAACAACTCGTCCCTAAACATCCAAAACAAAGTGACCCCAACGCGAGTGGTTCCAAAATGGAGGATCGATTTACTATAACGTTGTATGAGAAACTGAGCCCCCACCTAAAGTTGTTCAAATATCAAAATTATTTTTAAAATTTGTTTTGATAATCTGAATTTTTTGTAATAAGCGATAAGACTGCGCTGAAAAAAAGTAAAAAAAAAATGAAAAACAAGAAATTTAAAGGTGGTGATTGTCTCCTTCAGGCCCGTCAAAAATTATTAGAAAAAGAAGAAATGGATTGATAGATTAATAGAAGATGAAGAAGAAGAAGAAGAAAAAGAAGAAGAAGAAGAAGGATGTATAGATAGGTTAGGAAATCCAAGTTAAAAGAAGAAGAACAAGAACAAGAACAAGAAGAAGAAGAAGAAGAAGAAGAAGAAAGAGGAGAAGGAGAAGGAGGATGTATAGATAGGTTAGGAAATCCAAGTTAAAAGAAGAAGAAAAAAGAAGAAGAAGAAGAAGAAGGAAATAAAGATAGGTTAGGAAATCCAAGTTAAAAGAAGAAGAAAAAAAAGACGAAGAAGAAGAAGAAGAAGAAGGAAGTATAGATAGGTTAGGAAATCCAAGTTAAAAGAAGAAGAAGAAGAAGAAGAAGAAGAAGAAGAAGAAGAAAAGCAACAACAAGAGCAACAACAACAACAACAACAAGAGGAAGAAATGTATGGATATGCTGGAAAATCCATCTTGCAGAAAAAGAACAAGACCAAGGGCAAGGGACTTCCGTTATCATGTCTCCAACGGCGGTTTCAATATTACGCGAATGAAATCATTAAATTTAATTTAATCCCACTTTGTTTAGTTTTTTTTTTTTTTTCGTTGTTTGGCTTATTTTTTCCTTCTTGTTCTTTTTTTTCTTTTTTTTTTTTTTGTACGTTTACTTATTTTGATTCTTCTGGGTAGAAAGATCTGCTATGTTGATAAATCAAGGAATTCGCTATTGAAATGGAAAACGCACGGACGGAATCAGATGAAAATACGACCGCAACATCAGGCATCACAAATATGGAAAGGAAAATGGCGGTACTAAATTCTTTCTTTTTTCTTCACTTCCAACTTTATTATTCTTTTCACTTATGTTTTTCCATACTGAAGGTTTTTCATTCTTATTTATTTTTAATTTTATTCTTCTTCTTCCTCTTTTTTCTTCTTTTAACTTGGATTTACTACTCTATATATACATCCTTCATCTTCTTCTTCTTCTTCTTTTTCTTCTTCTTTTAACTTGGATTTCCTACCATATCTATACATACTTCTTCTTCTTCTTCTAACCTTGATTTTCTAACATGACCATTCCTTTCTTCTTCTTTTACTTTTCCTTCTCTCCCTCCTACTTCTTCTTCTTTCTTCTTCATCCTCCTTGGATTTTCCAACCTATCCATATAATACTATTCTTCTTCTTCTTCTTCTTCTTCTTTTTCTTCTTCTTTTAACTTGGATTTCCTAACCTATCTATACATTTTTCTTCTTCTTCTTCTTCTTCTTTCTTTTTTCTTCTTTTAACTTGGATTTCCTACCCTATCTATACATCCTTCTTCTTCTTCTTCTTCTTCTTCTTCTTCTTCTTCTTCTTTTAACTTGGATTTCCTAACCTATCTATACATTTTTCTTCTTCTTCTTCTTCTTCTTCTTCTTCTTCTTTCTTTTTTCTTCTTTTAACTTGGATTTCCTAACCTATCTATACATCCTTCTTCGTCTTCTTCTTCTTTTTTTTCTTCTTCTTTTAACTTGGATTTCCTAACCTATCTATACATCCTTTTTTTTTCTTCTTCTTCTTCTTCTTCTTCTAACTTGGATTTCCTACCCTATCTATACATCCTTCTTCTTCTTCTTCTTCTTCTTCTTCTTCTTCTTTTAACTTGGATTTCCTACCCTATCTATACATCCTTCTTCTTCTTCTTCTTCTTTTTCTTCTTCTTCTTTTAACTTGGATTTCCTACCCTATCTATACATCCTTCTTCTTCTTCTTCTTCTTCTTCTTCTTCTTTTTCTTTTTCTTCTTCTTAACTTGGATTTCCTACCCTATCTATACATCCTTCTTCTTCTTCTTCTTTTTCTTCTTCTTCTAACTTGGATTTCCTACCCTATCTATACATTCTTCTTCTTCTTCTTTTAACTTGGATTTCCTACCCTACCTATACATCCTTCTTCTTCTTCTTCTTCTTCTTCTTCTTCTTCTTCTTCTTCTTCTTCTTCTTCTTCTTCTTTCTTCTTTTAACTTGGATTTCCTAACCTATCTATACATCCTTCTTCTTCTTCTTCTTCTTCTTCTTCTTCTTCTTCTTCTTCTTTTAACTTGGATTTCCTAACCTATCTATACATCCTTCTTCTCCTTCTTCTTCTTCTTCTTCTTCTTCTTCTTCTTCTTCTTCTTTCTTCTTTTAACTTGGATTTCCTAACCTATCTATACTCTTCTTCTTCTTCTTCTTCTTCTTCTTCTTCTTCTTTCTTCTTTTTAACTTGGATTTCCCTAACCTATCTATACATCCTTCTTCTTCTTCTTCTTCTTCTTTTAACTTGGATTTCCTACCCTATCTATACATCCTTCTTCTTCTTCTTCTTCTTCCTTTTTTTTTCTTCTTCTTTTAACTTGGATTTCCTAACCTATCTATACATCCTTCTTCTTCTTCTTCTTCTTCTTCTTCTTCTTCTTCTTCTTCTTTCTTCTTTTAACTGGATTTCCTAACCTATCTATACAGCCTTCTTCTTCTTCTTCTTCTTTCTTGGTTACTACCTATCTACTTACATCCTTCTTCTTCTTCTTCTTCTTCTTTTTTTTCTTCTTCTTTTAACTTGGATTTCCT
>JBBBDQ010000737.1:367500-472500 GCA_037127315.1 Ascarosepion bandense
GTTCTGTATCGAGCACTTTTTCTTTCTTTGTGATTGGTTCCGTTTGGGTTTTTTTTTTCTTTACTGCGGGGTATTGTATGTATTGTCTGTATTCCGCAGTTTTCTTTTTTTTCTCCCCTCTTGTCCAACGCCTTACAGCGACGGATAGTAACGGAATTAGATTCTGTCTGTTATTTGTTGTCCTTAAAGTTTATTTTCGTATAGTTTTAGGATTTAGATACTTACAGAGTCGGTCTTGTTATTATATTATATATATATATATATTACATATTTCCGTAAAACATTGGGGACTATTTATTTTTCAATTAGTGTATATGGTTTGGGACTTTCTTTTCTTATAATAAGAGAAAGGCAGCTTGAAATTTCTTGGGTACAGTCATGAGTTGAGGATGTGCGTTGCAGTGCACTGGTTATCGGTTCTGAATGAAAATCGGAAACCCGAGTTCGAATTCCAGTTGAATTCGTTGCATTCACTTTCACACAAATACTCTTGGGAAAGTTATTAATCTATCTTTTTTCCCTCTATCTATGGGTTAAATAGCGGAACAGATTGGGCTCTATAGCCTTTGTAACCTGTATACTTCGCCCGGAGGATAAAAGTGTTTGCTTAGCGTCAACAGCGCCACCTATAAAAAAGACATATTACAGATGCATGGACAACCCCCTCGTCAATGTCGTTAATATTCTATGTTCCCCTGAGAAAGATGAGGTTTAGAAAGATATTCGGGTCAAGATGCCTAACAAAATTTGATACTCACTGGACCTATTGAAGGCAAGAAGGACA
Source organism: Ascarosepion bandense (assembly GCA_037127315.1). NCBI lineage: Eukaryota > Metazoa > Mollusca > Cephalopoda > Sepiida > Sepiidae > Ascarosepion > Ascarosepion bandense. The sequence continues at coordinate 368,285 of JBBBDQ010000737.1, forward strand.
GAGGGCAGTAGGGAAAAAGTTACCTAGGGAGTTTTTGCAAATTTTATGTGGTATATACAGGAATTAGAAGAACCAAGAGCTTAAAGGATAAGAAAGTTGTGAAGACCTACGTCTTGAATAGACACGGCAAATAGTATAAGGTTATTATAGTGAAAAACGACGAAAGGATTGCAGAGTTGGAATCTCGATAGCAGTCCATGTGATACATAGATATGAACAGGCTATTGGGTACCCAACCATAGTATTTTCGGCTGTCTGGCTCTTCCCCGATGCACCTATTTCTCCATACGTAATGTCTTTTTTATGCAGTTGTCTTTTAGGCTTTAGATAGATTTGACAGGATTAATTGAATAAATGACGAGTTATGACTCTTTCTTGCTACCACGGAAGCAATCTAACCCTTTCCATTCTTATCATTATTCATTATTATTACAGGTGGAGGGATAGGGAGAAGAGGATATTGTTACCTGTTAAGTGTAACAAAAGAAAAAAATGATTGACCAAAACTCAGAGGTAAATCACATATAAATACTCAATTTACGATAAACACAAAATGATATATATATATACTAAATTTACAACTGTTTGCATTCAAAACGGAAACAGAGTTTACTATTGGCAGGCGAAGTATTACGAAGGGGAAGCAAGGGTCAGTATCTTTACCCAGTTAAGTTAGCAAGTAGTTTAAGTGCTATACTTTTTGGAAATCCTTAAATGTGTATAGAAAGAATAATTTCCAGTATGGTCAATGAAAAGTTAAAAAAATATATCTATTTATCCTTTTAGTTCCATGAGGTTCAAGTTTTAGTTTGCCGGTTACTTTTCTTAGAGATTCTGTCGGCTGGATATAAATCCTTGAATCAAAGCCGGAGTTGATAATCTCAGTAAATCCTTTTAACAACTAACTACTCTCTTCCCAAAACCTATTTTTATAGGGGCTAGCACCTAATTTGCATATTTCTAGAATATTTCGAATACTTTCGGTTCTACTGGAAATTTCTAGAATCTTCCAAAACGTTCTATTCCTAATTTCTCTATTTAACAACTACTTCATGAATTAAAACTTTTTTGTTATAACAAGTAGGACTCAATAGAAACCTTACTATAACTTTTTAGGCATTATTAATATTATTTTTTATATATACATTCATCCTCGTAACAATAACAGAAAGCTAGAAAGTATGTAAATTCTAAAGGCTTCTAATATATATATATATATATATGTATATAAGAAAACAATGCAAGAAGCTGTGAACGTTTTGTTTAAAGTGTAGATTTATTGTTGTTATTATTACTAATATTATTTGCTTTTTGTATGATATATTAAATATCCATAATGTTATTTGTGTCGTTAAAGTTGACTCTCTGCGGGCAAATAAACTTGTTACTTCACATATCGAAATCCATTTGTTTTACTGATGGCCAAAGTATCGTGTATAAATAGATAAGTGGTGAGTAGGTCAGAAATTCCAAAGGTTTTTCACACTCGCACGTTTTTTCACATCTCTCCCGTCAACTTTCGTTGGCTATAAAAATGTTTACACTGGCATGCAAAATTTGATTTCGTCTTTATACTTCAAAATTGTTTTCAGCAATTTTAATTCAGTTCTACTCGACAAGTCATCCAGTTGTTTTTAACGTTTTTAGATTATTATTTGAATTTATTTTTTTATCGTGTTTGAATTTAGTGTGTCTGTATGTGTGTCTTAGCTTTTTCATATTGTTTGGTTAAGTGAAGGCTGGTATTTTTTAATAATTATTTCTTCCTGCATCATGAGCTTGTCATAATCTACATTTTGGTAGATAGGCATTACTCTGAATTTACCTCCACTACATTCGTGTAAACTTTGGGAAACGTACAATTTCCGGTTATTGGTTAGTTTAATGTTACTTCTATGCAAGGCTACTCTGTTATTCAGGCCTTGTTACTCGTCTGGGGAAAAATAGATAAATTTTTGCCTGAGGTTAAGGTCTTGGATTTTTCACTTTAAATGACCTTTGTGAGAATCGGATAAAAATTGGGGATTTGTATAAAGGACATTCAGACAGATAAACAGACACACACACACAAACATCTTGCATTATATATATATATATATATATATATATTATCGATTTTCTACACTATTGTAAGAACTGCAACCTTGAAACATCTGAATATCGTTTCTTATATCTTTGTTTCTGAGTGTATTAATTTGATTAAAATCGGACCACTTCTTCTATAACCCGATTTTTTCGATGATCGATATTTATCGGGGGTACTTCGACACAAAACCTAGTTAAGAACACTCGCAGACGCTGATAGTACAACTGTGTAAATTTTCAAGAAAATCGGTTCAGCCGTTTCGGAGTCTATAGTTAACGGACACACACACACACACACACACAGACACACACATTCACACACACAAAGTTCCATCTATAAATAAGTTTATATATATATATATATATATATATATATATATATATATATAAGAGATATTAATAATAATATATATATCTAATAATGTATATTATCCTTATATATATAAACTACCAGTCATAATTATTAGGCGACCCCAGTTTTTTAAAAATAATGATGTATTTCATACTATTTTTAGTATTTATTTACAATTATTTCCTTAACTATAAATACAAAAAATAGAATGAAATACATCATTCTTTTTAAACACTGGCTTATCTTAATAATTATGACCGGTAGTACATATATATATATATATATATATATGTATATATATATATATATATATATATATGTGTGTGTGTGTGTGTGTGTGTGTGTGTGTGTGTGTATATGGATTATTAATAATGCCTTGATAAAATCCATCCGAGGACGAAACGCAACAACGGTAACAATTAGATTTCATTCTATCTCACGCACGCATGCACACACACACACACACACACACACACAAACATATATATATATATATATATATGTATATATAAAGACTGTTATTAATTTACATTAAACGTGAGAAACCTTACAGGCCAGTGAACGGTTCAATTCCCAATAAAGTTTGCATTAAAATTTAACAGTGAAAACGAACTTGTTGGCATTTTGGAACTTGTTGGTTTTTGTCTCAGGCAGCTTTTTAAAGCCATCTCTCGTGAGAATATCGCAAGTATTGGAGAAGCCCAAAGCTCGATCCCATTGCCACAATAGTACCAACTAAAAGCACGCATGAGCAAAAGTCTGTATGACAAAGTAAAGGATATGTTATGGCGAAAGTGCAGGGAAAAAAATAAAGAAAACCCAATATACAATATACTACACACATTTTTTTCCAATATTACACATAAGTAATCACGCTTTATTTCAGAAGAAATGAATAACTTTGTAACACTTCTCGATACATCTTATTATTGAATCCTGCATTAACCTCGATGATTACTTCAATAATAAATCTACTGCTAAGAAGGTTGGGTCTGGACATCTCCAAGGCTTTCGACATGGTTTAGCACTCTGGCCTCCTATACAAGCTACGGGGTTATCGCATTACCGGTCGCCTGCTTGACCTAATCCAATCTTTTTTTAAATAACTGCAAAACAAAGGCCTCTTCATCCTACAGCACGAATGCTGGTGTCCCACAGGGCTCTATCCTGGGCCCGACGCTCTTCTTTATTTTCATCAACGACCTCCCAGATGAGATCAAGTCCCAAGTAGCATCTACGCAGATGACACTACAATATACTCCCGCACCAGTATGAAACCTGTTGTGGCGGACAGACATAATCTCGCTGCTGACATTGAACGGGATCTACACTCTGTGGTGAACTGAGGCAAGAAGTGGCTTGTCAACTTCAATGCATCTAAGACCAAGCTGTTGTTTGTCAAACGTTACAGGCAACCTCTCCTGCCTCCCATAAGCATGGACCAAGCGATTCTCCCTGAGAGCAATACACTACGCCTCCTCGGACTTACCCTGTCCTCAGACCTCAAATGGAACCACTATATTGAATCCATAGCAAAATCAACTGCTAAGAAGGTTGGGTCACTATGTCGATCCAGGATGTTTTTTCCACCTGAATCCATCCTGCATATATACAAGTCAACCATCCGTCCGTGCATGGAGTACTTCTGCCATTTATGGTCAGGTGCCCTTGCCGTTCTCCTAAGTGTTCTCGACAGGCTCCATAGGAGAGTCTGTAATGTGATAGGTACTGATCTGGCGGCTCGACTGCAGCCACTTCTCCACCGTCGAAATGTGGCCTCCCTTTGTCTGTTCTATAAATACTTTCATGGCTTCTGCTCGGACGAACTTAAGTCACTGGTGCCTCCTCAACAGGTGTTTACTCGTGCAACCAGACTGTCAACTGGGTCCCACCCATTCACAGTCAGATTAGCCAAATGCAGATGATAATTCTACTCCTGCAGCTTCTTCTCTCGCACTTCCCGCCTGTCGAACTCGCTCCCATATTCTTGCTTTCCTGACGGCTACAACCTCCAGAAATTTAAATGCAATGTCAATACTCATCTATTAACCACTGGACTCTAGCTCTCTCCCCACCCCCGTATATCCTTCCCTTTCTCTCCACCTATGTATCTGTCATCGCACCTGCATTCTCAGCTTTCTATTGCTCCATTCTAACTAGTTTGTACTGCTCACTCTTTACTAATTAATCTTTTTACAGCTATGTAGACCCCCGCTCATCAGTGGCATTTCTGCCTTGCTCGGGGTGAAATGATTAAAAAAAATCATCTCGCTGATGATGGGTTCATCTGAGGTTTGAAACGTCCACATACACAAAGTATTTATTGTGTTGATTATGGCAGACTTTTCATTTGATTTTTTTAACTTTTCACACGAAGCAAGGCAATAAATCCACTAAGACGCAAGGAGTTATTAAGTGTTTGATGAAATGAGAAAATACTATCAAGAAGAGAGAACAATAAACAAACAGGAATGGATAATTCAGACATTTGGCATTGCTTAAATTTTTGAAGAAGCCGAAAAAAGTCAAGAAGCACGAGAAAAGAAACTTTTAGCATAGAACTTACAGTTGCATCTAGCCATTTCAATCGCAAAATGATGAGACCTAACGACCAATCTGTAGATTTTACAAACTTCATAACGGGGGAGGTGGCTAACTTCCCTCTCGACTATATCCCATATGCAGAAGTTTAACGGATTCAAGTCTGATGAACTAAGGAAGGCCGGCTTGAATGTTTTTAGCATAATGACACAGAAAAGAAACCTCAAGACCTCCTACAGAAGGTAGCAGGAGAAAGTAACAAGAAAGGACTAGAAATAAACTGCACGAAAACTGAATGCATGGTCATCAGTAAAAAGGGCAAGCCAATATGCCAAATACAGGGATTCTAGAATCAAGCAGGTACAAAAATTTAAATACCTGGGAAGCTTTATAACAGAAGATGGAAAGTGCGACACAGAGATCCGAAGGCGAATTGGCATGGCGAAGGAAGCATTCCAGAAGTTGAGTAAGGTATTAAGAAACAGAACAATTTCGTTAGAAACTAGGAAGAGAGTACTGGATATCTACGTGATGTCCATCCTTCAATATGGCAGTGAATGCTGAACAATACCATCAAAGATGAAGGAAAAACTTGAAGCAACTGAAATGTGGTTCTACAGAAGGATGCTGCGAATCTCATGGATCGAGCATGTGAACAATGATGAGGTCTTATAAATGATGGAAATAAAAAGGAAATTAATACTGAGCATCAGGAAGAGACAGCTGAAGTTCCTGGGACATGCAATGAGGAAGGAGGGCTTGGAGAACCTGATACTAGCAGGTCAGATAGAAGGGAAAAGAGACAGGGGAAAGCAACGGATAACATATTTGAAGGACCTAATCAGGTGGGTGACAGAATGAGGATTGCACGGTGTAACAGGAGAAGGCGTACTCAGAGCCACCAAGGATAGGGAAACGTGGAAAGCCATGATCGCCTACGTCCTGAAGGGACAGGGCACATAGAAGAAGAAGTAGAAGAAGAAGAGACTGAATAGCTTGTTGTTGTGTGCACGGTCTTCATTAGCTCACACTCTCTACCCAAGGCCTCATGTCTTCAACAAACGCTTCCTTATAGTCAGCTATATTGGTACGTAAGCTCTGATGAAAGAGGTGAACAGGCAGAACATCCTCAACGTTACTCACGACTGCCAAAATCCTCATTTTTGCCTGAGACTTTAGATGCTTTTTATTTGAAACCTCCTTGGATTCTTTGCATAAACATGCCATTCCTTATTGTTCCTGATCAAAGGTTATTTTCACATTAGACCAAAAAAGCAAATCAAAGACTTTCAGTTTCTTGATAACACTGGTTAACACCATTTTCGGTGACAAAAAACAAAGTGCTGATTCCGAAAATGTCCTTAGATTTTCTTGGTTAGCTACCGGTTTTTGCTGTATATAAAGACTTTTTCCGCAACTTATTCAGGCGTCATTCAATTTCTTTTTGATGCCGTTGTCATTAACCCAATCGTGCTCGCGCGTCCGGTCTGGTCCAACTTGGTAAAGAGACAGCTAACAAGATTTCAACGTAACTTCCTGAGGATCAAAATTCACAGCGTGGACGTGGAAGAACACCGTTGTAATAGACGACTTGAAGACCAGCTACTGTGTCGAAGCCATCACGTCTAGCGGCCGCAGACAGTTGCCACGTCTGGTACCGTGTTGACAAGAATAGACCCATACTAACCGCGTTATATACTAAAATTGTTCATTTATGGTAAATTTACGATCTTGGCTGATCGCAACATTTACTTAATAAAGGTCGGAGAAACACATCCATTTTTATGTCGGCCGAACAGTTAATGTCAGCCACCTGAAATAAATTATTTCTATAAAAACTTAAAAGTTTTTGAGTCAAAAGTTTTGAAATAGAAGTAACATTTTTTTCCAATTTATCACTAAAATTGAAATTAACTCATAAACTTAATCAGTAATACACTTTATCAGCAATAAGCTAATATGAGTATTAATATTAAATTATATTTACTCTTCTCCCCGACTTGAGATGACACAAGGTATTTTTTAATGTGGGAAACATTAGCGCGTACGCCCAGGTCATGGTCAAAACATTACTTATCCACCGCGTTGGATAGGTTCAAAACCGGCCTAAACTGGTCTTATTTTGTCTTAATTGGTCATTTGGCCTCCCAGCCCGAAGGCTGGTGTCCCGATTTTACATATCCATACTTTGCCCAAGTATACCAGTGCTTAAGTGAATACAGGGTATTCAACTGGAATTCGAACTCGGTTCAACGATTTCTCTTTCCGAGCTGATATCCACTGCACCACAACGCACATCCTTCACTATACTTACAGCACCTGGTATTCCCAAGCGGTCACCCATCTAAGTACTGACCAGGCTCAACGTTACTTAACTTCGGTGATCGAGCCCGAACCGGTGTATTCAACGTGATATGGCCGTAAGCACGCACATCCGTCACGATACGCTTACAGCACCTGGTATTCCCAAGCAGTCACCCATCTAAGTACTGACCAGGCTCAACGTTACTTAACTTCGGTGATTGAGCGAGAACCGGTGTAGTCAACTTGATATGGCCGTAAGCCTATTGAGAATGACAGATAAGAGATAAGAAAAACCACGATGCCGGCACGACCATCCCCACCCCCGCTAACCTGCAACGCTCTAATTGGCTCCCTGAAATGAAGATGTCTCAATAAAAGCAATAGACGTTTTTGAAAATTTCATAGGCTGACCATAAAGGAGGGATGCTGTAGCGACAAAATCTTGCATGAATTCCTTTCAACTGTCCTTCATTGTTTCTTTCCGGGTAAACTGACACCCGACCGTTCAAAGGAGACTTCAAAATTTAACGAGTAGCGACTTCTCTTAAAATTGGACAAAATCTAATACAGTGTATGTATGTAAGTCCCATGCACCCTGGGTGGGTTGAGACAGCTTCCTCCCCGACAGAGAAAGTTTCATTGGGATTTGTTTAAGGGCAGGGTCCCAAGTCCTACCTTGTTATTTAACCCATAACAGGAGGGAAGGGACGGATTAATACCTTTCCCAAGGGTACTAGCGCGTTCGTGAATACAGGGCATTCAAGCTGAATTCGAAATCGGCTCACCGATTTCTTTTATCCGAGCCGATATCCACTGCACCACAACGCACATCCTGCAATAAACACTTACAGCACCTGACATTCCCAAGAGTTCACCCACCTATGTACTGACTAGGCTCAAAATTGCTTAACTTCGATGATCGAACGGGAACTGGTGTATTCAACGTGATATGACCGTAAGCTCTAATACAGTGTGATTACCAAGTATTAACCATGAACAGGGTTTAACCCCCAGGTATATTCACGCTGATCTGGTTGCTATATTTTGGGCTGACGCTCCTGCTTTATCTACAGCCATGGTTCCCATCCCCGGGGTAAATTACCCTAGTGGGGGTAATGAGCCCATATTTTGAGGGTAATGGATCTTTGGTTTGGGAAGAGGCAATCAGCTCATAATTTCACACTTGATAAAGTTAATTCTGAAGACATCCTCAACCACTTGAAGGCAGACACCATTGGTCACCTAAATGGCCTCTTGGAAAACTTACGTAAGTACTTTCCAAACTTGAATAATTCCAACAATGAATGGGTAAGAAAGCCATATCTTGTGAGTGAAGATATCATTCCTGATGAGGACTATCCAGCAAAAGAAGAATTTCTCACACTCAGGATGAACAATGCATGGGAGCTTTTGTTTGAGACCAAGTCTGGTCTAGACACCTTTTCGGTCTCTCATCTGCAGGATATGCCAACACTAGCCTCTAGAGCAGCACAAGTTCCTATAGTATTTTCAACCACTTATCTATGTGAACAAGCTTTTTCTACTGTCCTTGGAATGAAGACCAAGAAACGTAGTAGACTCAACGTGGCAAACGACGCCCGAATAGCCCTTTCAGTCACAAAGCCAAGAATAAATAAACTGGCACAGGCAATATAAGCTCAACACTTACATTAAGAATCACGGCTGGGTTACGGCTACTATACCTCTGATTATTATAGATTGGTACTATTGTATTGAATAATTTCCATTTACTTTGTCTGCTCTTGATGTATGAAAATATAATTACTTCTTTTCCTATATTACGGGTATTTGTTCATTGGGGGTAATGGATAATAGTGAAATTGTATTTTGGGGTAATCGAAGCAAAAAGGTTGGGAACAATTGATCTACAGTGCAAAAGTTTGACAGCTGAATTTAACAGGAGAAGCGTGAGTCTGCAATTACCACCACCAAGGAAAAAATTGATAATATTATCCACAAGGTGATGGGTGACAAGTGATCAATCTAAACTTATTTATAAATGGAACTTTGACTCTGTGTGTTTGTGTGTGTGTGTGTGTGTATCTGTGTATGTGTGTTCGTTACCTATAGACTCCAAAACGGCTGAACCGATTTTCTTGAAAATTTACACAGTTGTACTATAAGCGTCTGCGACTGTTCTTAGCTAGGTTTTGTGTTGAGGCACTCCCGATAAATATAGAAAATCGATAATCGAAAACATCGGGTTATAGAAGGAGTGGTCCGATTTTCATCAAATTTGATGCACTCATAGACAAAGACATAAGAAACGATATTCAAAAGTTTCAAGATTGCAGTTCTTACAATAATGCAGAAAATCCATTATATATATATATATATATATATATATATATATATATATATATATATATATAAAGGCTTTCATTACACCCGAGCAACGTCGGGCTATCCTGCTAGTTGACTCTATATTAAACAGCAAATGATATTAGCTTATCCACGGAGAAAGTTCAAAATATTCTGCACAATTAAGTTAGCATGACAAAGGTTGTTGCTCAGTGGGGGTCACGTCTTTGTACACCTAACCTAAAGCGCACCAGGCTAATCACATCACGAAAAAAAAAAACTGATATTGTTATATATATATATATATCAGTTTTTTTTTTCGTGATGTGATTATATATATATACAGCTAGTTTCCTTGAACGTTTTTTAATCTGAAATAAGTGTTGGGTTCATCACCTTGATCAAGAGACAAAAAGACAAACCATGCAGAGGAAACATCCCTCCTCATCTTCTTCAAAGAAGGCCAATGTCATTTGTTTATTGACCACCTTCAAATGATCTTCACCGTCCTGCTTAGACATTTGCAAATGTAAAACACCAAAGAAACAACCAAAAGTGGTCTTGTTTTTCAGGACACACGTCGTTGGTTTCAATGTTCGCTATCCGTGAATGTGGCTTTGAACTGGTTGTCTATCATCCCTATTCACATGTCAGTTAAAGCCATGGATCAAATTGATTCTGAAAAAAATTTTTTTTTTTACTTATCTAACACTTGTTGCAAATTTTGTGGTAAGAATTCTTCAATAAGTATATTTAAAACTAGGCACATGAAACATTTTTACAGATCTAAACTTATTTGTAAATGGAACTTTGTCTGTGTGTGTATGTGTGTGTGTGTCAGTGTGTGTGTGTGTGTCCGTTGCCTATAGACTCCGAAACGGCTGAACCGAATTTCTTGAAAATTTACACAGTTGTACTATAAGCGTCTGCGAGTGTTCTTAGCTAGGTTTTGTGTCGAGGTATCCCTATTCTCATAATTTGACTCCATCTGACTATCATCTGTTCCCAAACATGAAAAAACAAAACACTTGGCTGAGAACCGGTAACGCAGTGGTTATGACGCCATATTTGTTAGGTCAACCAGCAGAATGAAAGTTACATCAGCAATTGGATTCAAGCCCTCCAACATCGACGGAAGAAGTGTGGGAACCGCAAGGCGAACTAAGTTAACAAAAAACCTAATTTATTCACTTTCTCTGAGAATAACCTTTCGTCCGTCTACGAAGTTTTCAGCCGACCCCCGTACATCAGGTCGAGCGACTTTTCATAAGCAATGAACCGCATGAGATAGGTCTGATCATGAAGTGATCTGAACTGCAAAAAAAGTTTAATAAGACACATGACCGTTTTACCTAAACTTATTTATAAATAGAACTTTGTGTGTATGTCTGTGTGTGTGTCCGTTACCTATAGACTCCGAAACAGCTGAACCGATTTTCTTGAAAATTTACACAGTTGTACTATAAGCGTCTGCGAGTGTTCTTAGCTAGGTTTTGTGTCGAGGTATCCCTATTCTCATAATTTGACTCCATCTGACTATCATCTGTTCCCAAACATGAAAAAGCAAAACACTTGGCTGAGAACCGGTAACGCAGTGGTTATGACGCCATATTTGTTAGGTCAACCAGCAGAATGAAAGTTACATCAGCAATTGGATTCAAGCCCTCCAACATCGACGGAAGAAGTGTGGGAACCGCAAGGCGAACTAAGTTAACAAAAAACCTAATTTATTCACTTTCTCTGAGAATAACCTTTCGTCCGTCTACGAAGCTTTCAGCCGATCCCCGTACATCAGGTCGAGCGACTTTTCATAAGCAATGAACCGCATGAGATAGGTCTGATCATGAAGTGATCTGAACTGCAAAAAAAGTTTAATAAGACACATGACCGTTTTACCTAAACTTATTTATAAATAGAACTTTGTGTGTATGTCTGTGTGTGTGTCCGTTACCTATAGACTCCGAAACAGCTGAACCGATTTTCTTGAAAATTTACACAGTTGTACTATAAGTGTCTGCGAGTGTTCTTAGCTAGGTTTTGTGTCGAGGTATCCCTATTCTCATAATTTGACTCCATCTATCATCTGTTCCCAAACATGAAAAAACAAAACACTTGGCTGAGAACCGGTAACGCAGTGGTTATGACGCCATATTTGTTAGGTCAACCAGCAGAATGAAAGTTACATCAGCAATTGGATTCAAGCCCTCCAACATCGACGGAAGAAGTGTGTGAACCGCAAGGCGAACTAAGTTAACAAAAAACCTAATTTATTCACTTTCTCTGAGAATAACCTTTCGTCCGTCTACGAAGCTTTCAGCCGACCCCGTACATCAGGTCGAGCGACTTTTCATAAGCAATGAACCGCATGAGATAGGTCTGATCATGAAGTGATCTGAACTGCAAAAAAAGTTTAATAAGACACATGACCGTTTTACCTAAACTTATTTATAAATAGAACTTTGTGTGTGTGTCTGTGTGTGTGTGTCCGTTACCTATAGACTCCGAAACAGCTGAACCGATTTTCTTGAAAATTTACACAGTTGTACTATAAGTGTCTGCGAGTGTTCTTAGCTAGGTTTTGTGTCGAGGTATCCCTATTCTCATAATTTGACTCCATCTGACTATCATCTGTTCCCAAACATGAAAAAGCAAAACACTTGGCTGAGAACCGGTAACGCAGTGGTTATGACGCCATATTTGTTAGGTCAACCAGCAGAATGAAAGTTACATCAGCAATTGGATTCAAGCCCTCCAACATCGACGGAAGAAGTGTGTGAACCGCAAGGCGAACTAAGTTAACAAAAAACCTAATTTATTCACTTTCTCTGAGAATAACCTTTCGTCCGTCTACGAAGCTTTCAGCCGACCCCCGTACATCAGGTCGAGCGACTTTTCATAAGCAATGAACCGCATGAGATAGGTCTGATCATGAAGTGATCTGAACTGCAAAAAAAGTTTAAGACACATGACCGTTTTACCTAAACTTATTTATAAATAGAACTTTGTGTGTGTGTCTGTGTGTGTGTCCGTTACCTATAGACTCCGGAACAGCTGAACCGATTTTCTTGAAAATTTACACAGTTGTACTATAAGTGTCTGCGAGTGTTCTTAGCTAGGTTTTGTGTCGATGTACCCCAGATAAATATCGAAAATCGATAATCGAAAAAATCGGGTTATAGAAGGATTGGTTCAATTTTTATCAAATTTGATACACTCATAGACAAAGACATAAGAAACAATATTCAGAAGTTTCAAGGTTGCAGTTCTTGCAACAGTGCAGAAAATCGATAATATATATATATATATATATATATATATATATATATATAAAAGACAAGATGTTTGTGTGCGTGTCTGTTTATCTTCCTCTATGTCTATTTTTGTCAGCCCTTTTATTTTAGTTTTTGCTTCGGGTTTGGCTTTAAGTAGGTAGACTTGTAGTTCTTAGTTTCAGCCATGATACCATTTACTCAGAGGACTTGTTTAGCCTTCAAATTTCAGTTTCCGACGAAAAAAAACTTATTTGATGTCGATACCAGGAAATCAAAATTTGACTTACATCCATTCAATTTTCTTTCAGTCTCCGGTTTCGCTTTAACTGGAAAAAAACTATTGCTTTTTAGTCTTTCGTGCCAACGTCCAAAGAGTCTGAGCTCCAGGACCATGGGTTAGTTTTAAAGCTTTCATTACACCCGAGCAACGCCGGGCTATACGGCTAGTTATTTATTTCTATCACAAATAAAGTTACAATTTTTTAAAGTGCACACGAACTTTATGGACACTCTCTATAGGCAAATGTACGAGGAGATATCAGTCATTTTTAATAAAAGAAAGTGTTACTTATATGCATATGTCTTAAATATGAGAAAAATGTTTTTTTCCTTTCTGTAGGGAAAAACATTTTTTGTATAATTAAAAACAAAACATAAGTTTTCTTATATTATCGCTGACAAAATTGTAATTAACACATACTGCTAAGATCGATTTGTTAATCATTTATTCATTTTGCGATACAATTTATGTTTTTCTTCAGGGAGAAGTTATTAAGTTAGTACAGAACCGATATGTTAAAAAAGAAGAAGAATTTATAAAAAGAACTAGCAGTATAGCCCGGCGTTGCCCAGGTGTAATGAAAGCTTTAAAACGAATCCATGGTCCTGGAACTCAGACTCTTTGGACGTTGGCACGAAAGACTAAAAGGCAATATCGGGGGTATCGATTTCTGATATCGGGGAAAATGAGTCGTCTGAGAAGATCTACTAATGTTTGAGACTAAAAACTATAATTTTACCAAGTTAGAGCAGATTCTGCAGCAAGAACCACGATAAAAAGGCTGAAATCCTAATTTTGATCTGACCTGATTGGATATCGGGATACCGAGTTCCAATATCGGGAAGAAATTGGAAAAAAATAATTCGCCCATAACCTGACAAGAAGCCTAAAGTATGTTTGTGTGAAGTTTGGTGAGAATCGGATAAAAATTGTGGATTTGTATAAAGCACATACAGACAAATAAACAAACTCACCCACAAACATCTTGCCTTTTATACATATATATTTTCGATTCTTATTGTAAGAACTGTAACCTTGAAACTTCTGAATATTGATTCTTATGTCTTTGTCTATGAGTGTATCAAATTTGATTAAAATCGGACCACTCCTTCTATAAACTCGATTTTTTCGATTATCGATTTTCAATATTTATCGGGGGTACCTCGACACAAAACCTAGCTAAGACACTCGCAAGCGCTTATAGTACAACTGTGTAAATTTTCAAGAAAATCGGTTCAGCCGTTTCGGAGTCAATAGGTAACGGATACACACACACACACACATACACACACACAGACAAAGTTCCATTTCTCAATAAGTTTAAATAAAGAAATCATATCTAGATTGATAACTTTCTGTTTTCAAATCTAACAGATTAAATCGTTCTTCGTCCACCACATTCTGCCCATTACTATCTATCTAAATAAAAACACGGAATCAGAGAGATGTCTTATATTTTTGCATTTTCAAATATTTAAAAGCAAGATCAATTTCCTGTCACTCACTACCTTGGTACGAGGGGTGAAAGTGAAAGAAAAGACTGGGTATAGGGGGCATTGGGGAAGGAACAAAAGATGAACGGGGTTCAGGAAGAGAGATGGCTATTGACGTTGGATTTAACCTTGTAGCTATCGGGGAACCAAATAAAAAGAACGTAGCTACACAGTCAGGAAGTGCGAGTAAAGAAACTACTCAAGTAGAATTTGGGGTTGCATTTTACTATGTCAACAAGCTCAGCTCAGATACAGTCACTTACTCACCGGCGCAATGTGGCTTCCCTGTGTTTCTTCTACAGATATTTTCACGGCTTCTGCTCCGATGAACTTAGGTCACTGGTGCCCCCTATATATAAATTTACTCGTGCAACAAGATTGGCATCTAGATACTACCCTTTTACTGTGTGTTTACCCGTGCAACCAGACTGGCAACTGGTTCCCACCCATTCACAGTCAGGTTAGCCAAATGCAGACGACAATTCTACTCCTACAGCTTCCTCTCTCGCACTTCCCGCCTGTGGAACTCATTCCCGTATTCTTGCTTTCCTGACGGCTACGACCTCCAGAAATTTAAAAGCAAAGTTAATACTCACCTACTAACCACTGGACTCTAGCTATCTCCCCTCTCCTGTATAATCTTCACGTTCTCTCCGCCCATGTATCTGTCATTGCACCTGCTTTCTCAGCTTTCTATTGTTCCTTTCTAACTAGCTTGTACTCCTCACTCTTTTCTAATTAATCTTTCTACATTTATGTAACCCCCTGCACATCAGTGGCGTTTCTGCCTTGCTCGGGGTGAAATGATTAAAAAAAAAACAAAAAAAAAAACAATAAAATGTAAACGCAAATTCTACTCCAGCAGCTTCTTTTCTCGCACTTCTCGCCTGTAGAAATCCCTTCTATTTACTTGCTTTTTTTTTTTAATCATTTCACCCCAAGCAAGGAATTCCACTGCCACTATAGCGCAGGGGGTAGAGTGATTGGATATAGGAAATGTCAGAAGGAGAGTGATAGACGAGTAAGGAGGTATATAAGAAGAGTGTTTGAGAGAATGGGTGCAAGTTAGTGTGTTAGGAGGTGTCTATTGACCTTACATTTAAACTCCTGGAGGTTGTAGCCGTCGGCGAAGCAAGTACGCGGAAGGGAATTCCCCCGACACACCTACAATCTCCAAGAATTTAAATGTAAAGTCAATAGTCATTTCCTATCTCACTAACCTGCATCCTCTCTCTCTTGCTTCTTTCTCCGTCCACTCCCCTCTCATCAGTATTCTCATCCTTCTCTTACCCACTTCCTGACACCCCCTATAACCTGTCACTCTTTCTCGTAACTTTCCTCCTAAGTGAAAGCATGCAAAACAGTGGCAGTAAAATGCCTTGCTTGGGGCGATATAATTATAAAAAGAAAAAAAATTTCTATACTATTATACAGTGGGTATAAAGTGGGGGATCAATTTTACATTGCAATCAATATATAAACTCATCCTTCACTTTATGGTCACAGTCATCCTTCTCTTACCCACTTCCTGGCGCCTCCTGTAACCAGTCACTCTTTCTCTTAACTTTCCTCTTATGTAACCCCCTGCAAAACAGTGGCAGTAAAATGCCTTGCTTGGGGCGATATGATTATAAAAAAACAAAAACAAAACAAAACATTATCGTCAAAAACATCGTCACACACTGTAAAGAAAGCAACTTCTAGCTATGGGTGCGTTCAAATCGCTTTGCAACAGTTGATTTTCCAAACGCCGCTTAGATATGGCACAAGGCTGAAAATATGGGGTACCCAGTGAAAAAGCGCTTCGCCACAGAACGTTCAGGAAAAAGATGTGTATTCTAACAATTCAAGCAGTAGACTAGTATTTGTGTTTACTTCTGAGATGGGGTATTTACTTAGTTGTCCTCATCTTTGTTGTCATATTCACGACATTTCTGTTGTGGTACACCCGGCCCTTCTTCAGAATTTATCAATATTTCTGGCGATTGGAATTTTGAACCGAACCCTTAATCCAGATCACTGATGTAGATTGTTCTCGATCATTAAGTTACGCCACTTCCCGATGTTTTAGCATCCATTTCACCCAACTTTTTTACTTTTGTTTTTGTTTTGCCACTGCTGTCGCCAGGTATTGAACTCACAATTTTTGGGATCAAATCACAGAATAAGATCAACAAGGTAATGTGCTCAAAACAAAATAAATAATAAAGTGGTAATCATCCTCTGTCAACAAGTTTCCCAGGTATTTAAGTTTCCCAGGTATTTAAATTTCTTAACTTGTCTTACTTTAGTTTCTCCGACCTGTAGTTGGCATTTTGGGGTCTTCTTTTTGCTGATGACCATACATTCAGTTTTCTTTCAGTTTATACTCAGTCCTTTCTTCTCACTTTCTTTTGCTACCTTCTGTAGGAAGTCCCGCATTTTCCTTTCTGTGTCTGCTATCAGAACCGTGTCATCTATGTATTTTACTTTACTGTGGCTGTCAATGAAAAATTTGGCAAAGATTTTATTTCTCTCAGAATTGTTTCACTGTATAAATCAAATAGATCTGGTGAGAAAACACATCCGTGTCTTACGCTCCTATCTATTTTTGCATATCTGCTGAATTCACTTCCTATCCATTCGCAAGGTGTTTGCTGCCAATATAGATTCTTGATTACCTTAACATCTTTTATGAAAATGTCCAGGGTGTCCAGCATCTTTATCATGTCTTTGAAGCGTACTTTGTCAAATACCTCTGCGTAGCCTATAAAGCACAGATAGAAGTCCTTCTGCATTTCTATTTCTATTTGAGATAGCAATCTGAGAATGAATATTGCATTTCTGGTTTCAGTATCTTTCACTTTGCCACACTGTTCTTGTCTTATTGCTAGACTGATTCTGCTGTGTGCTCTGTTCATCAGAATCTAGAAGATGAGTTTTTTTTTATGTGGCTCAATGACAAAAAAAGCGTATCAACAAACAAATAAGATGAGAAACTGTAATGATTTTAAAAGAACTGTGTTTTTATAAATCCAGACTCTAGGGAAAAATCTTTGGTACAAATAAAGGTAAAGAAAATCTTCTCTTACATAAACTAGCGAGGCAGTCTAAAATATGATTCAAAATATATGAAACATCACATAGCAATCCAGCACTCCTCATTGTTTCCAATGAGATTTTCCTGTCTTTAATACACTGGTTAACTTTTGAAATGCATCTTTCGTCATGACAATGCATCTTTGGATCTCAGTGTCACAATATCCATCTTCTGTCAGAACACTTCCCAGGTATTTAAATTTCGTTACTTGTTTTATTTTAGTTTCTCCAACCTGTAGTTGGCATGTTGGGATCTTCTTTTTGCTGATGACCATACATTCAGTTTTCTTGAAGTTTGTCCTTTCTTCTCACTTTCTAAAGATACTCGCTTTCTCTTGCTTCTCGCTTTCTATTGCTACCTTCTGTAGAAGTCCTGCATTCCCATTTCCGTGTCTGTTATCAGCACTGTGTCATCCACGTGTCTTATATTGTTGAGAATGTGGCCACTAATGATGAATCCTGACAAAGGTTTTATTTTCCTCAGAATTTATCCAGACTAATATTATTAGAATCCTGATTGACCCCATCATGGCAACACCATGATGGGGCCAATCAGGAAGCCCTGGATGTGAGGATAAACAAAGTTCAATAGCAAGTCCTCGAGTCGGGATATTGGACGTTTTGAGGAGCGTGGAACCACGATTTAATTGTTGTTGTTTCCCAGGATCTACTCAGACCCGGGATGGTAGTACCTAGTTAGTATCCTAGCTATGAGAAAATTGTGAACCCTTCTTCGTACCTAAAATATAAAACACTATGAAAGTATAAAAATAGATTTTTCCAGTAAAAATAGCAGCAAAATATTATCCAAAAAAAAAAAAAAGGGAGGAACCAATAAAGTGTTATTGAGGAGTAAAATGCTCAATAACATTGCTCACCAAAAAAAAAAAAAAATTGAAATGTCGTCGAAATACCAAACATCATTTTTAGCCTGAAAATGACATTACTTTTTCTTGGTTAGCTACCGTTTCTTCCATACAAAAATGAGGAACAATAACTATTTAGAGTAATAAAGTGTTATTGAGGAATAACATTGCTCAACAAAAAAATTGAAATGGCGTCGAAACACCAAACATCATTTTTAGCCTGAAAATGACATTACTTTTTCTTGGTTAGCTACCGTTTCTTCCATACAAAAATGAGGAACAATAACTATTTAGAGTAATAAAGTGTTATTGAGGAATAACATTGCTCAACAAAAAAATTGAAATCTCGTCGAAACACCAAACATCATTTTTAGCCTGAAAATGACATTACTTTTTCTTGGTTAGCTACCGTTTCTTCCATACAAAAATGAGGAACAATAACTATTTAGAGTAATAAAGTGTTATTGAGGAATAACATTGCTCAACAAAAAAATTGAAATCTCGTCGAAACACCAAACATCATTTTTAGCCTGAAAATGACATTACTTTTTCTTGGTTAGCTACCGTTTCTTCCATACAAAAATGAGGAACAATAACTATTTAGAGTAATAAAATGTTATTGAGGAATAACATTGCTCAACAAAAAAATTGAAATGGCGTCGAAACACCAAACATCATTTTTAGCCTGAAAATGACATTACTTTTTCTTGGTTAGCTACCGTTTCTTCCATACAAAAATGAGGAACAATAACTATTTAGAGTAATAAAGTGTTATTGAGGAATAACATTGCTCAACAAAAAAATTGAAATGCCGTCGAAACACCAAACATCATTTTTAGCCTGAAAATGACATTACTTTTTCTTGGTTAGCTACCGTTTCTTCCATACAAAAATGAGGAACAATAACTATTTAGAGTAATAAAGTGTTATTGAGGAATAACATTGCTCAACAAAAAAATTGAAATGGCCGTCGAAACACCAAACATCATTTTTTAGCCTGAAAATGACATTACTTTTTCTTGGTTAGCTACCGTTTCTTCCATACAAAAATGAGGAACAATAACTATTTAGAGTAATAAAGTGTTATTGAGGAATAACATTGCTCAACAAAAAAATTGAAATGGCGTCGAAACACCAAACATCTTTTTTAGCCTGAAAATGACATTACTTTTTCTTGGTTAGCTACCGTTTCTTCCATACAAAAATGAGGAACAATAACTATTTAGAGTAATAAAGTGTTATTGAGGAATAACATTGCTCAACAAAAAAATTGAAATGGCGTCGAAACACCAAACATCATTTTTAGCCTGAAAATGACATTACTTTTTCTTGGTTAGCTACCGTTTCATCCATACAAAAATGAGGAACAATAACTATTTAGAGTAATAAAGTGTTATTGAGGAATAACATTGCTCAACAAAAAAATTGAAATGGCGTCGAAACACCAAACATCTTTTTTAGCCTGAAAATGACATTACTTTTTCTTGGTTAGCTACCGTTTCTTCCATACAAAAATGAGGAACAATAACTATTTAGAGTAATAAAGTGTTATTAAGGAATAACATTGCTCAACAAAAAAATTGAAATGGCGTCGAAACACCAAACATCTTTTTTAGCTTATTTTACTTACTTTTTCTTGGTTAGCTACCGTTTTTGAGGTACAGAAATGTTTCATTTTTGAAAGAAAATATTTCTTTTAATTGTTTTCTGTATTAAAGAAATATTGACCAATGGCAATATTTCTCAACGTAAAATCGTAGAAACCTCTCACTTCGTATTTAAGCCAACAAATATTTGTCTGCTTTTTGATAAATACTATTTTTTCAATAACAAACAGAACCTTAGTCTTTAAAAAAAATACGATTGAATATTTTTTTTTTAATCATATCACCCCAAGCAAGGCGGTAACGCCACTGATGCGCAGGGGGCTACGTAAGGGTAAAAAGAATGGAAAAGAGAAAGCCGGAAACCACATCCTAAACAGGAAACAAGGGATGAGCCTCTTCACCTGTTCAATAGTTGTGGGTGGAGTGTGAACCGGGCGATAGTTTAGTCTATCTACTCCAATTGAAAAAAAAATAAAATAAATAAAAAAAAAATTAAAATAAAAATAAAAAATAAAATAGGGAAAGAGTGAAAAGATTGGAAAAGAGAAAACCGGAAACCGCATCCTAAACAGGAAACAAGGGATGAGCCTCTTCACCTGTTCAGTAGATGTGGGTGGAGTGTGAACCGGGCGATAGTTTAGTCTATCTACTCCAATTGAAAAATAAAAATAAATAAAAAATAAAAATAAAAATAAAAATTAAAAAGGAAAAGAGTGAAAAGATTGGAAAAGAGAAAGCCGGAAACCACATCCTAAACAGGAAACAAGGGATGAGCCTCTTCACCTGTTCAATAGATGTGGGTGGAGTGTGAACCGGGCGATAGTTTAGTCTATCTACTCCAATTGAAAAATAAAAATAAAAATAAAAAATAAAAATAAAAATAAAAAATAAAAAAGGAAAAGAGTGAAAAGATTGGAAAAGAGAAAACCGGAAACCGCATCCTAAACAGGAAAAAAGGATGAGAAAAAAAGAAAAAAACGTTGAATTGCTAA
This sequence comes from Ascarosepion bandense, assembly GCA_037127315.1. Lineage (NCBI taxonomy): Eukaryota > Metazoa > Mollusca > Cephalopoda > Sepiida > Sepiidae > Ascarosepion > Ascarosepion bandense. Next base: position 389,477 of record JBBBDQ010000737.1, read on the forward strand.
GTTTTAACTTAGTTAAAGTCCAGGCAATGAAATGTCTGAGAAAACAAAATCAGTCCTTCAATTAAGCATGAAAAGTTTTAAAATCAGGCAAAAATTAGGCAAAACGAACAAAAGATCAAAAAAAATAATAATAATAATAATAATAATAAAAAATAATGGCTCACCCGGAACAGAATTCAACAATATTCAAGACATTTTAGCTCCAAGCCGAAAACAAAGCTACTGACCGTTGTAATATATATTTCTAACTTTTAAGACAAACAAGTATTTTCATCAAAGCTTTTAATAAAGTAACAGCAGAAATAAAATCCTCGTGAACATAACTATGGTAAACATTTTCTCATTTTTGATTGTCTGTGATGTTCAATATTATTGAAGTCCCTTTTGATATTCCAACAGTAGTCATCTATCATTCGTTTGTTCCACCATCCCTGGTAGCGCTTATCCATTGTTTTGATATCTTAATGGAATCGTTCCCCTTGAACATCACTCACATCGCTAAAATTCTCCGGAAATGTATCGACATGGTTATATAAAAATAGATTTTAACACTAAATTAACGTATTACTGATAAAGTGTATTGCTAAAAAAATTATCTATTAATTTGAACTTTGGTGATGGATTTTTTTTTCCACCTGAATCCATCCTGCATATATACAAGTCAACCATCCGTCCATGCATGGAGTACTGCTGCCATTTATGGTCAGGTGCCCCTGCCGTTCTCCTCAGTGTTCTTGGCAGGCTCCAAAGGAGAGTCTGTAATGTGATAGGTACTGATCTGGCGGCTCGACTGCAGCCACTTCTCCATCGTCGAAATGTGGCCTCCCTTTGTCTGTTCTATAAATACTTTCATGGCTTCTGCTCAGACGAACTTAAGTCACTGATGCCTCCTCAACAGGTGTTTACTCGTGCAACCAGACTGGCAACTGGGTCCCACCCATTCACAGTCAGGTTAGCCAAATGCAGACGACAATTCTACTCCTGCAGCTTCTTCTCTCGCACTTCCAGCCTGTGGAACTCGCTCCCGTATTCTTGCTTTCCTGACGGCTACAACCTCCAGAAATTTAAATGTAAAGTCAATACTCATCTACTAACCACTGGACTCTAGCTCTCTCCCCTCCCCTGTCTAACCTTCCCTTTCTCTCCACCTAGCCATGAGAATCTAAGGTCATCAAAACCGTCAAATTAGCTAAAAATGATTTGTTTTTTAATACCAAAAATTGTTGACAATTGTAATCCTGCCTTATTGCTAAATGATGAACAATCACTATTTATAACAAAATAACCAGCAATAATTATTTACAGCCAAATTACCAACAATACCTAATTATAATAAAATGACCAAAGATAACTACTTATGGCAAAATGTACAAGAATACCTATTTATTGTTAAATGACCAAGAATATATTTTAAAGCAAAATGACCAACAATAGATTTTAAAAGAAAATGAATATCAATACATTTTTAAAGTAAAATGTCCAAAAATACATTTTAAAGCAAAATGACCAACAATAGATTTTAAAGCTAAATGACCAACAATATATTTTAAAAGAAAATGAATATCAATACATTTTTAAAGTAAAATGTCCAAAAATACATTTGTAGACAAAATGAGCAACAAAATATTTTGAAGCATAATGCCCCAAAATACATTTAAATGAAAATAATCATTACTCTATTTTATTAGCATTTGAAAGCTTAAAATGTTGTTAAAAATAATTATATTTTAGTATCAAATAACCCATAGAATTGATATCCTGCTAAGAAAAATGATCCACCATGAAATAACTATTTTCTGGCATTAATCTGCATAATATCCTACAATTTCATAAACAAAAATAAACAATATTCCAAAACATATACAATACAAAAACACACATACCATAATTTCTAGTAATAAATCCACAAAAACATACACAAAATCTGAGTATCATCTACCATTTATTCAATTGTGAAAGTAGAATAAAATATATCTTTTTTTTTATTGCTTCCACAGAAAATTATATTTCGGCATTAAATGACCCATAAATAGTTGATATGCCGTTAAGCAAACGAACCAAAAATCGCTTAACTCCACTTTCGTCAAGATGAATATTTATAATGTTTGCTATGAAATTGGAAGAATTCAGATGAACGTTGTTTATTTAACAGACTTTTAAACATAATCTTTGAGATGCTATAAAATGCAGGTTAAATGCCATCAAATGAGATACGAGTTAAGAATAATAATAATCATAGTCAAACATTTTTCAACCAATAAATATTGCCCTTAGTGTGTTTGATATTTGAAAAATAACAAAATGCGATTTTTGTGCAGAGAGCTATTATTAAGAATGAAAAGTTACTGATGTGTATCATTCTACGTTGCACTCTTAAAACTGTAATTTAGTTCAGGTTTATTGCAATAATTGCGATTTTGTTTCATTGAAAACAACAATAGCGTTTCTCCTAATGAGTTGGTGATTTTAATCGTTCTTTCTAATGTCCTACAAGGCAGTCACATAATCGTCATTTTGAATATAACGCACTCACTTTGAATTCCTTTTACAACCGTTACATATAAGCAATTAAGTTCAAATGAATCAAATAAAATATAACATGGCCGCCATTAGGCGCAAAGCAACGCAGACGAAACAATTTAACGCGCCAGCTCTTCTAATAGTTTTTAGGAAAAATTATTTTAAGCTTTGTCGATGATTTTTGAAAGGTACATTTTTATTTTTGTTAAATTATTTTCTTTTTTTATTAAATTTACATTCATTTTGTTATTCATTTTTGTTATTGTTTTTTAAAGATAGCATGACAAAGAAAGAATGAAAGAAACAAGCAAACAAAGTCTGAGAAAGAAAGAAAAAAATGAAAGAAAGATGCAGCGATAAAATAGTCATAGACATAAACATTGAACAAAATGTGTTTTTGATGACAAAGAAAGAAAGAAGGAACGAGAATAAGAAAATAAATTTAAAAAAGAAAGAACGAGAATAAGAAAACAGATGAAAGAAAGAAAAAATGAAAGAAAGAAAGAAAAAAAGAAAGAAAGAAAGAAAAAAGAAACGAGACTAAGAAAATAATTGTAAGAAAAAAAGAACGAGAATAAGAAAATAAATTTCAGAAATAAAAACGAGAAAAAGAAAATAAGTGTAAGAAAGAAAGAATAAAACAAAACAAGAACGAGATTTAAAAATTAATTGTAAGAAAGAAAGATAAAAGAACGAGAATAAGAAAACGAATGTAAGAAAGAAACAAACAAATAAAGAAAGAACGAGAAAAATAAATGTAAGAAAGAAAGAAAAAAAAAAGAACGAGGATAAAAATAAAAGTAAGAAAGAAAGAGAATAAGAAAATATATGTAAGAAAAAAAGAAAGAAAGAAAAAGAATAAGAAAATATATGTAAAAAAAAAAGAAAAAATAAGAAAATATATCTAAGAAAGAAAGAAAGAAAGAGAATAAGAAAATATATGTAAGAAAAAAGAAAGCAAGAAAAAGAATAAGAAAATATATGTAAGAAAAAAATTAAAAAAAAAAATATATGTAAGAAAGAAAGAAAGAAAGAAATAAGAAAATATATGAAAGAAAGAAAGAAAAAGAATAAGAAAATATATGTAAGAAAGAAAGAGAATAAGAAACTATATGTAAGAAAGAAAGAAAGAAAGAAAGATAAAGAATAAGAAAATATATGAAAGAAAAAAAGAAAGAAAGAAAGAAAGAAAGAAAAAGAATAAGAAAATATATGAAGAAAAGAAAGAAAGAAAGAAAAAATAAGAAAATATATATAAGAAAGAAAGAAAGAAAGAAAAAGAATAAGAAAATATATGAAAGAAAGAAATAAAGAAAGAAAAAAATAAGAAAATATATGTAAGAAAGAAAGAAAGAAAGAAAAAGAATAAGAAAATATATGTAAGAAAGAAAGAGAATAAGAAAGTATATGTAAGAAAGAAAGAAAGAAAGAAAGAAAGAAAGAAAAAGAATAAGAAAATATACGTAAGAAAGAAAGAAAAAAGAAAAAGAATAAGAAAATATATGTAAGAAAGAAAGAAAAAGAAAGAGAATAAGAAAATATATATAAGAAAGAAATAACGAGAATAAAGAAAGAATGAAAGAAAGAAATGAAGGAATAAACAAACAAACAAAGGAGTTATGAAAATTGAATGTAATCCCCCGTTAATGACTATGAAAAACAGTGTGCCATTGTCTCCATTGCAGTTTTCTCCTTCCGTTTGCATGGCTGTCCTTAAAACGTATCACTCAGCTGAGATAACGCAAAATTCTTCGCTCAATTCACTTCACACACTGTGTGAAGCCCCTGTGTTTTGTAGAGGTATTTATAGATTCATAATAGGCGAATATAAAAGAAAAAATATGACACTTGGGAAGATAGAGTTTGCTTTATCTTTTCCATTTTTTAATCATGAGGGAAAAGGGTTAAAGATGACGCACTTTCTTCTCCCTACATTCGTTGCTTTTCGTCTCTCTCTCTCTCTCTCTCTCTCTCTATATATATATATATATATATATATATATATATATTTAATAACCTGTCACTCCATTGGCACAAAATGAAGAAGCTTTGTTACTTTTTTTCACTTTATCACGTTTATTTTGTGTTTCGACAGATCTATATCTACGATCCACAATGCTCCTGTTCTGATCCCTCGTATCGGTGAAAGGTACACCCCTTGGAGTTCGTTCAAGTAGGGTTCTTTAGCAGCTGCTGCGAATATAACACAGAAAATGTATTCCGACGTTTCTTTAACTAGAGAACCCCCAGATGTTGAGATTTTCGACAAAAGCCTACCTAGGTAGTCCATAGCAAATATTATTTGATTACAACTGAAAAAATAAATGAATCTTCGCTTGAAAAACAAAAAAACAAATCTAAATTTCAGCTAACTGCATCAGATATTCGAGCACATAATCTTTTAGCTTTTTGCATATCATCAAACAAAGGGTACTGCTCTGAAAGAGTAGCACAAAATCTGTACTACACTTGGTTCGCTGGAGTCGAACTGAATAATTCGTTTATACTTTCGGCGATTTTTTAACTATTGTTTTTTTATTTCTTTTTTGCAGGAATCTGAAATTCGAATAATTATTGGAATATTTTCATCTAGTGTGGCGCCAAACGTTTTTTGTAATGTGAGTACAACTAATTTCTGTATTTATATATGTCTGTATTGTTTTATCTCAAAGTCGCCGACATGCAGTTTATGGTCTTTGACGACATTCGGTCTCGTTCATCTTTGCGATACTGTCGGCAAATGAGTTTTATTGTCAATAAGAGGCGGTGACGAGAAGAGGTGATATAAACTAGATTAAATCCACATTTGAAGGAAACAGCGACCCGTTAATGAAAGAATTGAAAAAGAGCGAGAGTGAAATGTTTGGCTTTCCTGGTATTATTCTTTATCCAAAAGACCGACGTAATATTCGATTAAAAGAAAAAAAGACGTTGAACCTGAACTCCGGGATTTTGTCATCGGCTCAAAGATCTAGTATTCTGGCTTTTTTTTTATACTAAGAGAGAGGTAAAAAGCTGTTGCAATATCTTTCGCAGTAATAATTTCGGTGGTATTGTTAGTCGTTTCCTCATAATGAAACATTCGGAATCCATTGACCGAGCAGCCAGTGTTCCTCAAGCAACACTATTTTGTCTCCATCTCCAACGATTTAAGATCAAATTGTAGCATCTGTTTTCTTCATCTGTAACAGAAATTGTAATATTAGACTGTAATTACAGTATTTACCTTATTCGGACTATTCTCCTCATCTTTATACCATGTGTACGACGTTTCGGCCGTTGTATGCTCCGGCCTTCTTCAGGTGCTAGGAATTTCGAACCGAACCATTTATTACAATCACTGGGGTATGTCATTCTCATTCACAGTATTTACATTATTCGAACTATTGTCCTTATCTTTGTTGCCATTTGTACGACGTTTCAGCCGTTTTACGCTCTAACCTTCTTCTGGTGCGAGGAATTTCGAACCGAACCCTTTATTACAATCACTGGGGTATATGAACTCCATTCTCAACTTAATGTTTCTTCTGTCCGTACTTATATGGAAACATTTAGCATCTTCCTCCCTCTCCAAATTGTAGTGTATGTCCTCTTCAGTTTTAATTAAAATTGTATTATTAACCCCTATTTATATGGAAACATTCAATATTCATTGAACGAACAGCTCGTGACATCGAATAACGCTTTTCTTCAGTGTCTGGTAATTGGGCAGGCATCACCGTGTAGCATCTGTTATAAACATATCTACTGTTAATAGTCGTTTTCGTTGGAAAGAAACATTAAGCATTCATTGACCGTGCAGCCACTGCTATTTGAGTTATGCTTTTCTTAATTCCTTCTGTTATATACCCACTTCGATGTGTGTATATATTCCATATATGTTTATTCTGTTTTTTAGCAGTGACTTGGCCGCATTGTGGAGTTGGTGGGTCGGTTCTGTTGGGATTACACACGCATCGAGGCCGCGAGCTAGCAGGCCAGTTGGCCAGCCAACTAGCCAGCCAGACTGGCTGTTGTCTGTAACTTTAAAGTCAACTCTCTAAAGTCAAACACTGTAAAAATATCTCTTTGTGACTGGTAACGTCACTCAAACAGTTACCTTCTGACACCTGGGACTTCCGAGTTCGAATTCCGGATGAATTCGTCGCATTCACTTACGCACAAATACCATTAGGAAAAGTATGAATACATCACTTCCAGCTATGGCTTAAAGATTGAGTTCTGTAGCCTTGGTTGGCAACCAGTCTACCGCATAAAGAAATGGTAATCTACCGCGGGAAGATCTTCGGCCTAGTCAGTCCTGGATCAAAGAAGACATGATCGCCCAAGCGTATATCACGTATGGCTCTTAACTGACTGCTCTGGATAAAAGAATTGACTAGCAGGGCAGATTGGGTTCTATAGCCTTGGTTCGGCAACAGGTCTACTGAAGAAAGTAATAGAAACCTGCTGTGAGAAAATCTTCTGCCTAGTCAGTCGTAGATCGAAAGAGACATGATCGTCCAGGAGTGTATCCCGTATAGCACTTAACTGACTGATCTGGATAAAAGAATTGACTAGCAGGACAGATTGGGTTCTATAGCCTTTGTTGCCAATTATTCTACCGCAGAAAGAAATGGCAACCTACTACAAGAAAAATTTTCTGCCCTGTCATTCATGTCTCGAAAGAGACATGATCGTCCAAAGTTTCATCACGTATGACACACAACTGACTGACTGATCCATTCACGATTCGATAAGAAAAACTGAATTAGCTCACAAAAGTGTCCGGAGACACCGTAACTTTTCAGCTTGTGGGGAAGACCTGTATGCCAATCCCTGTCAAAGGCTTTTGAGATGTCCAGTTCTACAGTCTGGGCGTATCCGTTTTTATCTAGAGCATGAATATTTATTTCCGCATTTATCATCAGTAAATCAGTAGTGGACCCGGAGAAACGAAAGTTGTATTGCTTGTCTGAAATGGTCCCTGGAATTCGATATGGTGAACTAATTCAGCATTGGTTTACACTAATATTAACAAGACAGGTATAGATTTTGTTTGCGCTAAATTGATGACACCTTGTTGTCAATCTAGTATTACACTTAAATTTGTAAAATCTAGGTATCATAGCAATAAGGTCATCTGAATAATTTCCATCAAAGTATTTATAGAAAAGGTACAAAGAGGCATCTTTACAGTGGTGGGAAAGTGACTGAAGCTAAGGTGCCAGATCAGGACCAATAATATTGCTGATCATTTTTTAGATTTTATCAAAGATCTTTAGATATAAGCAAAAGCACTATGTAAAGTAATGGTGGCATCTACGTAGGAGAGTGTGACGAGCAGCCGATCGACAAGTCAGTCGTAGACTTCCGGTGACGACCCGGAAGTACCCATTGCTCATACTACGTCTTACGACGGTTGAGACGATTAACCCTTATTCTTGTATTGGATACTAATAACCTTTGTAAATACTATTTTCACGGAATACAACAATTAACCTATTCCTGTTGTTGAGTTATTTATTCTTACTCACGACATAACAATATGTGGCAGCAATGTTGTAATAAGCAATGATAAATGGTGAACTTATAAATATGTAAAACTAGCAGTATAGCCCGGCGTTGCTCGGGTGTAATGAAAGCTTTAAAACTAATCCATGGTCCTGGAGCTCAGACTCAGCCTAAAGAATATTTGTTTGAAGTTTGGTGAGAATCGGATAAAAATTGTAGATTTGTATAAAGGACATACAGACAGATAAACAGACACCCACACAAACATCTTGCCTTATATATATATATATATATATATATATATATATATAATCAATTTTCTGCACTATTGTAAGAACTGCAACCTTGAAACTTTTGAATAGTTTTTTCCAGTTAAAGCGAAACCGAAGACTGAAAAAAAAAATGAATGGATGTAAGTCAAATTTTGATTTCCTGGTATCGATATCAAATAAGTTTCTTTCGTCGTAAACTGAATTTTGAAGGCTAAATAAGTCCTCTGAGTAAATGGTATCATGGCTGAGACTAAGAACTACAATTATAACTACTTAGAGCCAAACCCGAAGCAAAATCTAAAATAAAAGGGCTGAAAAAAGTACAGACATACAGGCAGATAAACAGACACACACACAAGCATCTTGCCTTTTATATATATATATATATATATATATATATATATTATCGATTTTCTGCACTATTGTAAGAACTGCAACCTTGAAACTTCTGAATATCGTTTTTATGTCTATGAGTGCATTAAATTTGATTAAAATAGGACCACTCCTTCTATAACCCGAATTTTTCGATTATCGATTTTCGATATTTATCGGGGGTACCTCGACACAAAACCTAGCTAAGAACACTCGCAGACGCTTATAGTACAACTGTGTAAATTTTCAAGAAACGGATACACACACACACACACACACACAGAGACAAAGTTCCATTTATAAATAAGTTTAGATAGATAAATTTTGGAGAGAAAAAATGCCTCATACGACATAGTAAAACAACTCTCTTAGCAGCTGACCTAAAAACGAATTCAGTATAGTCTTTCCATGTCAGCCAAGAAAGATTCAAAAGGCACAATGAGTCACTCTCCTCAAGGTTAGCATCAGCCATACTAAGAGAAGGAAGAAAGGGGTCTCTCAAATAATTAAGAGAGAGCAGTTTAGTTTTGGAAGTATTAAAATTAGCAAGCCATTCTTTTCCCCAATTAACAACAGAACAGTTCACAAATTTGGCCAGAGACACTAGAACTTTTCAACTTGCAAAGAAGACCTGTACTCAAAACCCTGTTAAAAACTTTTGACATGCCCAAAGCAACAGCCCAAGTTTCATTGTTCTTAACTAGAGATTTATATTCATTTTCCACAATTATCGTCAATACATCAGCAGTGGACCTGGAGAAACGAAAGTTGTACTGTTTGTTTGAAAAAAAGGCCCTGTGATTCTATATGATGAACCAATTCAACATTGGTTTATACTAATATTAAAAAGACGGAGATAGATTTGGTTTGCACTAAAAATAAATGGCTATAGACTCGGTTAACACTAGATTCGAAAAAAAGATATAAGCCAGCTTTACACTGAGGGAAAAAAGAAGACATTGACGCGATTTACACTCGGATTAAAAAGTTATGAGACTCCGTTTATACTAGAGTAAAAAATTACACGAGAACAATGGTTCCCAATACCGGGGTAAATTACTCCAGTGGGTAATGAGCCCATATTTTGGGGGAAATGGATGTTGGTTTGGGAAGAGGCAATCAGCTTATAATTTCACACTGTGCCACCTTTTGGATCTCTCGTCTGCAGATTATGCCAACACTTGCCTCTAGAGCAGTACAAATACTCACAGGATTTTCAACCACTTATCTATGTGAACAAGCTTTTTCTACTGTCCTTGGAATGAAGACCAAGAAACGTAGCAGACTCAACGTGGCAAACGACGCCCGAATAGCCCTTTCAGCCACAAAGCCAAGAATAAATAAACTGGCATTGGCACAGGCAATATAAGCTCAACACTCACATTAAGAATCACGGCTAGGTTACGGCTACTATACCTCTGATTATTATAGATTGGTACTATTGTATTGAACAATTTCCATTAACTTTGTCTGCTTTTGATATATGAAAATATAATTACTTCTTTTCCTATATTACGGGTATTTGTTCATTGGGGTAATGGATACTAGTGTAATTGTATTTTGGGGTAATCGAAGCAAAAAGGTTGGGAACAATTGATCTACAGTGCAAAAGTTTGACAGCTGAATTTAGCAGGAGAAGCGTGAGTCTACAATTACCACCAGCAAGGAAAAAATTGATAATATTATCCACAAGGTGATGGGTGACAAGTGATCAATCTAAACTTATTTATAAATGGAACTTTGTCTCTGTGTGTGTGTGTGTGTGTCTGTCTGTCTGCCTGTGTGGGGTAATGGATAATCGTGAAATTGTATTTTGGAGTAATCGCAGCAAAATCTGGGGACCTATGCTCTAAAGTTAAAAAAATATAGAGATAGGTTCCGTTTACACTTGAATCAAAATAAGACGCATTAAGTAGAGTCAAATAGTCAAATTGCCCAGGTTTAGACATATATATATATATATATATATGTTTGGTTCACACTAGAATCAAAAAGTAACACAATATCCAGGTTTAAACTAGATTCAAATAAATGCACATTGGCCCAGTTTACATTACGGTAAAGATAAATATAGATTCAGTTAACAATAGAATCAAAAACAGACATTAACATGGTTTAAACTAGACTCAAATAGATAGACGTTGTCGCTTTTTACCCTAGAGTCAAAAGACAGAAATAGGCTCAGCTAAAACTAAAACCTAATAGGTATGTATAGATCCAGTTTTACACTAAATTTACACTAAGTTTTAAGAATTAGTTTGTTTTGCCCGAGAGGAAAAAGGAAATGTCTACTTTCGGTTTACATTCGTTAAAAAATAAGCCTAGACACGATTCACTCTGAATTCAAAAAAGCTGGTAAACATGGTTCAAGTCTGCAAAAGAATCAGAAAGTTAGACATGTTTCCACAAGAGTTGAAATGGTAAAGAGATAGGAAGTAGTTAGCTATCTATCATTCTCTTCACATTTGTATTTTTACTAGCAGTATATCCCGTCGTTGCTCGGGTGTAATGAAAGCTTTAAAACTAATCCCTAGTCCTGGAACTCAGACTCAGCCTAAAGAATATTTGAAATAATAAAATAATTGCGACAATTTACCAATCGCACCTAATATATACTAGCAGTATAGTCCGGCGTTGCTCGGGTGTAATGAAAGCTTTAAAACTAATCCATAGTCCTGGAGCTAAGACTCTTTGGACGTTGGTACGAAAGACTAAAAAGCAATAGATGTTTCCAGTTAAAGCAAAACCGTAGACTGAAAGAAAAATGAATGGATGTAAGTGAAATTTTGATTTTCTGGTATCGATACCAAATAAGTTTCTTTCGTCGTAAACTGAATTTTGAAGGCTAAATAAGTCCTCTGAGTAAATAGTATCATGGCTGAGACTAAGAACTACAATTATACCTACTTAGAGCCAAACCCGAAGCAAAATCTAAAATAAAAGGGCTGAAAAAAGTACAGACATACAGGCAGATAAACAGACACACACACAAGCATCTTGCCTTATATATATATATATATATATATATATATATATATATAAGGTTGCAGTTCTGCAACCTTGAAACTTCTGAATATCGTTTCTTATGTCTATGAGTGCATTAAATTTGATTAAAATAGGACCACTCCTTCTATAACCCAATTTTTTGATTATCGATTTTCGATGTTTATCGGGGGTACCTCGACACAAAACCGAGCTAAGAACACTCGCAGATGCTTGTAGTACAACTGTGTAAATTTTCAAGAATATCGGTTCATCTGTTTCGGAGACACACACACACGCGCACATACACACACACACACAGATACAAACACACACAGAGACAAAGTTCCATTTATAAATAAGTTTAGATTGAGATACATCAGTCTCTTCATCTCTTCCCATCTGTCTATTTTTAGTCAGTAATAAATTTATGAGATCTTTTCGTCTCTATTCTCCTGAAGACATCGAAATATTTGCTCTCTATCTTGGCCATTGGCTTTTAAAGATAGTCTTTCGTTTCTTGCTACCCAGAAATTATTTAAATTTGCCACCGGATAGAAGCTAATACAGTCGCATTGTACACTTCCAAATATCAACATCCGGGTTTCCACGCCGATCAGAAAATCATTGCCTCAATGGAAACTTTTATCTCTCTGTGATGAACAACAAGTCATCGCTACCAATGAGATTCTAACTCAATTTCCGTTCACGGCTACTTAACCCACTCTTTTGCGGAAATATCAGATCTAAAGTGCGTGCCGTTCGGCTCTTGTCATCTTGAAGTTGACTGGCATCGCCTTCGGAGGAAATTTTTTTTATTGAATTTCACTTTTCTTAAGTTAGAAGGGAATTTACTTTGTCCAAGTTGTTATAAAATTAAAGAAATTACCTTGCAAATAACAAGATTAACATAACAATAATTATTTAAAGATATAAATTTGTAAATTTGTCGAATGTTGTTTTATGCCACTATTACTTATCTAAATTCCTGACCACTGACCATCCCTTTCTGAGTGATTTTCAATGTATGTCTATTGTAAATTAATTAACAATGTACTTAATTTATACATATAATAGTCCATTACTCTCGTCCTATTTTCTTCTGTGGTTAATTCCTAACCACTGACAAAGCCTTTCTTATTTATTTTCAGTGTAAAATTAATTTTCTATATATATAGTCATCCGGAGACAGATCTGTTTCGCTGTATCACAACTCATTAGTACGGTTAGACTTCGATTGCTTTTGAACCCAGAATTGAAACCTGACCGCATTGGGCTATGGGCGCTCGGCTAAAAGGCAGACCTTTTAGCGTGCATATTATCATTGTACACGCCCAATATATATATATATATATATATATATATATATAGAGAGAGAGAGAGAGAGAGAGAGAGAGAGAGAGAGCTTAGGGAGTAGAGACTCCGACTGACACCAAATCGGTCGAGTTTCGATCCCGGCCAGAAGCAAGTGGATATGTCTAGCCACACTGATGAGCTGTGATACAGCTTGTATGTGGATGACTTATATATATATATTACAAGCATATAGTCTTAAATATAATAATGAATGTCTATTATGTTTAAACATCTTATTTTTGCTTTAATTTCATTTGAAAATTTTTAAAAATTGTCCCACATTTGGATACTTTTATTATGCTGCTTCTACACACACACATGTGTGTGTGTATATATATATATATATATATATATATATATATATATTCATATTCTACACATCTTATGTTCGTCCCCCGCAGGTGAGGAAGACTACGACTTCTAGTCACTTAGGTTTTTTTGGGTGGGTGCAGAAGTGGCTGATAAGGTCAATCTTCGCGCGGAAGAGCCTGTTGCAGCAGACTTGTGACTGCGACCGCCAGTGGGTCCACACCTGTCGCTTTTTGCCACCTGTCAATCGCTGAAGGGTTTCGAAGTGATGTTAGAAATCTTTATATATATATATATAATAGCTATATTCTATCAGTCAGCCAGTTAAGTGTCATACGTGATACAAACTTGGCGATCATGTCTCTTTCAAAGCATGACTGACTGTACAAAAGATTTTCCCGCAGTAGGTTGTCATTACTTTCTGCAGTAGACTGGTTGTTAACCGAAGCTATAGTACCCATTCTGTCCTGTTATTTAACCCATAGCCAGAGGGAGAAGAGACGGATTTCCTAAGAGTATTTGCGCGTAAGTGAATGCAACGAATTCAACTGGAATTTGAACTTGGCTCTTCAATTACTCGTTCTCGCCCTATCAGATACTGTTCAACGAAAAATCAATTTGTTCTTTATTTTCAATGTATAATGCATTTACATTATGCATACAATTGCCATATTCTATCAGTAGTACTTTCATTCCTGACTACTGACAACCCTTTCTTCCTCATTTTCAATGCATTCCTATAGTAAAATCATTAGCAATGCATTTACATTATACATATAATAGCCCTATTCTATCAGTAATGCTTGCCTTCATTCCTGACCACTGACAATCCCTTTCTTCTTCATTTTGAATTCATTCCTACAGTAAAATCATTAGCAATGCATTTACATTATACATATAATAGCCCTATTCTATTAGTAATGCTTGCCTTCATTCCTGACCACTGACAATCCCTTCCTTCATCATTTTGAATTCATTCCTACAGTAAAATCATTAGCAATGCATTTACATTATACATATAATAGCCCTATTATATCAATAATGCTTGCATTTGTTCCTGACCACTGACAATCCCTTTCTTTCTGATTTTCATTTCATTCCTTTACTGAAATCATTAGCAATTAATTTACATTATAGATAAAATATCCCTATTCTAATAGTAATGCTTGCTTCCATTCTTGACCACTGACAATCCCTTTCTTTCTGATTTTTAACTGAAAGTAACGCTGGTTACTCAGTCAATGAATCTTGAATATAATGCCTTTACTATTAGGTTGTCCCAAAAGTTCGTAAACTCTTGCAAAAAATTGAAATTTTACTCGCCAAGTAATCTAAGGTTACCAGAAAACACTTGCAAAAAATTGAAATTTTACTCGCAAAAACAACAAAAATTATTGCTCAAAATAAAGACCATCATTTTCCAAGACTTTCTACCATCGACCTGCAAGCTTTCGGATCTGGTTAAAGTACCATTCAGCCGGCTTCGAATCAAAACAATTTTGACACGCTTCCTCGACTTCATCAAACAAGTCGAATCGGCGGCCCTTCAGAAAGTGTTGCATTGAGCGGAAAAGTCCGTAATCTGATGGAGCACAGTCAGGACTGTAGGCTGGATGTGGCAGAACCTCAACGCCGTTCCGATCTTCAAACTTGTCTTTGGTCTTCCTGGCGGTATGTGGATTGGCATTGTCCTGCTGCATCAAAGCGCGCTTTTGGTTGATCAGAGCTGGGTACTTTTGCTTCAACTTTTCGTAGACCGGCTCAAATTGCTGACAGTAAAGTTCGGCACTGACGGCACGATCATACGGAACCAACTTAAAATGCACGATTCCTTCCAAGTTTCACAAAACGCACAACGTGACTTTCTTGACGAATCGATCTTGTTTTGGAACCGACGGTGTCTTTTGCCCTTTCTGAACCCATTGCTTGTCTCAATTGTGCTGAACCGGATAGACCCATTTTGCAAGTGTTTACTCACCTTTGGGACAACCTAATATTACAAACTCAGAGCTTTATAGCTTCGCTACATCTACAGAGTCAAATCAGACTTATTTGCTACACATTGCTGTGGTAACAGAGACGTTCTACTCTAAAAGCTTTTTTTTTCATATTACCTACTTTGTGATACAAGTTCTTGAGTGTATCCTTCAGCGAGCAATACAATGTTAACCTCTTCACCTCTGATGTCAATTTATCCGCCAAATTCTCCTAAAATTTACTTATTAATTCTTTTTTTATGTTAATATTCCGCAATACATTGTGTCTTGTCGGCCTCAATCTCTCAGCCGACCTCAAGTGGAACGATTACATCGAATCAATAGCTATATCTGCTGCTAAGAAGGTTGTGTCACTGTGGGGGTTAGGTCGCCAATTCTCGTCATTATGCATCTTGCGTGTATACAAATCTACCATTTTTCCGTGCATCGAATATATCGACAAAATCCAAAGGATGATTTACAGTGAAATCGAACCGCATTTAGCAGCTCGACTTCAGTCACTTTCTCACCGTCAGAACCTGAGTTTTCTCTGTTTTTTTTTTTTATTTTATTTTTTTATTTTATTTTTTTTTTTAAATATTTTTATAGCCTTCTGCTACGACGAGCCTATCTCTCTGGTGTCTCGTTTTCACTTATTTACCCGAGTTACTAGGTCATACCCTTTGACACTCAAAACAGTCAAATGTTACCGACTCTTCTACTCTATCAGTTCCTTTTCTCGCACTTACCGCCTGTGGACGTCCCTTCCGCATACTTGCTAATATATCTAAGAGTTTAAGCGCAACGTCAATTGCCTTGATTCCCATTTTTCTCTTATCTTTTATCCGACAGGCTCCGTACCGTGGCCTTCTTTTTTTCGCTCTCCTTTCATGTAAGCCCCATACGCACCAGTGGCAGTACTGACTTGTGATGCATCCGGCAGCAATGCCTCTGATTGGGAGGTTGTGAGGAGCATGGAACCACCTCTTCATTGTTGTTATTCCCAGGTCTACCCTGACCCGGAGTGGTAGCACCTGTTAGGGTCCCAGCTATGGGCAAATAGTTAAACCCCAAACTAGTGTCAAAACACTAAGAAAGTATAAAAAGACTTTTTAAAAAAATATTTACATAAAGATAGGCTTTTATAGAAAAATATACATTTTTAAAAGAAAAATTTTACCAACAATATATTATTGAAGGGAAAAAATTATTACCATGACACATTCTTAAAGGGAAAAATTATTACCATGATACATTTTTGAAGGAAAAAAATATTACCAGTAATACATTTTTGAATACGAAACTAGAAAACATCTTCAGTTTCTAAAAAATAAATAAAATTTTTCATCAAAATCTGACTAAATCAACCTTCTCACTATAACTGAATATTTAAAGGAAAATACCTTAAAACCTTATCTTTTTGGCATTAAATAACCCACAGAGGTTGATATGCGGTTAAACAAAACTCAAACTCAAAGTGACTTGTGAAACGGTTGTATAAGAAAAATTCTGATGCTTAACAACAGAAAAATATAGCTGATGTTTTTGGGACATATTGTGCGCTGTGGTGCATTGGATATCGGCTCGGAACGAGAAATCGGGGAGCCGAGTTCGAATTCCTTCCAAATTCTTTGCATTCACTTATGCAAAAATACCCTTGGGAAAGGTACTAATCTGTCTATTCCTTCCAGTTATGGGTTAAATAACAGGACAGATTGGGTTCTATAGCCTTGGTCGGTAACCAATCTACCGCCGAAAGCAATGGCAACCTACTGCGGGATAATCTTCTACCCAGTCAGTCATGTCTCTTTCGAGACATGATCGCCCAAAGCGTGTATCACGTATGGCACTTAACTGAATGACTGAACCAGGAAGATGTGCGTTGTGGTGCAGTTGATATCGACTCGGAACGACAAATCTGAGAGCCGAGTTCGAATTCCAGTTAAAATCCTTGCATTCACTTACGCACAAATACCATTGGGAAACGTATTAATCCGTTTATTCCCTCAAGTTATGGGTTAAATAATAAGTCAGTTTGGGTTCTAGAGCCTTGGCTGGCAACCAGTCTACCATAGAAAGCAATGGCAACCTACTGCGGGATAAACTTCTTCCCAGACAGTCATGTCTCTTTCGAGACATGATCGCCTAAGATTGTATCACGTATGGCAGAAAAGTGAATCAGGAAGGAGGGATTGGAGAATCTGATGCACACAGGATAGATAGAGTGGAAGATACAAGGGAAAGCAACGCATGCTATACCTGATAGACTTGAGCAGACGGATAGTGGAACGGGGATTGAATGGAATAACAGGGGAAGGTGAATTAAGTTGCTTTTTTCTATAAAAGTCTGCTTTTATGTAAATATTTCTATAAACGTTTTTTCTACTTCCATAGTGTTTTGACACCCGTTTGAGGGGCTAACTATTTGCCCATAGCTGGGACCCTAACAGGTGTTACCACTCTGGGCCAGAGTGGACCTCAGAACAACGGCGTTTAAAATGTAGTTCCATGCTCCTCACATCTTTTCAATCAGAACCCTTGCTACCAGATGCATCACAAGTCAGTACCGCCACTGGTGCGTATGGGGCTTACATGAAAGGAGAGCGTAAAAAAGATCAAGTGATAGGAAGATATAGAAAGACATGATAGACACATAGAAGGAAAAGAAAAATCCTTTCTCCGTTTCGTGTATCTTGGCAAATTATCTCGTTATTTGAATCTAGCAGGAGCTAACAGACAAGTGTGAGTGATGAACATGTCAATAAAATCACTCTCCCATATCTAGGTTAACTATGCAATCAGTAGCATGCATCACGTGGCTGTTACTGCTCATTGTCAACCTTGAAATGGTTCAATCAGTTTTCGTTAGAAGTAGACCCAAAACGGAAGCAAATGATAGAAGTAGCTTCATTCGAAGTACAACCAATTCATTTTTGGCGATCAATAAATTCAAAACGATTTCAAAGATTAAAACGAATCAGCTGTCAGAATGAGTGCTCGACAAACCAAGGTTAAAATAGTTGAAACTTTTTGAAAACCAATGTACGTTTTTAGCAAGTCAATATATTCTGACAATCAAGCGAATTTGTTTATGTTTCTTTTATAGAAAGAAAACAAGATCATTCGAAATGAAAAATTAAAAAAGAAAATCTCGCACAGGATTTACTTCAGACGTGATTTTAACGAGACCTGCTGCGTAGTAAGCAGTAAACGTTTGAGAATGCATTCTTTTATTTATTCTTGTATTCTCGTATTCGCTTTTTTTTTTAAATTCTTTGTACTTTAGTTTTGTTTTTGTTTTGTTTTTTGTTTTTTTTCTGAATTTCATGTTATCTTCAGAGAAGTGAAATATCTATTAAACGTTCAGTATTGATCAAATCTGCATTGTATTTTAAACACACACACACAAAAAAACTCATATATATATATATATATATATATATATATATATATGGGGGGGGGGGTTAAGTTTACTCCAATCAATAAATTGGCTTCGTTGGATAGAAGATATTGACCCCACATGACAGTGACGTCATTATTTTCGATCTACAATTTATTTTTTTAACTTTAATTTTTCTTAAAGATGTTCTTGCCTCTGTAAGATAAATTTTGTATCGCCATGATTATACACAGGTTAGGAGTGGTATCCTATTTTTTGGACGAGAGTACTGGATTTTTCAAGGGAGTACTGGATTGCTATGTGTTGTCAGTTCTTCAATATGGCAGTGAATGCTGGACAATATCATCAAAGATGAAGGAAAAACTTAAGCAACTGAAATGTGGTTCTACAGAAGGATGCTGCGAATATCATGGATCAAATATGTGAGCAATGATGAGGTCTTAGAAATGATGGAACCAAAAAGAAAATTAATACTGAGCATCAGGAAGAAACAGCTGAAGTTCCTGGGACATGCAATGAGGGAGGACGACTTGGAGAACCTGATACTAACAGGCCAGGTAGAGGGGAAAAGAGACAGGGGAAAGCAACGGATAAAATATTTGAAGGGCCTGAGCAGGTGAATGATGGAACGAGGGATGCGTGGTGTAAATGGAGAAGGCGTGCTAAGAGACATCAGTGATAGGAAGACGTAGAAAGCCAAGATCGCCTACGTCCTGAAGGGACAGGGCACTTAGAAGAAGAATATATATGCCAACTGTTTATAAGAAATTATGATGTGGATACAAAGTGGGGGTTAAAATCTATATTATAATCAATATATAAACTGGTCCCTAATTTTGTGGCCATGTTAGTTTTTATACATTTATAGTCCACATTTAGGGGCTTGAGCTAGTGGATGATAAGACGAGGGTTGCATGGTGAAACAGGAGCAGGCGTGCTAAGAGTCACCATGGATAGGGAGACGTGGAAGGCCATGATCGCCTACGTCCTGAAGGGATGGAGCACATAGAAGAGGAGGAATATAAATTTTGTTTTCGCTTTTTCGCAATCTGTTTATCATTCTTATAAAAGTTTTTTTTATTTTTTATTTTTATTGAAAATCTTCCTCAGAACCCTGTTTGGTTTTGTGTTTTTAGAGTGGTTGTTCAAGAAGTTGTAGCGAGTTTATGCCGCAACGACGCATGTATTTTCCAAAAGAGACTCTCTTTAAACCTTCTTCGCCGTTGCAAAAGGTCACACACGCTAACATGAAGAACTATTCTTGAGCCGGTTGGTAAATAAAACTTTCTTTTTTTTTTTTTTTTTATTTGCGAAACTAAAATCAGTTCTACTTTTGCGCATTTCCACACCGAGACATTTTATTAATTTTATTTTATTTTCCATTTCAAAACTTCATCAAGAGTACGGCTAGGAGAAAATGAAAATTCCAATCTATTTAATCCTTTCCTAGAAAATCCCCTGACATTTAGAAGCAAGATTGAAAGAAACACAATATGCCACACTAGTTGTAAGGAACACAGAGTAGGCATCACTAGATGTAAATTTCGCCTAATACATCTTCTTCTTCTGCCATGTGCCTATCCTTTCAGGACGTAGGCGATCATGGCTTTCCACGTCTCCCTATCCCTGGTGACACTGAGCACGCCTTCTACTATTACACCATGCAATCCTCGTTCTGTCATCCACTAGCTCAAGCCCATAAATCTAGAATATAAATGAATAGAAACTAGCATGGCCACAAAATGAGGGATCAGTTTGCATATTGATTATAATATAGATTCGATCCCCCACTTTATATCCACATTATAATATCTTGTAAACAGTTGGCATATATCTTCTTCTATGTGCCCTGTCCCTTCAGGACGTAGGCGATCATGGCTTTCCACGTCTCCCTATCCCTGGTGACACTGAGCATGTCTTCTATTACACCATGCAATCCTCGTTCTGTCATCCACTAGCTCAAGCCCATAAATCTAGAATATAAATGAATAGAAACTAGCATGGCCACAAAATGAGGTATCAGTTTGTATATTGATTATAATATAGATTCGATCCCCCACTTTATATCCACATTATAATATCTTATAAACAGTTGGCATATATCTTCTTCTATGTGCCCTGTCCCTTCAGGACGAAGGCGATCATGGCTTTCCACGTCTCCCTATCCCTGGTGGCTCTGGGCTCGCCTTCTCCTTTTACACCATGCAGCCCTCGCTCCATCATCTACCTGATCAGATTCTTCAAATATGTTATCCGTTGCTTTCCAGATTTTCTACTGAGACAGGAATAAATGATGTTGTCATCTCCATAGATGCCTTCTTAAGAATTTGATGATATCAGAAAGATCATTGAAAAAGATCAGTAGCAACGTAGAACCTATGACATACCAGTTAAAGACACTAGAGATAATAATACATAGAGCCAGAGTGAAGAGAAAATAAACCAATTCTTGGCCATTAGTCTTTGTTTCTGCCTTGGTTATTTAATTCACATTTCGGAGATACAAATCTTAAGATCCTCTCAAGTTAAATGGTTACTGAGTAAGATGCGTGAAAGCGTAAATGAGTATTATCAGAACGAGTAGAATAGCTATTGTTGTATACGCTATAGCAAGACGACGAAGATTAAAATGCAACCAAAATGATATATACGTCCTAGATCCTTCGATGGAACGACGATGACTAATTCGATGACGAGGTCACAAATCTCCTCCCTGATAAAACAGCTTGCTTTTTTTCACGTTGATGAAATATAAAACATTTTCTTTATTCTTCAAAGAACGCGACCTAGAGTAAGAGGTGGGATTCGGAGGTGTCAGCACACACGCATCAAGCCAGCCAAAGGCCGCACTCGTATGTGGTTTTCCCTGTGTCTCTCTCGGACTGGGTTTTGATCTCATTTACTCACGGACTGACTGACTAACTCCTACTAATCTGTCTATTATATAAGCGACTACGTCAGATTTTAGCATATTGTTTACCCCATTTCAAGGCCCATATTATCTGACTTTAGCTACGCTGGTTACAAAACAATCAAATATTTTCCTGACACGGTGAATTTTGCCCGTGTTCTTGATATCAATCAATTTGATATCAATCAAATATTTTTGAAACAATGTTTATTTTTCTTTTGTTAACCAGTTTGGATATTTTTGCTGTTTCATAAAAATACACTGTAGTGATACCGACCGAGCAAAAGCGAGGGACCGGATGTTCGCGCTTTCACGACCAAAAAGCAAATGACCAAAAGTCGTCCGTGCGCATCCGGGTTCGCCCTGATGTTTCGGTTGAAAAATAAAAATTAATTAAATATTAAATTTCCAGTTCGCGAGCCTACGCGAATTTTATTTATCGGCCAATGGGAAGCCCAGAATTAAATAGGGATATGAATTCCCAAATGATCACCTGCGATCCAAGAAGTTGAAATAAAATGCCGATACAGACAGACAGACCCAGACAGACAGACCGACGCAGGCCTACACACACGGACTGACTAGAGAGAGAGCGGAATGTAATTAGTAGCCCCCTTGACCGAAGTCAAGTGGCTTACTATGTTCGCCTCTTATCTTTCTCCCCTGTCTCAAAACTACTTACTGACCTAAGGAGCGAATACATCAAAGACATTCCTTACTTACAACGCCCCCACATTCCTTAGTATTAATTCTCTTTTCAGCATTTTATTACTATGAACATTTTAACGTCCGTTGAACCTATACTTGTATTAATTTAATCGTAAAACCCTTAATTGATATGTGTATATATAAAATGTTATTTTTCAACTCAATTTGCTTTTCTTGAGTTATAATCATTTTATGACTTATAGTGGGCTATCTACCACAAGGCCAAATTCCGTTAACCTGCAACAATATACAACTACCCTTCATTAGAACGGACTCTCCACTATAAACAGTAAAAGAATGGATAACCCACTATAACACTTCTTCGTGAAATTATACACCAGTTCAGATAATATACATTGTCGGATGACCAATACTATGATTGTAGTTGGCAATCTAGAATTTTTTCGGCAGATTGTTCCAGAAATGAACAGTTTTAAGGAAGAGGTTGTATGAATAGAACTTACTTTTTTTTTTTCAAAGGAACACAAGGTGAAAATTCGGGATTTGCTATCGTGAACACGACATAGTGGTTCTTAGGTCTTAAAGATCTGAACTTGTGAAACTACAGAATGTATCTCGTTTGTACATCTGCCAGAGTAATAGAGAAAGGCTGGTAAGTAACAGTTCTGGGTAGGAAACTCACTTGGCTCATCTTGGTTTCTGCAGGGTGTGAAGTTCATGAGTCTATGTAGGACCTTAAAGGCGAAGAGAAGATTGTGTCGATTATGAGGACATTCTTCCGGGCATCTTTCCAACAAAATGACAGTTTTTCACAATCAGCTGTGCGAATGGAACTTACTTCTTACTTTTTGTTAGGGCGCCGCTCCTATTTGACTAAAAATGGACTGTTCCCATTGCTATATATAGCAATGGTGCATTCTCTACAAGAGGGTCGGTAGAGAGTCACTTGAGAGTCTCTAATGAGTTACTGAAGAGTCAGTGCGAGTCAGTGAAGAGTTAGTCACACTTCCGGTGGCGTACCGGAAGTAATCACGTATACACACGTCTTACGACGGATTGGACTCTTGTATCTTTCTATTGTAAATCACTTCTGTACATACTAACCATTTTTCCGCGGAATACAACTTATATTCTGATTCTGTTGTTGAGTTATTCATTTATACTTGGCGACATAACACATTTTGAAGACAAAGAGAATGGAGATATGTTTTATATTAGACAGTTAAATGCCATACGTGATCATGTTTCTTTCGAGATATGACTGATTGAGCAGATTTCCCTGCGGTAGGTTGCCATTACTTTCTGCAGTCCACTAGTTGACAACCAGAACGATAGAACTCAATCTGTCTTACTATTTAACTCATAGCTGCAGGGAGAAGAGACGGATTACATTTCCCAAGAGTATTTGTGCATAATTGAATGCAACCTCTCCTTCACAGCCAATATTCACTGCACCACAACTCACATGTTTTATATATGACTTAAGAAGTCAGAGCCGCAATATACGTAATTATTTTCGGAACACACTAATTTTATATATATATATATATATATATATATATATATATATCGCCCCAAGCAAGGCAGCTTACTGCCACTGGTGCACAGGGGGTTACATAAGAGGAAAGTTATGAGAAAGAGTGACAGGTTATAGGGGCGTGTCAGGAAGTGGGTAAGAGAAGGATGAGAGTGGGGTGGACAGAGAAAGGAGCATGAGAGAGAGGATGATGCAAGTTAGTGAGGAGATGACTATTGACTTTACATTTAAATTCTTTGAGATTGTAGCTGTCAAGGAAGCAAGTAAACAGAAAGGAAATCCATAGGCGGGAAGTGCGAGAAAAGACGCTGGTGGAGTAGAATTTGCATTTATATTTTATTGCTTTCACAGTAAAAAGGTAGGACCTAGTTGCTAATATTGTGTCTCGAGTAAATTTATACATAGGGGACACCAGGGAACTAAGTTCATCTGAGCAGAAACCGTGAAAGTATTTGTAGAAGAGACACAGGGAAGCCACACTGTGCTGGTGAGAAAGTGACTGTATCTGAGACGGCAAGTCGGGATCGGTCACATTACAGATTCTGTGTTGAATTTTGTCAAGGACACCTAGTTGGATAGCAGGAGCACCCGACCAGATATGACAGCAGTATTCTATGCACGGGAGAATGCTAAACCGGGATCCGATCACATTACAGATTCTCTGTTGGATTTTGTCAAGGACACTGGAGTGGATGGCAGGGGGCACCCGACCAGATATGACAGCAGTATTCAATGCACGGGCGAATGCTAAATCAGGGATCGATCACATTACAGATTCTCATTGGATTTTATCAGGACACCTAGGTGGATAACTTGGGGGCACCGTGAATATGACAGCAGTATTCAATGCACGGGCGAATGCTAAATCGGGATCGATCACATTACAAGATTTTCTGTTGGATTTTGTCAAGGACACCTAGGTGGATAGCAGGGGCACCGACCAGATATGACAGCAGTATTCAATGCACGGGCGAATGCTAAATCGGGATCGATCACATTACAGATTTTCTGTTGGATTTTGTCAAGGACACCTAGGTGGATAACAGGAGCACCCGACCAGATATGACAGCAGTATTCAATGCACGGGCGAATGCTAAATCGGGATCGAAATCATTACAATTCTCTGTTGGATTTTGTCAAGGACACCTAGGTGGATAGCAGGAGCACCCGACCAGATATGACAGTAGTATTCAATGCACGGGCGAATGCTAAATCGGGATCGATCACATTACAGATTCTCTGTTGGATTTTGTAAGGACACCTAGGTGGATAGCAGGAGCACCACGACCAGATATGACAGCAGTATTCAATGCACTGGCGAATGCTAAATCCGGATCGATCATATTACAGATACTCTGTTGGATATTGTCAAGTTTTCGGTGGATAGCAGGAGCACCAGAACCAGATATGACAGCGGTATTCAATGCACGGGCGAATGCTAAATCGGGATCGATCATATTACGAATGCTCTGTTGGATATTGTCAAGGACACCTAGGTGGATAGCAGGAGCACCCGACCAGATATGACAGCAGTATTCAATGCACAGGCGAATGCTAAATCGGGATCGATCACATTACAGATTCTCTGTTGGATTTTGTCAAGGACACCTAGGTGGATAGCAGGAGCACCCGACCAGATATGACAGCAGTATTCAATGCACGGGCGAATGCTAAATCGGGATCGATCAAATTACAGATTCTCTGTTGGATTTTGTCAAGGACACCTAGGTGGATAGCGAGGGCATGACCAGATATGACAGCAGTATTCAATGCACGGGCGAATGCTAAATCGGGATCGATCACATTACTGAATTCTCTGTTGGATTTGTCAAGGACACCTAGGTGGATAGCAGGAGCACCCGACCAGATATGACAGCAGTATTCAATGCACGGGCGAATGCTAAATCGGGATCGATCACATTACAGATTCTCTGTTGGATTTTGTCAAGGACACCTGGGTGGAGAGCAGGAGCACCCGACCAGATATGACAGCAGTATTCAATGCACGGGCGAATGCTAAATCGGGATCGATCACATTACAGATTCTCCGTTGGATTTTGTCAAGGACACCTAGGTGGATAGCAGGAGCACACGACCGAATGCCAACAGTAGTAATTCCGTGGAGCGAATGCTAAATCGGGATCTCGATCACATTGCAATTCTCTCTTGGATTTTGTCAGGACCTAGGTGAATGGCAGAACTTGAACAGATATGACAGCAGTATTCAATGCACGGGCGAATGCTAAATCGGGATGATCACATTACAGATTCTCTGTTGGATTTTGTCAAGGACACCTAGGTAGATAGCAGGTGCACCCGACCAGATATGACAGCAGTATTCAATGCACGGGCGAATGCTAAATCGGGATCGATCATATTACGATACCCTGTTGGATATTGTCAAGGACACCTAGGTGGATAGCAGGAGCACCCGACCAGATATGACAGCAGTATTCAATGCACAGGCGATATTAAATCGGGATCGATCACATTACAGATTCTCTGTTGGATATTGTCAAGGACACCTAGGTGGATAGCAGGAGCACCCGACCAGATATGACAGCAGTATTCGATACGGAGGCGAATGCTAAATCGGGATCGATCACATTACAAATTCTCTGTTGGATTTTGTCAAGGACACCTAGGTGGATAGCAGGAGCACCCGACCAGATATGACAGCAGTATTCAATGCACGGGCGAATGCTAAATCGGGATCGATCAAATTACAGATTCTCTGTTGGATTTTGTCAAGGACACCTAGGTGGATAGCAGGGGCACCCGACCAGATATGACAGCAGTATTCAATGCGAGGGCGAATGCTAAATCGGGATCGATCACATTACCGATTCTCTGTTGGATTTTGTCAAGGACACCTAGGTGGATAGCAGGAGCACCCGACAGATATGACAGCAGTGACCAATGCACGGGCGAATGCTAAATCGGGATCGATCACATTACAGATTCTCTGTTGGATTTTGTCAAGGACACCTAGGTGGAGAGCAGGAGCACCCGACCAGATATGACAGCAGTATTCAATGCACGACGAATGCTAAATCAGGATCGATCACATTACAGATTCGTTGGATTTTGTCAAGGACACCCTAGGTGGATAGCAGGAGCACACGACCAGATATGACAGTAGTATTCAATGCACGGGCGAAT
The DNA here is from genome assembly GCA_037127315.1 of Ascarosepion bandense. Taxonomy (NCBI): domain Eukaryota; kingdom Metazoa; phylum Mollusca; class Cephalopoda; order Sepiida; family Sepiidae; genus Ascarosepion; species Ascarosepion bandense. Next base: position 416,436 of record JBBBDQ010000737.1, read on the forward strand.
GCTAAATCGGGATCGATCATTGAAGATTCTCTGTTGGATTTTGTCAAGGATTTCCTAGGTGGATAGCAGGAGCACCCGACCAGATATGACAGCGGTATTCAATGCACTGGCGAATGCTAAATCAGGATCGATCATATTACAGATACTCTGTTGGATATTGTCAAGAGCACTGGGTGGATAGCAGGAACTTACGACCAGATATGACAGCAGTATTCAATGCACGAATGAATGCTAAATCGGGATCGATCATATTACAGATACTCTGTTGGATATTATCCGGAGACACCTAGGTGGATAGCAGGAGCACCCGACCAAGTTGACAGCGATATTCAATGCACGGGCGAATGCTAAATCGGGATCGATCACATTGCAGATTCTCTGTTGGATTTTATCAAGGACACCTAGGTGGATAGCAGGAGCACCCAAACCAGATGACAGCAGTATTCAATGCACGGGCGAATACTAAAATCAAGGGATCGATCAAATTACAGATTCTCTGTTGGTTTTGTCAAGGACACCTAGGAACGGATAGCAGGGGCACCCGACCAGATATGACAGCAGTATTCAATGCACGGGCGAATGCTAAATCGGGATCGATCACATTACAGATTCTCTGTTGGATTTTGTCAAGGACACCTGGGTGGATAGCAGGAGCACCCGACCAGATATGACAGCAGTATTCAATGCACGAATAGCAAGATACTTCAAATCGGGATCGATCACATTACAGATTCTCTGATGGATTTTGTCAAGGACACCTAGGTGGAGAGCAGAGACTTCCGACCAAGATGACAACAGTATTCAATGCACAGGCGAATGCTAAATCGGGATCGATCACATTACAGATTCTCCGTTGGATTTTGTCAAGGACACCTGGTGGATAGCAGGAGCACACGACCAGATATGACAGTAGTATTCAATGCACAGGCAGATACTTGCGATAGGATCGATCACGGCCAAGATTCTCTTGGTTTTGTCAAGGACACCTAGGTGGATTATTGAGGCACCCGAACAGATATGACAGCAGTATTCAATGCACGGGCGAATGCTAAATCGGATCGATCATTACAGATTCTCTGTTGGATTTTGTCAAGGACACCTAGGTAGATAGCAGGTGCACCCGACCAGATATGACGGCAATGATTCAACGTGCACGGCCGATAACTAAATCGGGATCGATCATATTACAGATACCCTGTTGGATATTGTCAAGGACACCTATGATGAATGGCAAGAACACCCATTAGATATGACAGCGGTAATGTTCAATGCGGGCGAATGCTAAATCAGGATCCGATCACATTACAAGATTCTCATGTTGGATATTGTCAAGGACACCTAGGTGGATAGCGGAGCACCCGACCAAGATACGACAGCGGTAGTACGAGCGAATGCTAAATCGGGTCGATCACATTACAGGTCTCTGTTGGATTTTGTCAAGGGCACCTGGTGGATATAGGAGCACCCGACCAGATATGACAGCAGTATTCAATGCACGGGCGAATGCTAAATCGGGATCGATCAAATTACAGATTCTCTGTTGGATTTTGTCAAGGACACCTAGGTGGATAGCAGGGGCACCCGACCAGATATGACAGCAGTATTCAATGCACGGGCGAATGCTAAATCGGGATCGATCACATTACAGATTCTCTGTTGGATTTTGTCAAGGACACCTAGGTGGATAGCAGGAGCACCCGACCAGATATGACAGCAGTATTCAATGCACGGGCGAATGCTAAATCGGGATCGATCACATTACAGATTCTCTGTTGGATTTTGTCAAGGACACCTAGGTGGAGAGCAGGAGCACCCGACCAGATATGACAGCAGTATTCAATGCACGGGCGAATGCTAAATCGGGATCGATCACATTACAGATTCTCCGTTGGATTTTGTCAAGGACACCTAGGTGGATAGCAGGAGCACACGACCAGATATGACAGTAGTATTCAATGCACGGGCGAATGCTAAATCGGGATCGATCACATTACAGATTCTCTCTTGGATTTTGTCAAGGACACCTAGGTGGATAGCAGGAGCACCCGAACAGATATGACAGCAGTATTCAATGCACGGGCGAATGCTAAATCGGGATCGATCACATTACAGATTCTCTGTTGGATTTTGTCAAGGACACCTAGGTAGATAGCAGGTGCACCCGACCAGATATGACAGCAGTATTCAATGCACGGGCGAATGCTAAATCGGGATCGATCATATTACAGATACCCTGTTGGATATTGTCAAGGACACCTAGGTGGATAGCAGGAGCACCCGACCAGATATGACAGCAGTATTCAATGCACGGGCGAATGCTAAATCGGGATCGATCACATTACAGATTCTCTGTTGGATTTTGTCAAGGACACCTAGGTGGATAGCAGGAGCACCCGACCAGATATGACAGCAGGATTCAATGCACGGGCGAATGCTAAATCGGGATCGATCACATTACAGATTCTCTGTTGGATTTTGTCAAGGACACCTAGGTGGAGAGCAGGAGCACCCGACCAGATATGACAGCAGTATTCAATGCACGGGCGAATGCTAAATCGGGATCGATCACATTACAGATTCTCCGTTGGATTTTGTCAAGGACACCTAGGTGGATAGCAGGAGCACACGACCAGATATGACAGTAGTATTCAATGCACGGGCGAATGCTAAATCGGGATCGATCACATTACAGATTCTCTGTTGGATTTTGTCAAGGACACCTAGGTAGATAGCAGGTGCACCCGACCAGATATGACAGCAGTATTCAGTACACGGGCGAATGCTAAATCGGGATCGATCACATTACAGATTCTCTGTTGGATTTTGTCAAGGACACCTAGGTGGATAGCAGGAGCACCCGACCAGATATGACAGCAGTATTCAATACACGGGCGAATGCTAAATTGGGATCGATCACATTACAGATTCTCTGTTGGATTTTGTCAAGGACACCTAGGTGGATAGCAGGAGCACCCGACCAGATATGACAGCAGTATTCAATGCACGGGCGAATGCTAAATCGGGATCGATCACATTACAGATTCTCTGTTGGATTTTGTCAAGGACACCTAGGTAGATAGCAGGAGCACCCGACCAGATATGACAGCAGTATTCAATACACGGGCGAATGCTAAATCGGGATAGATCACATTACAGATTCTCTGTTGGATTTTGTCAAGGACACCTAGGTGGATAGCAGGAGCACCCGACCAGATATGACAGCAGTATTCAATGCACGGGCGAATGCTAAATCGGGATCGATCACATTACAGATTCTCTGTTGGATTTTGTCAAGGACACCTAGGTGGATAGCAGGAGCACCCGACCAGATATGACAGCAGTATTCAATACACGGGCGAATGCTAAATCGGGATCGATCACATTACAGATTCTCTGTTGGATTTTGTCAAGGACACCTAGGTGGATAGCAGGAGCACCCGACCAGATATGACAGCAGTATTCTATGCACGGGCGAATGCTAAATCGGGATCGATCACATTACAGATTCTCTGTTGGATTTTGTCAAGGACACCTAGGTGGATAGCAGGAGCACCCGACCAGATATGACAGCAGTATTCAATGCACGGGCGAATGCTAAATCGGGATCGATCACATTACATATTCTCTGTTGGATTTTGTCAAGGACACCTAGGTGGATAGCAGGAGCACCCGACCAGATATGACAGCAGTATTCAATCCACGGGCGAATGCTAAATCGGGATCGATCACATTACAGATTCTCTGTTGGATTTTGTCAAGGACACCTAGGTGGATAGCAGGAGCACCCGACCAGATATGACAGCAGTATTCAATGCACGCGCGAATGCTAAATCGGGATCGATCACATTACAGATTCTCTGTTGGATTTTGTCAAGGACACCTAGGTGGATAGCAGGAGCACCCGACCAGATATGACAGCAGTATTCTATGCACGGGAGAATGCTAAATCGGGATCGATCACATTACAGATTCTCTGTTGGATTTTGTCAAGGACACCTAGGTGGATAGCAGGAGCACCCGACCAGATATGACAGCAGTGTTCAATGCACGGGCGAATCCTAAATCGGGATCGATCACATTACAGATTCTCTGTTGGATTTTGTCAAGGTCACCTAGGTAGATAGCAGGAGCACCCGACCAGATATGACAGCAGTATTCAATACACGGGCGAATGCTAAATCGGGATCGATCACATTACAGATTCTCTGTTGGATTTTGTCAAGGACACCTAGGTGGATATCAGGAGCACCCGACCAGATATGACAGCAGTATTCAATGCACGGGCGAATGCTAAATCGGGATCGATCACATTACAGATTCTCTGTTGGATTTTGTCAAGGACACCTAGGTGGATAGCAGGAGCACCCGACCAGATATGACAGCAGTATTCAATGCACGGGCGAATGCTAAATCGGGATCGATCATATTACAGATTCTCTGTTGGATTTTGTCAAGGACACCTAGGTGGATAGCAGGAGCACCCGACCAGATATGACAGCAGTATTCAATGCACAGGCGAATGCTAAATCGGGATCGATCACATTACAGATTCTCTGTTGGATTTTGTCAAGGACACCTAGGTAGATAGCAGGTGCACCCGACCAGATATGACAGCAGTATTCAGTACACGGGCGAATGCTAAATCGGGATCGATCACATTACAGATTCTCTGTTGGATTTTGTCAAGGACACCTAGGTGGATAGCAGGAGCACCCGACCAGACATGACAGCAGTATTCAATTCACGGGCGAATGCTAAATTGGGATCGATCACATTACAGATTCTCTGTTGGATTTTGTCAAGGACACCTAGGTGGATAGCAGGAGCACCCGACCAGATATGACAGCAGTATTCAATGCACGGGCGAATGCTAAATCGGGATCGATCACATTACAGATTCTCTGTTGGATTTTGTCAAGGACACCTAGGTGGATAGCAGGAGTACCCGACCAGATATGACAGCAGTATTCAATGCACGGGCGAATGCTAAATTGGGATCGATCACATTACAGATTCTCTGTTGGATTTTGTTAAGGACACCTAGGTGGATAACAGGGGCACCCGACTAGATATGACAGCAGTATTCAATGCACGGGCGAAAGCTAAATCGGGATCGATCACATTACAGTTTCTCTGTTGGATTTTGTCAAGGACACCTAGGTGGATAGCAGGGGCACCCAAAAAAGTTGGCAGATCATTTCTTTATGGCTATCACAAGACTTATTACAATGCCACTAAGACGAAGACGGTTACAAGGAATGAAATTCAAAATTTTAGTGAGGAGAAATAAGGATATGACATATTCAATGGTTGTTCTGTTAGGGACATCTCAAACTGTATAGTCGAAATCAAAATATTGTACACATAATTTTATTTTTTGGGATAATAATTGTTTATTGACAAAAAAATGTAACTAATTAGCACATAGCCGAAAAGAGAAGCATTGGATTAATACCTTTCCAAAGGTTATTTGCACGTAAGTGAATATAACAAGCCCAACAGGAATTAGAATTATTCCACCTGGCGTCTGGATAATGTCTTCCTTCTGGAGTCAAGGTGCTTACCCGAACCATCGCAGACGATGCTAAAAAAGGACGGGTGGCAGAGGTCGGCGACTCAGGCGTCGTCGTAAAGTTGCCGTTGGCACTTGATCGACGCAGCAAAATCGTAGAATGCAGCGAAGTCAATCATTGTCGAAGACTTCAAGCTTTCGCAGGTCAAACCGCTTTCAGTGGCCACGTGTCGCAACCAAAGAGAAGGATCGTCCGAACGATAGCTTGATAGATTCTCCCTTTGGTAGCCGTGGAGATCTCTCGTTGCTTTATAGTGGCCGCTTGAGACGCACGAATGCATACCTTGCAGCCCGGATAGCATTATGGCTGAGCCGAGGTAGACGAAAGACTGCACGTCCTCAAGATTGACCCGCTGTCTAGCGTCGGGTGTTGCCAAGTGACTGGATCCATCAGAGATGACATTGCTTTTGTCTTCGATGTGTTGATCTTCATTCCTACCTCTCGAGCTGCAACTTGCACATGGTTAGGTTTTCTAAAGAAAAAAATTGAAAAAACAAAATTTCCATCAAAATCTGACTAAATCAACCTTTTCACTATAACCGAACATTAAAAAAATGTCCTTCTCCACTCTTCTCTACCTGACTGGCGCAAACGTGTTTGTAGGCAGCTGAAGACGCGGGCGACGACTATCAAGGATGACCTAGCAGCACTAACGGGACCACAAGTAGTTGGTCTTCGACGATGGAATCGCGATTGGCTCGCCATTTCGTGTGACCTGGCTCAGGATCGGCGAACGTGGGCTGAGATGGCCCGAGAAGTGGTTCGCGCTCGAGAACAAGCAAGTAAGTACACCTAGCTCCTGCTTTGCTTGGATAACGCATGTTTCATATGGTTCTTGGTATGACGGTAAACTGAATCCGGCAGCAAGAACTCAGATTGAAAGGTTGTGTGGAGCATGGAACCACCTCTTAATTGCTGTTGTTCCCAGGTCTACCACGACCCGGAGTTGTAGCACCTGATAGGCTCCCGTTTATGGGCAAATAGTTAACCCCCAAACTGGGGTCAAAACATTATGAAAGTATAAAAATAGATTTTTATAGAAATATAAACATAAAAATAGACTTTAATAGAAAAACATAAGTACGTTTTGTGGGTATCGGCTCGGAACGAGAATTCGGGGCGCCGAGTTCGAATTCCTGTTAAAGTCCATTAGAGTCCATTACCTGAGGAATAGGTGTGTTTCACCATAACATACATGCAGCCCGACAGAAGACATGATATACTAATTCTAGACGTACATTCTAACTATTTAACCTTGCCTGTCTTGGTTGGTTAATCACATTCTTCGTTGATGGGAAAGACACAAGATTCGACATTGGCACTTCGATTAAAAATTCCGAGCCATTATCCCTCACATAAACTGTAAATTCAAGCTTACAGCACCTGGTATTCCCAAGCGGTGACCATTATAGGTACTGACTAGGCTCGACATTGCTCAACGTCAGTGATCAGACCGGAACCGATATTTCAATGTGGTAAAATCATAAGCGGAGTAATAGATTGTGACTCAAACAGAAACAGATTAAAATCTAATCTATCTTGCTATTTAAACCCTAGCTGGGAGGAGAACAGACAGATTATATATATATATATATATATTTCCCAAGGGTACTTGCGCAGTAAGTGAATGCAACTTGAATTCGAAATCGGTTCACCTATTTCTACCAATAGTCAGTTAAGTGATACACACTTTGGGCGATCATGTCTCGAAAGAGACATGAGTGACTGGGCAGAAGATCATACCGCAGTAGGTTGCCATTGATTTCTGTGGGAAACTGGTTGCCAACCAAGGCTACAGAACCCAGTCTGTCTTGCTATTTAACCCATAGCTGGAGAGAGAAGTGACAGATTCCTTTAGAAATGTGTTACGGTAATCATTTTTTCTTAAAAATCTATTGTTGGTAATATTTTTCCTTCAAAAACGTATCAGTTAGTTAAGTATAATATGTGATACACGCTTTGGGTGACCATGCCTCAAAAGAGACATGACTGACTGGACAGAAGATTTTTCCCGCAGTAGGTTGCCATTAATTTCTGCGGTAGTCTGGTTACCAGCCAAGGCTATAGAACACAATCTGTTTTGTTATTTAACCCATAACTGGAGGGAAGAGACGGATTAATACCTTTCCTAAGGGTATTTTTGCGTAAGTGAATGCAACGAATTCCTCTGGGATTCGAACTCGGTCCTCTAGCACATCGTAACAGTAGCACGTTTTAACTCATGAAGTCTAAGCACTAAAAACAAAAAGCGAATCGGGGCTATACTTTGTAGTCGCTGAAATGAAATGTGCTCTTCCAGTTAAAAAAATGAAAGTTAAGCAACGGTTAACTGGGACGTTGTTAAATGGATAGAAAATGAAAAATCTTCGTCCTCGGACGAAAATAGAATGAAAAAATTCTAAGTACTTCTTGTCTGTGTCTCAAGTTGATAAACCCACAACACGGAGGGAAGGAACATGTTAGATGTTCAGATATTTATCGCGTTTCTCGGTGATTGCGTTTTGCTTTGCGGTTATCGATCGGCTTGACATTTTGACCCAATATGGAAAGTTTAAATGCAAAGATAAATAGACACTCGAATCTCAGTCGAAGATTCTGAGTTTATCGATTATCTATAAGTAGTTTAGACATGGTTTGTTTGAACAATTATATCAGTGATTTAGTCAAGAATAAAGTTACATACTCAGACTCATGCAATAAATAAACACTGATAGATAGATAGATAGATAGATAGATAGATAGATAGATAGATAGATAGATAGATAGATAGATAATGAAAAGGATGAGATAGATAGATAGATAGATAGATAGATAGATAGATAATGAAAAGAATGAGATAGATAGATAGATAGATAGATAGATAGATAGATAGATAGATAGATAATGAAAAGAATGAAATAGATAGATAGATAGATAGATAGATAGATAGATAGATAGATAGATAATGAAAAGGATGAGATAGATAGATAGATAGATAGATAGATAGATAGATAGATAGATAGATAATGAAAAGGATGAGATAGATAGATAGATAGATAGATAGATAGATAGATAGATAGATAATGAAAAGGATGAGATAGATAGATAGATAGATAGATAGATAGATAGATAGATAGATAGATAGATGTGAACAGGCGGAGTTAGACATACATACATACATACATACATACATACATATATGTATATATAAAATTAGAGATACACGTATAATCATTGATAAGTATGTAGATTTAAATATTTGACGTGAAAAACTCTATTTATTCAACGAGAGAGCGAGAGAGAGAGAGAGAGATAAAGCAAGAGAGAGAGTATGCCACGAGGTGGAGGGATATCTGATATTTTATATATTTTACTAATGACGCCAATTCATCGATGAATATTATATATGTAAGAGAGTATTTTAAATTTATCTGGAGCTCACACGCACACTTAGATATATATAGGTAAGAGTTAAATAAAAAAAGAGAATTAAAACAAGTAAAATCGTTGTTACCTGACTGATTTATCTTACCCTCAGCATACCGACTCCAGAGTTTTGTAGACCGGCACTACTGGAATCACTTCGCCCACTCGTCAGAAGGTATCAGTAATTGATTATAAAGTCCTTTTACTTTTTAAATATAAAATTAAATACAGCAGATACAGATTCGTAAACGCCCCAACGAGAATCAGGTTTTCCTAAAATAGATAATTTTAATTTAACATAGCTATGTTGTTCAACTTTGCAAAACTCTTACAGGCAAACTTTTGTTTGTAGTTTCTCAGCTAGAAAATGTATTTAGGTTCAATTCTTGTCAGTGCCACAATTATTTTGTTATGATTTCATAGTTTAGTATTTGTCTATATTTCCGAATCCGAATTTTCTGATCGAATGTTAAATATTCGTTAGACCAGTGGTTTTGAAACTTTTTGACTTACAAACCCCTTTATATTTCCACTATAAACGCTTCTGAAATTTATACATACTTTTTTACAAAATATAGCTTAAGCTTATAGTTTTGCTTTAACGTAATAAAAACTGGATTTAAGCTTACTTTAGATATGTGTTCAAATAAAATAAATTAATACTGCATGTTGATGCAAAATGTAACGAAATTAAATTTAAATTACTTTGAATTTCACGTGATGAGTTAATCCACGAACCCCCTATTTCATCCTTGCCGACCCCTTGTGGTCCGAGGACCACAGTTTGAAAATCCCTAGTTTAAACTAATTAAAACAGTTTTTATGTCGGAGATTCAGATGCAGACAATTCTAAAGGTAGATTCATTTTTTCTGTCATAAGATACTTTTCATATTAACTTATCAGTTCTCATCCAAAAGGTCAATATCTTCTTTTAAGCGCCATGTCCTTTCAGGACATAGGCAATCATGGCTTTCCACATTTCCCTATCCCTGGTGGCTCTTAGCACGCCTTCTCCTGTTGCACCATGCAACCCTCGTTCGGCCATCCATTAGCTCAAGCCCATAAATGTATAAAAACTAGCATGGACACAAAATGAGGGATCAGTTTCTATATTGATTAAAATATAGATTTAATCCCCCGTTTTATATCCATATTATAATTTCTCATAAACAGTTGGCATATATCATCTTCTTCTATGTGCCTTGTCTCTTCAGGACGTAGGCGATTATGGCCTTCCACGTCTCTCTATCCCTGGTGACTCTCAGCACGCCTTCTCTTCTTACACCATGCAACCCTCGTTCTGTCATCCACTAGCTCAAGCCCATAAATCTAGAATATAAATCTATAGAAATTAGCATGGCTTCAAAATGAGGGATCAGTTTATATATTGATTAAATTTAAATTACTTTGAATTTCACGTGATGAGTTAATCCACGGACCCTCCATCTTATCCTTGCTGACCCCAGTGGTCCGCAGACTACAGTTTGAAAACTCCTGCGTTAGACGATATTTTTGGGAATCATGAATTTTTTAACAATGAAAGTTTGTGCTTGGTGACAGATACCTTGGGATTTGAGTGATATGAATTTGAAAAAGATCACCTTGTTGCGCAAATAGGAAAACATTCTGCACTTTGATTTTTTATTTTGTCTAGTGAGGTCAAAAGTTTCTTCTTCTGTGTGCCTTGTCCCTTCAGGACGTAGGCGAGCATGGATCAAAAATAATGTTGAAACAAATCATTTCAAATTGTCGGTTGTTTATAACCAAGTTTCGCTAATCTTCGTTAATTTCCGTAACATGATGATTATCGTAAATAATCAGGCCAGTAGATATAGATATATAATACTGTTTGATTATAAACAGATATCTACTTAAATACGAGTATTGATCAAAAATAATGTTCAAACAAATCCTTTCAAATTGTCGGTTGTTTATAACCAAGTTTCGTTAATCTTCGTTAATTTCCGTAACATGATGATTATCGTCAATAATCAGGCCGGTAGAAATCAATACATAATTCTGTTTGATTAAAAACAGAATGTCTACTTAGATACAAGTGTCGATCAAAAATAATGTTCAAACAAATCATTTCATATATATATATATATATATATATATATATATATATATATATATATGAATGAATATGAGAAGACTCTCAATTAAATTTGGTAAAAAATAGAGTGATATGCGACGCCTCCCAAAATCGAATACTGAACGGTGATTATGGAGGTTTACTCGCTTTTGAAGCTATGACACAGTTCGACATTTTTTGCACATTTGTTGTTGTGCAATGGTCACTTGTTTTGAGGCTACTTTTTCTTTTCCTCTTCGTCTTCTTCTTCTTCTTCTTCTTCTTCTTCTTCTTGTACTACTACTACTTCTTCTTCTCCTATGTGCCTGGTCCTTTCAGGATGTAGGCGATTATGTCCTTCAACGTCTCCCTATACCTAATGGCTCTTAGCACGATTTTTCCTGTAGCATCTTGCCACCCCCGTTCTGTCATCCTTTCCTGTGTCTCTTTTTCCCTCTATCTGACCTGTTAGTATCACGTTCTCCAAGCCGTCTTTCCTCATTGCATGTCCCAGGAACTTCAGTTGTCTCTTCCTGATGCTCAGTATTAATATCCTTTTCGTTTCCATTCTTTCCAACACCTCGTCATTGCTCACATGTTCAGTCCATGATGTCTGCAGCATCCGTTTCTCACTGATTCTGATAATTAACACTGTTTTGCACCACCGCATCCGCTTTTTTTTTTCTACAGATGCCTTTTTTTATTCAAAATAGACCAAAGTAATTACATTCACAGTGAAGTCAGTCAGTCAGTCAGTAAAGTGCTACACGTTAGATCATGTCTCATTCTAGATCCATAACTGGAGTTGGAGAGATAAATTATATTATATAACATTATATTCATAGGTAGTAATTAGTGGGTGATCAGATTATTACTTTATAACAATAGAAAACCGATACCCCCAGTCAGTTAAGTGCCATACGTTAGACAGGCATGGGTGATCAAGTCTCTTTTTCTTTTCTCATCTTTCCTATCCTTTTTACCTCGTACGAAAAATTTTTCAACAATCAGTCAGTTAAGTTCCATATGTGATACACGCTTGGGCGATCATGTCTCTTTTGAGACATGACTGACTGAGCAGAAGATTATCTCGCAGTAGGTTGCCATTGCTTTCTACGGTAGACTGGTTGCCGACCAAGGCTATAGAACACAATCGGTCCTGCTATTAAACTCATAACTGGAAGGAAGAGACGGATTAATATCTTTCCCAAGGGTATTTGCGCGTAAGTGAATACAATACATCGTTCGGTTAACATTTCGGTCTCTCACGCGGTGTGACGACATAGAACTGCATTACAAATTTACGAACTGCGTTTGCTATTTTTGGTAACTGTTATCGTTGCTTAGCAAAGTTTTATGGCAACACAAGATAAAGTCGTCTCTGATGGTGGGCGTTTTCATGTTAACGTCCTTGTAACCTCTCTGAAGATGGCCCATGTGAGCCGAAAACTTAGAACCAACTTAATATTGGAGAATTTTGTCTTTATTTTCACCTGAAATTAAAGCCAAAATACGACGTTTAAACGGCTCATGATTAAACATCATAGACATTCATTGTCTCATATTTAACAGTATATGTTTAGAAAATTATCTGCTGCCTCGATACACTATATATATTTATTAAACTTATTTATAAATGGAACTTTGTATGTGTGTGTGTATCCGTTACCTATAGACTGTTTGTGTCCGTTACCTATAGACTCCGAAACGGCTGAACAAATTTTCTTGAAAATTTACACAGTTGTACTATAAGCGTCTGCGAGTGGTCTTACCCCCGATAAATAACGAAAATCGATAATCTGCAAAATCGAGTTATAGAAAATAGTGGTCCGATTTTAATCAAATTTGACATAAGAAACGATATTCAGAAGTTTCAAGGTTGCAGTTCTTACAATAGTGCAGAAAATCGATAATATATATCTATATATATATATATAAGAGGCAAGATGTTTGTGTGTCTGTTTATCTGCCTGTATATCTGTACTTTTTTCAGCCCTTTTATTTTAGTTTTTGCTTCGGGTTTGGCTCTAAGTAGGTATCATTGTAGTTCTTGGTCTCAGCCATGATACCATTTACTCAGAGGACTTATTTAGCCTTCAAAATTCAGTTTACGACAAAAAAAAACTTATTTGATATCGATAGCAGGAAATCAAAATTTGACTCATATCCATTCATTTTTCTTTCAGTCTACGGTTTCGCTTTAACTGGAAACAACTATTGCTTTTTAGTCTTTCGTGCCAACGTCCAAAGAGTCTGAACTTCAGGACCATGGATTAGTTTTAAAGCTTTCATTACACCCGAGTAACGCCGGGTTATACTGCTAGTATATATATATATATATATAAACATAATTATCTAAGATTCGACTTTATATTCTTCCTTTCTTGTTTTCCCGCCAAGCCAGCGCATCACTAACTGGTTCTTTTACTTTCACGTTTGCTCAACGGCTTTATCACTCGACACTGATTCATTTTATGAAAGCCGTCACGCTACCGTGATTGGTCATCAGGCTGATCGATTGAATTTTAAATCAAAAGAAAAGTTCGGTACCAAAGTAGAAGAGACAATCGGGTGGAGATCGGGTGGTTTCAAAACCGAATCATAGAAACCTGTGAAGCTCCGTTTTGTAGACTGTCAAAAATGATTACCTGACCCAGTAGATCGTCTGGGGCACATTGTTAAATTATTTACAGCGTTTGTCCAGCTCCATGGAATTGTACGGAATCCTTCTTCTTCTTCGATGTGCCATGTCCCTTCAGGACGTAGGCGATCATGGCTTTCCAATTCTCCCAATACCTGGTGGCTCTTAGCACGCCTTAGGACGTAGGCAATCATGGTTTTCCTCGTTTCCTTATCCCTGGTGGCTCTTAGCACGCATTAGGACGTAGGCAATCATGGTTTTTCTCGTCTCCCTATCCCTGGTAGATATTAGCACGCCTTAGGACGTAGGCGATCATGGCTTTCCACGTCTCCCTATACCTGGTGGCTCTTAGCACGCCCTAGGACGTAGGTAATCATGCTTTTTCTCGTCTCCCTATCCCTGGTGGCTCTTAGCACGCCTTAGGACGTAGGCAATCATGGTTTTCCTCGTCTCCCTATCCATGGTGGCTCTTAGCACGCCTTAGGACGTAGGTAATCGTGGTGTTTCTCGTCTCGCTATCCCTGGTGGATATTAGCACGCCTTAGGACGTAGGCGATCATGGCTTTCCACGTCTCCCTATACCTGGTGGCTCTTAGCACGCCCTAGGACGTAGGTAATCATGGTTTTTCTCGTCTCCCTATCCCTGGTGGCTCTTAGCACGCCTTAGGACGTAGGCAATCATGGTTTTCCTCGTCTCCCTATCCCTGGTGGCTCTTAGCACGCATTAGGACGTAGGTAATCGTGGTTTTTCTCGTCTCCCTATCCCTGGTAGATATTAGCACGCCTTAGGACGTAGGCGATCATGGCTTTCCACGTCTCCCTATACCTGGTGGCACTTAGCACGCCCTAGGACGTAGGTAATCATGGTTTTTCTCGTCTCCCTATCCCTGGTGGCGCTTAGCACGCCTTAGGACGTAGGCAATCATGGTTTTCCTCGTCTCCCTATCCCTGGTGGCTCTTAGCACGCATTAGGACGTAGGCAATCATGGTTTTCCTCGTCTCCCTATCCCTGGTGGCTCTTAGCACGCATTAGGACGTAGGCAATCATGGTTTTCCTCGTCTCCCTATCCCTGGTGTCTCTTAGCACGCCTGAGGACGTAGGTAATCGTAGTTTTTCTCGTCTCGCTATCCCTGGTGGATATTAGCACGCCTTAGGACGTAGGCGATCATGGCTTTCCACGTCTCCCTATCCCTGGTGGCACTTAGCACGCCTTAGGACGTAGGCGTTCATGGCTTTCCACGTCTCCCTATACCTGGTGGCTCTTGGCACGCCCTAGGACGTAGGTAATCATGGTTTTTCTCGTCTCCCTATCCCTGGTGGTTCTTAGCACGCCTTAGGACATAGGCAATCATGGTTTTCCACGTCTCCCTATCCCTGGTGGCTCTTAGCACGCCTTAGGACGTAGGCAATCATGGTTTTCCTCGTCTCCCTATCCCTGGTGGCTCTTAACACGCCTTAGGACGTAGGCAATCATGGTTTTCCTCGTCTCCCTATCCCTGGTGGCTCTTAGCACGCCTTAGGACGTAGGCAATCATGGTTTTCCTCGTCTCCCTATCCCTGGTGGCTCTTAGCACGCCCTAGGACGTAGGTAATCATGGTTTTTCTCGTCTCCCTATCCCTGGTGGTTCTTAGCACGCCTTAGGACATAGGCAATCCTGATTTTTCTCGTCTCCCTATCCCTGGTGGTTCTTAGCACGCCTTAGGACATAGGCACTCATGGTTTTCCTCGTCTCCCTATCCCTGGTGGCTCTTAGCACGCTTTAGGACGTAGGCAATCATGGTTTTCCTCGTCTCCCTATCCCTGGTGGCTCTTAGCACGCATTAGGACGTAGGCAATCATGGTTTTCCTCGTCTCCCTATCCCTGGTGGCTCTTAGCACGCCTTAGGACGTAGGCAATCATGGTTTTCCTCGTCTCCCTATCCCTGGTGGCTCTTAGCACGCATTAGGACGTAGGTAATCGTGGTTTTTCTCGACTCGCTATCACTGGTGGATATTAGCACGCCTTAGGACGTAGGCAATCATGGTTTTCTTCGTCTCCCTATTCCTGGTGGCTCTTAGCACGCCTTAGGACGTAGGCAATCATGGTTTTCCTCGTCTCCCTATCCCTGGTGGCTCTTAGCACGCCTTAGGACGTAGGCAATCATGGTTTTCCTCGTCTCCCTATCCCTGGTGGCACTTAGCACGCATTAGGACGTAGGCAATCATGGTTTTCCTCGTCTCCCTATCCCTGGTGGCTCTTAGCACGCATTAGGACGTAGGCAATCATGGTTTTCCTCGTCTCCCTATCTCTGGTGGATATTAGCACGCCTTAGGACGTAGGCGATCATGGCTTTCCACGTCTCCCTATCCCTGGTGGCTCTTAGCACGCCTTAGGACGTAGGCAATCATGGTTTTCCTCGTCTCCCTATCCATGGTG
Source organism: Ascarosepion bandense (assembly GCA_037127315.1). Taxonomy (NCBI): domain Eukaryota; kingdom Metazoa; phylum Mollusca; class Cephalopoda; order Sepiida; family Sepiidae; genus Ascarosepion; species Ascarosepion bandense. Next base: position 432,548 of record JBBBDQ010000737.1, read on the forward strand.
GCTCTTAGCACGCCTTAGGACGTAGGTAATCGTGGTGTTTCTCGTCTCGCTATCCCTGGTGGATATTAGCACGCCTTAGGACGTAGGCGATCATGGCTTTCCACGTCTCCCTATACCTGGTGGCTCTTAGCACGCCCTAGGACGTAGGTAATCATGGTTTTTCTCGTCTCCCTATCCCTGGTGGCACTTAGCACGCCCAAGGACGTAGGCGATCATGGCTCACGTCTCCCTATACCTGGTGGCTCTTAGCACGCCTTAGGACGTAGGTAATCGTGGTTTTCCTCGTCTCCATATCCCTGAGTGGCTCTTAGCACGCCTTAGGACGTAGGCGATCATGGCTTTACGTCTCCCTATACCTGGTGGCTCTTAGCACGCCTTAGGACGTAGGTAATCGTGGTTTTCCTCGTCTCCATATCCCTGGTGGCTCTTAGCACGCCTTAGGACGTAGGCGATCATGGCTTTCCACGTCTCCCTATACCTGGTGGCTCTTAGCACGCCTTAGGACGTAGGTAATCGTGGTTTTCCTCGTCTCCATATCCCTGGTGGCTCTTAGCACGCCTTAGGACGTAGGCAATCATGGCTTTCCACGTCTCCCTATACCTGGTGGCTCTTAGCACGCCTTAGGACGTAGGCAATCATGGTTTTCCTCGTCTCCCTATACCTGGTGGCTCTTAGCACGCCTTAGGACGTAGGCAATCATGGTTTCCTCGTCTCCCTATCCCTGGTGGATATTAGCACGCCTTAGGACGTAGGCAATCATGGTTTCCTCGTCTCCCTATCCCTGGTGGATATTAGCACGCCTTAGGACGTAGGCAATCATGGTTTTCCTCGTCTCCCTATCCCTGGTAGTAGCAACGCCTTAAGACATAGGCAATCATGGTTTCCTCGTCTCCTATCCCTGGTGGCTCTTAGCACGCCTTAGGACGTAGACGTCATGGCTTTCCACGTCTCCCTATACCTGGTGGCTCTTAGCACGCCTTAGGACGTAGGTAATCGTGGTTTTCCTCTCCACGCCTGGTGTCCTTAGCCCGCCTTAGGACGTAGGCGATCATGGCTTTCCACATCTCCTATACCTGGTGGCTCTTAGCACGCCTTAGGACGTAGGTAATCGTGGTTTCCTCGTCTCCCATCTGGATATTAGCACGCCTTAGGACGTAGGCAATCAGCGGCGCCTCGTCTCCCCTATCCCTGGTGGATATTAGCACGCCTTAGGACGTAGGCAATCATGGTTTTCCTCGTCTCCCTATCCCTGGTGGCTCTTAGCACGCCTTAGGACGTAGGCAATCACGGTTTTCCCTCGTCTCCCTATCCCTGGTGGCTCTTAGCACGCCTTAGGACGTAGGCGATCATGGTTTTCCTCGTCTCCATATCCCTGGTGGCTCTTAACGCCCTTAGGACGTAGGCGATCATGGCTTTCCACGTCTCCCTATACCTGGTGGCTCTTAGCACGCCTTAGGACGTAGGTAATCGTGGTTTTCCTCATCTCCATATCCCTGGTGGCTCTTAGCCCGCCTTAGGACGTAGGTAATCGTGGTTTTCCACGTCTCCTATCCCTGGTGGCTCTTAGCACGCCTTAGGACGTAGGCAATCATGGTTTTCCTCGTCTCCATATCCCTGGTGGCTCTTAGCACGCCTTAGGACGTAGGCGATCATGGCTTTCCACGTCTCCCTATACCTGGTGGCTCTTAGCACGCCTTAGGACGTAGGTAATCGTGGTTTTCCTCGTCTCCATATCCCTGGTGGCTCTTAGCACGCCTTAGGACGTAGGCGATCATGGCTTTCCACGTCTCCCTATACCTGGTGGCTCTTAGCACGCCTTAGGACGTAGGTAATCGTGGTTTTCCTCGTCTCCCTATCCTGGTGGCTCTTAGCACGCCTTAGGACGTAGGCAATCATGGTTTTCCTCGTCTCCCTATCCCTGGTGGCTCTTAGCACGCCTTAGGACATAGGCAATCATGGTTTTCCTCGTCTCCCTATCCCTGGTGGATATTAGCACGCCTTAGGACGTAGGCAATCATGGTTTTCCTCGTCTCCCTATCCCTGGTGGATATTAGCACGCCTTAGGACGTAGGCAATCATGGTTTTCCTCGTCTCCCTATCCCTGGTGGCTCTTAGCACGCCTTAGGACGTAGGCAATCATGGTTTCCTCGTCTCCCTATCCCTGGTGGCTCTTAGCACGCCTTAGGACATAGGCAATCATGGTTTTCCTCGTCTCCCTATCCCTGGTGGCTCTTAGCACGCCTTAGGACGTAGGCAATCATGGCTTTCCACGTCTCCCTATACCTGGTGGCTCTTAGCACGCCTTAGGACATAGGCAATCATGGTTTTCCTCGTCTCCCTATCCCTGGTGTGGATATTAGCACGCCTTAGGACGTAGGCGATCATGGCTTTCCACGTCTCCCTATACCTGGTGGCTCTTAGCACGCCTTAGGACGTAGGCAATCATGGCTTTCCACGTCTCCCTATCCCTGGTGGCTCTTAGCACGCCTTGGGACGTAGGCAATCATGGCTTTCCACGTCTCCCTATACCTGGTGGCTCTTAGCACGCCTTAGGACGTAGGCGATCATGGCTTTCCACGTCTCCCTATACCTGGTGGCTCTTAGCACGCCTTAGGACATAGGCAATCATGGTTTTCCTCGTCTCCATATCCCTGGTGGCTCTTAGCACGCCTTAGGACGTAGGCAATCATGGTTTTCCTCGTCTCCTATCCCTGGTGGCTCTTAGCACGCCTTAGGACGTAGGCAATCATGGTTTTCCTCGTCTCCCTATCCCTGGTGGCTCTTAGCACGCATTAGGACGTAGGCAATCATGGTTTTTCCTCGTCTCCCTATCCCTGGTGGCTCTTAGCACGCATTAGGACGTAGGCAATCATGGTTTCCTCGTCTCCCTATCCCTGGTGGCTCTTAGCACGCCTTAAGACATAGGCAATCATGGTTTTCCTCGTCTCCCTATCCCTGGTGGCTCTTAGCACGCCTTAGGACGTAGGCGATCATGGCTTTCCACGTCTCTCTATACCTGGTGGCTCTTAGCACGCCTTAGGACGTAGGTAATCGTGGTTTTCCTCGTCTCCATATCCCTGGTGGCACTTAGCACGCCTTAGGACGTAGGCGATCATGGCTTTCCACGTCTCCCTATACCTGGTGGCTCTTAGCACGCCTTAGGACGTAGGTAATCGTGGTTTTCCTCGTCTCCCTATACCTGGTGGCTCTTAGCACGCCTTAGGACGTAGGCAATCATGGTTTTCCTCGTCTCCCTATCCCTGGTGGCTCTTAGCACGCCTTAGGACATAGGCAATCATGGTTTTCCTCGTCTCCCTATCCCTGGTGGCTCTTAGCACGCCTTAGGACGTAGGTAATCGTGGTTTTCCTCGTCTCCCTAGCTCTGGTGGATATTAGCACGCCTTAGGACGTAGGCAATCATGGTTTTCCTCGTCTCCCTATCCCTGGTGGCTCTTAGCACGCCTTAGGACATAGGCAATCATGGTTTTCCTCGTCTCCCTATCCCTGGTGGCTCTTAGCACGCCTTAGGACGTAGGCAATCATGGTTTTGCTCGTCTCCCTATCTCTGGTGGATATTAGCACGCCTTAGGACGTAGGCGATCATGGCTTTCCACGTCTCCCTATCCCTGGTGGCTCTTAGCACGCCTTAGGACGTAGGCAATCATGGTTTTCCTCGTCTCCCTATCCATGGTGGCTGTTAGCACGCCTTAGGACGTAGGTAATCGTGGTGTTTCTCGTCTCGCTATCCCTGGTGGATATTAGCACGCCTTAGGACGTAGGCGATCATGGCTCCACGTCTCCCTATACCTGGTGGCTCTTAGCACGCCCTAGGACGTAGGTAATCATGGTTTTTCTCGTCTCCCTATCCCTGGTGGCTCTTAGCACGCCTTAGGACGTAGGCGATCATGGCTTTCCACGTATCCCTATACCTGGTGGCTCTTAGCACGCCTTAGGACGTAGGTAATCGTGGTTTTCCTCGTCTCCATATCCCTGGTGGCTCTTAGCACGCCTTAGGACGTAGGCGATCATGGCTTTCCACGTCTCCCTATACCTGGTGGCTCTTAGCACGCCTTAGGACGTAGATAATCGTCTCGTCTCCATATCCCTGGTGGCTCTTAGCACGCCTTAGGACGTAGGCAATCATGGCTCCACGTCTCCCTATACCTAGTGGCTCTTAGCACGCCTTAGGACGTAGGTAATCGTGGTTTTCCTCGTCTCCATATCCCTGGTGGCTCTTAGCACGGCTTGGGACGTAGGCAATCATGGCTTTCCACGTCTCCCTATACCTGGTGGCTCTTAGCACGCCTTAGGACGTAGGCAATCATGGTTTCCTCGTCTCCCTATACCTGGTGGCTCTTAGCACGCCTTAGGACGTAGGCAATCATGGTTTTCCTCGTCTCCCTATCCCCTGGTGGATATTAGCACGCCTTAGGACGTAGGCAATCATGGTTTTTCCTCGTCTCCCTGTCCCTGGTGGATATTAGCACGCCTTAGGACGTAGGCAATCATGGTTTTCCTCGTCTCCCTATCCCTGGTGGCTCTTAGCACGCCTTAAGACATAGGCAATCATGGTTTTCCTCGTCTCCCTATCCCTGGTGGCTCTTAGCACGCCTTAGGACGTAGGCGATCATGGCTTTCCACGTCTCCCTATACCTGGTGGCTCTTAGCACGCCTTAGGACGTAGGTAATCGTGGTTTTCCTCGTCTCCATATCCCTGGTGGCTCTTAGCACGCCTTAGGACGTAGGCGATCATGGCTTTCCACGTCTCCCTATACCTGGTGGCTCTTAGCACGCCTTAGGACGTAGGTAATCGTGGTTTTCCTCGTCTCCCTATACCTGGTGGCTCTTAGCACGCCTTAGGACGTAGGCAATCATGGCTCCTCTAGTCTCCCTATCCCTGGTGGATATTAGCACGCCTTAGGACGTAGGCAATCATGGTTTTCCTCGTCTCCCTATCCCTGGTGGCTCTTAGCACGCCTTAGGACGTAGGCAATCATGGTTTTCCTCGTCTCCTATCCCTGGTGGCTCTTAGCACGCCTTAGGACGTAGGCGATCATGAGTTTCCTCGTCTCCATATCCCTGGCGGCTCTTAGCACGCCTTAGGACGTAGGCGATCATGGCTTTCCACGTCTCCCTATACCTGGTGGCTCTTAGCACGCCTTAGGACGTAGGTAATCGTGGTTTTCCTCATCTCCATATCCCTGGTGGCTCTTAGCACGCCTTAGGACGTAGGTAATCGTGGTTTTCCACGTCTCCCTATCCCTGGTGGCTCTTAGCACGCCTTAGGACGTAGGCAATCATGGTTTTCCTCGTCTCCATATCCCTGGTGGCTCTTAGCACGCCTTAGGACGTAGGCGATCATGGCTTTCCACGTCTCCCTATACCTGGTGGCTCTTAGCACGCCTTAGGACGTAGGTAATCGTGGTTTTCCTCGTCTCCATATCCCTGGTGGCTCTTAGCACGCCTTAGGACGTAGGCGATCATGGCTTTCCACGTCTCCCTATACCTGGTGGCTCTTAGCACGCCTTAGGACGTAGGTAATCGTGGTTTTCCTCGTCTCCATATCCCTGGTGGCTCTTAGCACGCCTTAGGACGTAGGCGAGCATGGCTTTCCACGTCTCCCTATACCTGGTGGCTCTTAGCACGCCTTAGGACGTAGGTAATCGTGGTTTTCCTCGTCTCCCTATACCTGGTGGCTCTTAGCACGCCTTAGGACGTAGGCAATCATGGTTTTCCTCGTCTCCCTATCCCTGGTGGCTCTTAGCACGCCTTAGGACGTAGGCAATCATGGTTTTCCTCGTCTCCCTATCCCTGGTGGATATTAGCACGCCTTAGGACGTAGGCAATCATGGTTTTCCTCGTCTCCCTATCCCTGGTGGATATTAGCACGCCTTAGGACGTAGGCAATCATGGTTTTCCTCGTCTCCCTATCCCTGGTGGCTCTTAGCACGCCTTAGGACGTAGGCAATCATGGTTTTCCTCGTCTCCCTATCCCTGGTGGCTCTTAGCACGCCTTAGGACATAGGCAATCATGGTTTTCCTCGTCTCCCTATCCCTGGTGGCTCTTAGCACGCCTTAGGACGTAGGCAATCATGGCTTTCCACGTCTCCCTATACCTGGTGGCTCTTAGCACGCCTTAGGACATAGGCAATCATGGTTTTCCTCGTCTCCCTATCCCTGGTGGATATTAGCACGCCTTAGGACGTAGGCGATCATGGCTTTCCACGTCTCCCTATACCTGGTGGCTCTTAGCACGCCTTAGGACGTAGGCAATCATGGCTTTCCACGTCTCCCTATCACTGGTGGCTCTTAGCACGCCTTAGGACGTAGGCAATCATGGCTTTCCACGTCTCCCTATACCTGGTGGCTCTTAGCACGCCTTAGGACGTAGGCGATCATGGCTTTCCACGTCTCCCTATACCTGGTGGCTCTTAGCACGCCTTAGGACATAGGCAATCATGGTTTTCCTCGTCTCCATATCCCTGGTGGCACTTAGCACGCCTTAGGACGTAGGCAATCATGGTTTTCCTCGTCTCCCTATACCTGGTGGCTCTTAGCACGCCTTAGGACGTAGGCAATCATGGTTTTCCTCGTCTCCCTATCCCTGGTGGCTCTTAGCACGCATTAGGACGTAGGCAATCATGGTTTTCCTCGTCTCCCTATCCCTGGTGGCACTTAGCACGCATTAGGACGTAGGCAATCATGGTTTTCCTCGTCTCCCTATCCCTGGTGGCTCTTAGCACGCCTTAAGACATAGGCAATCATGGTTTGCCTCGTCTCCCTATCCCTGGTGGCTCTTAGCACGCCTTAGGACGTAGGCGATCATGGCTTTCCACGTCTCCCTATACCTGGTGGCTCTTAGCACGCCTTAGGACGTAGGTAATCGTGGTTTTCCTCGTCTCCCTATACCTGGTGGCTCTTAGCACGCCTTAGGACGTAGGCAATCATGGTTTTCCTCGTCTCCCTATCCCTGGTGGCTCTTAGCACGCCTTAGGACATAGGCAATCATGGTTTTCCTCGTCTCCCTATCCCTGGTGGCTCTTAGCACGCCTTAGGACGTAGGTAATCGTGGTTTTCCTCGTCTCCCTATACCTGGTGGCTCTTAGCACGCCTTAGGACGTAGGCAATCATGGTTTTCCTCGTCTCCCTATCCCTGGTGGATATTAGCACGCCTTAGGACATAGGCAATCATGGTTTTCCTCGTCTCCCTATCCCTGGTGGCTCTTAGCACGCCTTAGGACGTAGGTAATCGTGGTTTTCCTCGTCTCCCTATACCTGGTGGCTCTTAGCACGCCTTAGGACGTAGGCAATCATGGTTTTCCTCGTCTCCCTATCCCTGGTGGCTCTTAGCACGCCTTAGGACATAGGCAATCATGGTTTTCCTCGTCTCCCTATACCTGGTGGCTCTTAGCACGCCTTAGGACGTAGGTAATCGTGGTTTTCCTCGTCTCCCTATCCCTGGTGGCTCTTAGCACGCCTTAGGACGTAGGCAATCATGGTTTTCCTCGTCTCCCTATCCCTGGTGGATATTAGCACGCCTTAGGACGTAGGCAATCATGGTTTTCCTCGTCTCCCTATCCCTGGTGGCTCTTAGCACGCCTTAGGACGTAGGCAATCATGGTTTTCCTCGTCTCCCTATCCCTGGTGGCTCTTAGCACGCCTTAGGACATAGGCAATCATGGTTTTCCTCGTCTCCCTATACCTGGTGGCTCTTAGCACGCCTTAGGACGTAGGCAATCATGGCTTTCCACGTCTCCCTATACCTGGTGGCTCTTAGCACGCCTTAGGACATAGGCAATCATGGTTTTCCTCGTCTCCCTATACCTGGTGGCTCTTAGCACGCCTTAGGACGTAGGCGATCATGGCTTTCCTCGTCTCCCTATCCCTGGTGGATATTAGCACGCCTTAGGACGTAGGCAATCATGGTTTCCTCGTCTCCCTATCCCCTGGTGGATATTAGCACGCCTTAGGACGTAGGCGATCATGGCTTTCCGTGTCTCCCTATGCCTGGTGGCTCTTAGCACGCCTTAGGACGTAGGCAATCATGGTTTTCCTCGTCTCACTCCTAGTGGATATTAGCACGCCTTAGGACGTAGGCGATCATGGCTTTTCACGTCTCCCTATAACTGGTGGCTCTTAGCACGCCTTAGGACGTAGGCAATCATGGCTTTCCACGTCTCCCTATCCCTGGTGGCTCTTAGCACGCCTTAGGACGTAGGCAATCATGGCTTTCCACGTCTCCCTATACCTGGTGGCTCTTAGCACGCCTTAGGACGTAGGCGATCATGGCTTTCCACGTCTCCCTATACCTGGTGGCTCTTAGCACGCCTTAGGACGTAGGTAATCGTGGTTTTCCTCGTCTCCCTATACCTGGTGCCTCTTAGCACGCCTTAGGACGTAGGCAATCATGGTTTTTCTCATCTCCCTATCCCTAGTGGATATTAGCACGCCTTAGGACGTAGGCAATCATGGTTTTCCTCGTCTCCCTATCCTGGTGGCTCTTAGCACGCCTTAGGACATAGGCAATCATGGTTTTCCTCGTCTCCCTATCCCTGGTTGCTCTTAGCACGCCTTAGGACGTAGGCAATCAGGGCTTTCCACGTGTCTCTGGTGGCTCTTAGCACGCCTTAGGACATAGGCAATCATGGTTTTTTCCTCGTCTCCTGGTGGATATTAGCACGCCTTAGGACGTAGGCAATCATGGCTTTCCACGTCTCCCTATACCTGGTGGCTCTTAGCACGCCTTAGGACATAGGCAATCATGGTTTTCCTCGTCTCCCTATCCCTGGTGGATATTAGCACGCCTTAGGACGTAGGCAATCATGGCTTTCCACGTCTCCCTATACCTGGTGGATATTAGCACGCCTTAGGACATAGGCAATCATGGTTTTCCTCGTCTCCCTATCCCTGGTGGATATTAGCACGCCTTAGGACGTAGGCGATCATGGCTTTCACGTCTCCCTATACCTGGTGGCTCTTAGCACGCCTTAGGACGTAGGCAATCATGGCTTTCCACGTCTCCCTATACCTGGTGGCTCTTAGCACGCCTTAGGACGTAGGCGATCATGGCTTTCCACGTCTCCCTATACCTGGTGGCTCTTAGCACGCCTTAGGACGTAGGTAATCGTGGTTTCCTCGTCTCCCTATACCTGGTGCCTCTTAGCACGCCTTAGGACGTAGGCAATCATGGTTTTCCTCGTCTCCCTATCCTGGTGGATATTAGCACGCCTTAGGACGTAGGCAATCATGGTTTTCCTCGTCTCCCTATCCTGGTGGCTCTTAGCACGCCTTAGGACGTAGGCAATCATGGTTTCCTCGTCTCCCTATCCCTGGTGGCTCTTAGCACGCCTGGGACATAGGCAATCATGGTTTTCCTCATCCTCCCTATCCCTGGTGGCTCTTAGCACGCCTTAGGACGTAGGCAATCATGGCTTTCCACGTCTCCCTATACCTGGTGGCTCTTAGCACGCCTTAGGACATAGGCAATCATGGTTTTCCTCGTCTCCCTATCCCTGGTGGATATTAGCACGCCTTAGGACGTAGGCGATCATGGCTTTCCACGTCTCCCTATACCTGGTGGCTCTTAGCACGCCTTAGGACGTAGGCAATCATGGCTTTCCACGTCTCCTATCCCTGGTGGCTCTTAGCACGCCTTAGGACGTAGGCAATCATGGCTTTCCACGTCTCCCTATACATGGTGGCTCTTAGCACGCCTTAGGACGTAGGCGATCATGGCTTTCCACGTCTCCCTATACCTGGTGGCTTTTAGCACGCCTTAGGACATAGGCAATCATGGTTTTCCTCGTCTCCATATCCCTGGTGGCTCTTAGCACGCCTTAGGACGTAGGCAATCATGGTTTTCCTCGTCTCCCTATCCCTGGTGGCTCTTAGCACGCCTTAGGACGTAGGCAATCATGGTTTTCCTCGTCTCCCTATCCCTGGTGGCTCTTAGCACGCATTAGGACGTAGGCAATCATGGTTTTCCTCGTCTCCCTATCCCTGGTGGCTCTTAGCACGCCTTAGGACGTAGGTAATCGTGGTTTTTCTCGTCTCCCTATCCCTGGTGGATATTAGCACGCCTTAGGACGTAGGCGATCATGGCTTTCCACGTCTCCCTATCCCTGGTGGCTCTTAGCACGCCTTAGGACGTAGGCGATCATGGCTTTCCACGTCTCCCTATCCCTGGTGGCTCTTAGCACGCCTTAGGACGTAGGTAATCGTGGTTTTCCTCGTCTCCCTATCCATGGTGGATATTAGCACGCCTTAGGACGTAGGCGATCATGGCTTTCCACGTCTCTCTATCCCTGGTGGCTCTTAGCACGCCTTAGGACGTAGGCGATCATGGCTTTCCACGTCTCCCTATCCCTGGTGGCACTTAGCACGCCTTAGGACGTAGGTAATCGTGGTTTTCCTCGTCTCCCTATCCCTGGTGGATATTAGCACGCCTTAGGACGTAGGCGATCATGGCTTTCCACGTCTCCCTATCCCTGGTGGCTCTTAGCACGCCTTAGGACGTAGGCGATCATGGCGTTCCACGTCTCCCTATCCCTGGTGGCTCTTAGCACGCCTTAGGACGTAGGTAATCGTGGTTTTCCTCGTCTCCCTATCCCTGGTGGATATTAGCACGCCTTAGGACGTAGGCGATCATGGCTTTCCACGTCTCCCTATCCCTGGTGGCTCTTAGCACGCCTTAGGACGTAGGCGATCATGGCTTTCCACGTCTCCCTATACCTGGTGGCTCTTAGCACGCCTTAGGACGTAGGCAATCATGGTTTTCCTCGTCTCCCTATCCCTGGTGGCTCTTAGCACGCCTTAGGACGTAGGCAATCATGGTTTTCCTCGTCTCCCTATCCCTGGTGGCTCTTAGCACGCCTTAGGACGTAGGCAATCATGGTTTTCCTCGTCTCCCTATCCCTGGTGGCTCTTAGCACGCCTTAGGACGTAGGCAATCATGGTTTTCCTCGTCTCCCTATCCCTGGTGGCTCTTAGCACGCATTAGGACGTAGGCAATCATGGTTTTCCTCGTCTCCCTATCCCTGGTGGCTCTTAGCACGCCTTAGGACGTAGGTAATCGTGGTTTTTCTCGTCTCCCTATCCCTGGTGGATATTAGCACGCCTTAGGACGTAGGCGATCATGGCTTTCCACGTCTCCCTATCCCTGGTGGATATTAGCACGCCTTAGGACGTAGGCGATCATGGCTTTCCACGTCTCCCTATCCCTGGTGGCTCTTAGCACGCCTTAGGACGTAGGTAATCGTGGTTTTCCTCGTCTCCCTCTCCCTGGTGGATATTAGCACGCCTTAGGACGTAGGCGATCATGGCTTTCCACGTCTCTCTATCCCTGGTGGCTCTTAGCACGCCTTAGGACGTAGGCGATCATGGCTTTCCACGTCTCCCTATCCCTGGTGGCTCTTAGCACGCCTTAGGACGTAGGTAATCGTGGTTTTCCTCGTCTCCCTATCCCTGGTGGATATTAGCACGCCTTAGGACGTAGGCGATCATGGCTTTCCACGTCTCTCTATCCCTGGTGGCTCTTAGCACGCCTTAGGACGTAGGCGATCATGGCTTTCCACGTCTCCCTATCCCTGGTGGCTCTTAGCACGCCTTAGGACGTAGGTAATCGTGGTTTTCCTCGTCTCCCTATCCCTGGTGGATATTAGCACGCCTTAGGACGTAGGCGATCATGGCTTTCCACGTCTCCCTATCCCTGGTGGCTCTTAGCACGCCTTAGGACGTAGGCGATCATGGCGTTCCACGTCTCCCTATCCCTGGTGGCTCTTAGCACGCCTTAGGACGTAGGTAATCGTGGTTTTCCTCGTCTCCCTATCCCTGGTGGATATTAGCACGCCTTAGGACGTAGGCGATCATGGCTTTCCACGTCTCCCTATCCCTGGTGGCTCTTAGCACGCCTTAGGACGTAGGCGATCATGGCTTTCCACGTCTCCCTATACCTGGTGGCTCTTAGCACGCCTTAGGACGTAGGCAATCATGGTTTTCCTCGTCTCCCTATCCCTGGTGGCTCTTAGCACGCCTTAGGACGTAGGCAATCATGGTTTTCCTCGTCTCCCTATCCCTGGTGGCTCTTAGCACGCCTTAGGACGTAGGCAATCATGGTTTTCCTCGTCTCCCTATCCCTGGTGGCTCTTAGCACGCCTTAGGACGTAGGTAATCGTGGTTTTTCTCGACTCGCTATCCCTGGTGGATATTAGCACGCCTTAGGACGTAGGCGATCATGACTTTCCACGTCTTCCTATCCCTGGTGGCTCTTAGCACGCATTAGGACGTAGGCAATCAAGGTTTTTCTCGTCTCCCTATCCCTGGTGGATATTAGCACGTTTTAGGACGTAGGCGATCATGACTTTCCACGTTTCCCTATCTTTGGTGGCTCTGAGCACGCCTTAGGACGTAGGCAATCATGGTTTTTCTCGTCTCCCTATCCCTGGTGGATATTAGCACGCCTTCTCCTCTTACACCATGCAACCCTCATTCAATCATCCACATGATTAGGTCCAGCAAATATGTTATCCGCTCTTTTGCCCTGTCTCTTTCTCCCTGGATCTGGCCTGTTAGTATCAGATTCTCCAAGCCCTCCTTCCTCATTGCATGTCCCAGGCACTTCAGCTGTCTCTTCCTGATGCTCAGTATTCATTTCCTTTTTGTTTCTATCATTTTCAAGACCTCATCATTGCTCACGTGCTCGATCCATGATATTTACAGCTTCCTTCTGCAGAACCACATTTCATTTGCTTCAACTTTTTCCTTCATCTTTGATGATATTTTCCAGCATTCACTGCCATATTGAAGAACTGACCACACATAGCAATTCAGTACTCTCCTCTCTGTTTCTAGTGAAATTGTCCCGTTTCTTAATACTCTACTCAGCTCGTAGAATGCATCCTTGTGCTTTTGGATCTCAGGAATATAAATTTATAGAAATTGCTGTGTCCACAAAGTGAGGGGCCAATTTATATATTGATTGTAATATGGAAGTGATCTCCCATTTTATATCCAGTATGCTTCTTTAGAACCACATTTTGGTTGCTTCAAATTTTTAAAACTAATCCATGGTCCTGGAGCTCAGACTCTTTGGATGTTGGCACAAAAGTCTAAAAAGCAATTGCTGTTTCCAGTTAAAGCAAGCGTAGACTAAAAGAAAAATGAATGGATGTAAGTCAAATTTTGATTTCCTGTTATCGATATCAAATACATCTTTTTCATCGTAAACTGAATTTTGAAGGCTAAATAAGTCCTCTGAGTAAATGGTATCATGGCTGAGACTAGGAACTACAATTATACCTACTTAGAGCCAAACCCGAAGCAAAAACTAAAATAAAAGTGCTGAAAAATTACAGACATACAGGCAGATAAACAGACACACACACAAACATCTTGCTTTATATATATATATATATATATATATATATATATATATTATCGCTTTTCTGCATTACTGTGAGAACTGCAACCTTGAAACTTCTGAATATCGTTTCTTATGTCTTTTTCTATGAGTGTATCAAATCTGATTAAAATCGGACCCCTCCTTCTATAAACCGATTTTTTCGATTATCGATTTTCGATATTTATTAGGAGTACCTCGACACAGAACCTAGCTAAGAACACTTGCAGACGCTTATAGTACAACTGTGTAAATTTTCAAGAAAATCGGTTCAGCCGTTTCGGAGTCTATAGGTAACGGACACAGACACACACGCACATAGATAACATTTCATTTATAAATAAGTTTAGATAAAAAAAATTCTTTTTGATAAGGAGTTAATAGTTCATGTACGGTGTCCCTTCAAGACGTAGCCTATCATGGACTTCCACTTGGCTCTGTCTCTTGTCACACTTGATATTTTTTCTCTTGGTATCTCTCGCAAACCCTGCTTCACCATTCATTTTCTCAAGCTTATAAAATATATCTTGTTGACTATGTCCACCTTAGTTTATAAATATAGAATACAGCGCAGTACGTAATCTGTTCAATGAAACAATGTCAAAAATTAACACACACGAGTCAGTAGAATCGGACTATATCGCCAATACTCGGGAAAATATGGTCGCCTTCATACACGTCGCATTGAATATTTTGAGCCTTCGGATTAGTTAACCATTCTATTAATGAACTATCAAATGAGTCAGCTCATGGCTAGCTAACTAGTATACAAGGGTACCCAAAAATCCCAACATATTTCCCGCTGATTTCCCCTGTCTATCGTTTCCTCTATCAGTCCTCTGAGTATTAGATTGTCTACGGCCTCTTTCCTCATTACGTGTCCCAGGAACACCAGCTGTCTCTTCCTGATGTTAACTATGCGGTTTCTTCTCGTTTGCAACACCTCATCGTTGCGAATGTCCTCATTCCATAGTATCCCCAGCATCCTTCTGTAGAACCACATTTCTGCTGCTTCAAACCGCTCCTTTATTCTTGATGAGATCGTCGAACATTCATTACCATACAGCAGAACAGATATCACATAACAATCCAACACTCTTTTCTTTGTTTCTAATGAGATATTCCTGTCTCTCAGTACTCCGGTTAGCTTTTGAAATGCGTCCTTGTTTATGTTAATGCGTTTTCGGATCTTAATGTCACACTTTTCACCTGCTGTCAGAGCACTTCCCAGGTACTTGAACATCTTTACTTGTTTTATTTTAGTTTCTACCACCTGTAGTTAGCGTTTTGTGTTCTTCTATTTGCTGATGATCATACATTCATTTTTCTTAAAGTTTATGCTCCTTCTTCTGTAGGAGGTCCTGCATTTTCCTTTCTGTATCTGCTATCAGCATTGCGTCACCTGCGTATCATATATCGTTGAGTTTGTGGCCGTCAATGACGAATCAAATATCTCACACACTGCTTTCACCTGTCTCTCTTCCCTTCTATTAGTCATGTGAGTATTAGATTTTCCAGGCCCACCTTTCTCATTACGCATCCCATCTGTTTTATCCTGATGCTAAATATGAGTTTTCTTATCGTTTGACTCCTCATCATTGATATATATATATATATATATATATATATATATATATATATATATATATATATATAGGTACCTCCACTCAATTTTCTATACTTAACTTTAAATTGAAATTTTAATAATAAATAGCTTTAAAATTAGCTTTAATTGAAAGCCAACGGATTAAATTTACTAATTTCAGTAAGCAAAATACCCTGGTGTATTTTAAACCGAAATTATATTAATCGGAATCAAAAATTTTCTAAATTTAAAAAAAAAAGTTTTAATTTCAAAATTTTCGCCATTTTTCATCGATTGTAAAAAGAAGCCAATTTTCGGTTGAAAAAAATCTTACAAAAATAAAATACTCCTCACTGACACATTACTTTCCTTAAATTATCGAATTTAAACTTACTTTAGGTTGACTTGAAACAAGAATTACTTACTTACTGCTTGAAAAATGTTCCAAAAAGCATTCCTCAATTACGGTAACCTTGTTATCACAGCTGTCAACACCTTATCAACACCTTAGAAGCAGCCGACAACTGATGACTTCGTATCCGGCCAAGAGTATGGAAGACGAATTTGGTATAAATCTTATTCATACAAATCGTTCTTCTTTTTTTTTAACTATGTTAAAATTTAAAACTACACACAGTTTTCAGCAATTATCCAATATTTGATGAAAGTTTAGTTAGTTTTGTTTTGTAGGCTTACGTTTGAAGATATTTTATGAAAAATAAAAATTAAAATAATCTAAAACTTTCTTTTAAAAAATTTACAATTTAATAACACAATGAAAATAACGGCAGAGTTAACTCAATAATTTATGAAATGTTATGGCATTTATTAATTTTTATTTTTAACATTTATTTTTCATATTATTTTTACGTACATCTACAAATTGTGAATTTCACTATTATTCTTTTTTTTTTAACAAAGTTAAAAAATTAGGAATTAAAATGTAAAAGTTGCTTTAAATGTTTAAGGAATTACTTACAAAACAGGCTGTTGAATTTTATAAACGTCTTGAAGAGACTTGAATCAGAATCAAAGTGCGGTTTCTGTCGTTTTCCATGTTAGGGTAATAATCCAAAACACTTGTAAACTTCTAAAATAAATACGACCCCAGTGGAAACTTGTTATGACCCCTATGGAACATCGTACTTAAATGAACATATTTATTTACACACAATTTTTTTTATTATTATTTTAAAAATATACGGTGAGAAAAGTTTTTATTAATTTTTTTATTTTTTGATAGGCAGTATGATCATCAATTCTTAACTAATAAAGAATATCATGCCGTTCTTTAAAAGATTTTTAAAAGATTTTAAAACTTTATGAATTATTATAATAAAAAATAAAAAAATTCTTTTAAAATTTTATTAGTAATCGAAATTTTTTTTTCTTCAGACTATAATGTCTTTAATTTTTATTATTTATTCCAGCAATTAAAAGCTTATCAAATTAAATTATATCAAAGTTTTGTTGCATTTTTTATGTTTCTTTTCGGAGCAAATTTTCGTATAGTGAATGATAATTTTAAACCAAAAAAATAGATGATTTATATTTCCCAATGAGTTCTGTGTTTAACTAATAGAAACGTAAATT
Source organism: Ascarosepion bandense (assembly GCA_037127315.1). Taxonomy (NCBI): domain Eukaryota; kingdom Metazoa; phylum Mollusca; class Cephalopoda; order Sepiida; family Sepiidae; genus Ascarosepion; species Ascarosepion bandense. The sequence continues at coordinate 449,122 of JBBBDQ010000737.1, forward strand.
GCAGAAAATTAAAATTTATTAACATTTTATGAATTTACGTGGAGTGAGGGTAACAGAGTTAAAGAAACATTTTTTCTTCAATATTTTAAAAAAATAATAATTTCAAAAATAATCTTATTCATTTGTGAGTGAGTACTGGAAGTTTCATTAAAATCCGACATTTATTTGATTTTTGCGAGAATTTCCAAATTAATGCGTTTGTCACCGAAAAAGTGAGTTACGTAAAAAATTAGGTGATCGATTGTAAAATACTTGTAAGATTTCCTGTAACGCTAACTCAAATCAAAAGAAAATTTTCTGCCAAACGTTCGAAGATTTTAAAAGGGATTAAAAAATTTTATAAAATAAATAAAAGTTACTTTGATTTTTCCTCTTAATAATATTATAAACATTTTGATAGAAAAAGATCGTTTTATTAAGTTTTGAACCTTTTTCAATCATACTATGCTGGATTTTGGTAATGTAATGGAGGTACCTATATATATATATATATATATATATATAATGTATCAGATAATTTTCTAAACATATACTGTTAAATATAAGAGACGATGAATGTCTATTATGTTTTATCATGAGCTGTTCTAAACATCGCATTTTGACTTTAATTTCAGTTGAAAATAAAGACAAAAATACTTCAGCATTTTGATATTTTTTTATTAAGTTGTTTTTGAGTTTTCGGCTCAGATGAGCCATCTTCAGGGAGGTTACATGGACGTTAACATAAAGACATCCACCATCAGCGACGATTTTATCTTGTGTTGACATAAAACTTTTCTAAGCAACGGCAACAGTTACCAAAAATAGCAAACGCTGTTCGTAAATTTGTAATGCGGTTCTATGACGTCACACCGCGTGAGAGCTCAGAATGATAACAGAACCATGTATACAAATGCAATGTAATGTGCTATGATCGGATTTAAACGTGATTTTATTCAGTGTGGATTGTTTGAATTTAATGTAGATGGCAGCCACTATCTGAAAGTTTTTTTTTTAATCATCACACCCCAAGCAAGGCATTCCACTGCCACTATTGCGCATGGGGCTACAGAGGGGAAGGTAAAGAGAAGGAGTGGTTAGATATAGGGAATGTCAGAAGGAAGGTGATAGATGGATAAGGATAGATACCGAGGATGAGGGTTGGGCAGATGGGAAGAGTGTTTGATAGAATGGAAGCAGGTTAGTGTATTAGGTGGTGTCTATTGACCTTACATTTAAACTCCTGGAGATTGTAGCCGTCGGGGAAGCAATCGTGTGGAAGGGAATTCCACAGTCGGGAAGTGCAGGAAAGAAACTTTTGGAGTAGAAGTTACGGTTGCATTTTATCCGAGGTATCTATCACATTACAGACCCTAATTATTAAGATAACCCAATTATTAAATAATTAGGTTCATTTTACTGTGTGTATGAATGATTATTATTGTATTGTTGTCTAAAATCTGATATTTTTATATATTTACTATGTTTATATATTTATTCATTTATTATAAATTATATTTTAGAACATATACAATATTTTATATATATATCCACTACAAATTGTACATTTTGTTTCGACATTGGACTTCAGTCAGTTAAGTGCCATACGTGATACACGCTTGGGCGATCATGTCTCGAAAGAGACATGAGTGACTGAGCAGAAGATTATCCCGCAGTAGGTTGCCATTGCTTTCTGCGGTAGACTGGTTGCCAGCCAAAGCTGTTATTTGACTCATAGCTAAAGGGAGAAAAGTTGTATTAGATTATACTATTAATTTGTAATTAGAGGGGGATCAGTTTATTACTTCTTAACAATACAAAACTGATCCCCCGCTTTATGCCCAGTATAAATTTTAATTATATTTCCAACTATTATATTCAGTCAGTCAGTTAAGTGCCATACGTGATAGACGAGTTGGGCGATCATGTCTCGAAAAAGACATGACTGACTGGGCAGATGATTATCCCGCAGTAGGTTGCCATTGCTTTCTGCGGTAGACTGGTTGCCGACCAAGGCTATAGAACCCAATATCTCATCAGGTGGTGTGGAAAGGAATAGAAGACCTCTTTTGTTATATTTGGCAATTAAACCTGTGATTGAACCACCTGGTCTTAAAGGTGTCTTTGGTTGAACCCAAATATGTTTTATTTTGTCCATTTGGGTCATGTAACTTTGCCTTGTAAATTCAGCTCTCCAGCTTAAAGAGTTGAGTTCAAGGGAGATAATTACATGTCATCCGACAGAGGCAGCGCACATGGAATGAGAATGATATACCCAAATGATCGAAATAAAGTGTTCGGCTCAAAATTCTTAGAATGCCACAGCGTACAACGGCCGAAACGTCGTAAACATGGCAATAAAGATGAAGTTAACAGCCCGAACAGTGTAAATAATGTAAATATTACCTCGTCTCAGAAGTATTTTAAGCAGTTCGTTAATAATTTATTTTGGAAACATTTGACAACATTTGACAAAGCAGTTTGATGAGGTGTGATAGATTTATGCCTTCAGTAATAGTGGATCTTGGATTTCAGGTAATGGCTAGTGGCTTATAAGGATTGTAAACGGCTGGAACAATCTTTACATTTTTACGCAATCGTATTTATAGATATCGGTTTAGCATGAGAAATCGGAGAGTCGAATTCGAATTCCAGTCGGAGTTATTGCATTTACCTACGTGCTAATAATCTTCGGAAAGGTATGAATCTATCTATTTTCCCTCCAGCTATGGATTAAATAAGCAGGACAGATTGGATTCTAGAGTTTTGGTTAGCAACTTGTCTACCACAGAAAGAAATGGCAACTACTGTGGGAAAATCGTTTTGCCTCGTCAGTCATGAACTAAGAGACATGATCATCCAATCGTGTTTCACGTATGGCACTTAACAGACTGGTGTTTAATAATGATTTCTCTAACAGCACTTTTAATGACTATGCCTATTAAACCTATTGTACACATACTCTTCTGATGGTCTCTACCTGTCGTGGTAGAGGGGATTGTGTGGTCCAATGATTCTGAAAGTGATGCCGTCGGAAGATCTAATTAAACTAAAATTATTATACACTTAATTTACATAAAGCGATATTTACGTCTTTCTTTTTGTCTTGAAATTCGTTCATTTCTTGAAAAATTGAATGAGCATGTCAAGCCTTTATCTCCCAAATATGACGATTGATATTACATAACAGTTCAGTTTACTTTTATTCGCTTATGTTCATTCAAGTCTCTGTTTCATTTATGCAAAGACTGCCCAGTATCCACTGCCATATAGGAAGATTGGCATTACATGGCAGTTCAGCACTCTTTTCTTTGTTTCTCTTGCTTCAAATCTCTTCTTCATCTCAGAGGAAATTGTTCAGCATCCTCTGCCATATAGGAAGATTGATATTGCATAGCAGTTCAGTACTCTTTTCTTTGTTTCTATTGCTTCAAGTCTCTTCTTCATCTCAGAGGAAATTGTTCAGCATCCTCTGCCATATAGGAAGATTGATATTGCATAGCAGTTCAGTACTCTTTTTTTTGTTTCTATTGCTTCAAATCTCCTCTTCATCTCAGAGGAAATTGTTCAGCATCCTCTGCCATATAGGAAGATTGATATTACAAAGCAGTTCAGTACTCTTTTCTTTGTTTCGCTTGCTTCAAGTCTCTTCTTCATCTCAGAGGAAATTGTTCAGCATCCTCTGCCATATAGGAAGATTGATATTACAAAGCAGTTCAGCACTCATTTCTTTGTTTCTCTTGCTTCAAGTCTCCTCTACATCTCAGAGGAAATTGTTCAGCATCCTCTGCCATATAGGAAGATTGATATTACAAAGCAGTTCAGCACTCTTTTCTTTGTTTCTCTTGCTTCAAGTCTCCTCTTCATCTCAGAGGAAATTGTTCAGCATCCTCTGCCATATAGGAAGATTGATATTACAAAGCAGTTCAGTACTCTTTTCTTTGTTTCTCTTGCTTCAAGTCTCTTCTTCATCTCAGAGGAAATTGTTCAGCATCCTCTACCATATAGGAAGATTGATATTGCATAGCAGTTCAGTACTCTTTTCTTTGTTTCTATTGCTTCAAATCTCCTCTTCATCTCAGAGGAAATTGTTCAGCATCCTCTGCCATATAGGAAGATTGATATTACAAAGCAGTTCAGCACTCACTTCTTTGTTTCTCTTGCTTCAAGTCTCCTCTACATCTCAGAGGAAATTGTTCAGCATCCTCTGCCATATAGGAAGATTGATATTACAAGCAGTTCAGCACTCTTTTCTTTGTTTCTCTTGCTTCAAATCTCCTCTTCATCTCAGAGGAAATTGTTCAGCATCCTCTGCCATATAGGAAGATTGATATTACAAAGCAGTTCAGCACTCTTTTCTTTGTTTCTATTGCTTCAAGTCTCCTCTTCATCTCAGAGGAAATTGTTCAGCATCCTCTGCCATATAGGAAGATTGATATTACAAAGCAGTTCAGCACTCATTTCTTTGTTTCTCTTGCTTCAAGTCTCCTCTTCATCTCAGAGGGGGGTGTTCAGCATCCTCTGCCATATAGGAAGATTGATGTTGCATAGCAGTTCAGTACTCTTTTCTTTGTTTCTATTGCTTCAAGCCTCTTCTTCATCTCAGAGGAAATTGTTCAGCATCACTCCGGCCATATAGGAAGATTGATATTACAAAGCAGTTCAGTACTCCTTTCTTTGTTTCTCTTGCTTCAAGTCTCTTCTTCATCTCAGAGGGAAATTGTTCAGCATCCTCTGCCATATGGAGAAGATTGATATTACAAAGCAGTTCAGCACTCTTTCTTTGTTTCTCTTGCTTCAAGTCTCTTCTTCATCTCAGAGGAAATTGTTCAGCATCCTCTGCCATATAGGAAGATTGATATTACAAAGCAGTTCAGCACTCTTTTCTTTGTTTCTCTTGCTTCCAGTCTCTTCTTCATCTCAGAGGAAATTGTTCAGCATCCTCTGCCATATAGGAAGATTGATATTACAAAGCAGTTCAGCACTCTTTTCTTTGTTTCTCTTGCTTCAAGTCTCTTCTTCATCTCAGAGGAAATTGTTCAGCATCCTCTGCCATATAGAAAGATTGATATTACAAAGCAGTTCAGTACTCTTTTCTTTGTTTCTATTGCTTCAAATCTCCTCTTCATCTCAGGAAATTGTTCAGCATCCTCTGCCATATAGGAAGATTGATATTGCATAGCAGTTCAGTACTCTTTTCTTTGTTTCTATTGCTTCAAATCTCCTCTTCATCTCAGAGGAAATTGTTCAGCATCCTCTGCCATATAGGAAGATTGATATTACAAAGCAGTTCAGTACTCTTTTCTTTGTTTCTCTTGCTTCAAGTCTCTTCTTCATCTCAGAGGAAATTGTTCAGCATCCTCTGCCATATAGGAGGAATTGATATTGCATAGCAGTTCAGTACTCTTTTCTTTGTTTCTATTGCTTCAAATCTCCTCTTCATCTCAGAGGAAATTGTTCAACCTCCTCTGCCATATAGGAAGATTGATATTACAAAGCAGTTCAGTACTCTTTTCTTTGTTTCTCTTGCTTCAAGTCTCTTCTTCATCTCAGAGGAAATTGTTCAGCATCCTCTGCCATATAGGAAGATTGATATTACAAAGCAGTTCAGCACTCTTTTCTTTGTTTCTCTTGCTTCAAGTCTCTTCTTCATCTCAGAGGAAATTGTTCAGCATCCTCTGCCATATAGGAAGATTGATATTACAAAGCAGTTCAGCACTCATTTCTTTGTTTCTCTTGCTTCAAGTCTCTTCTTCATCTCAGAGGAAATTGTTCAGCATCCACTCTGCCATATAGGAAGATTGATATTACAAAGCAGTTCAGCACTCTTTTCTTTGTTTCTCTTGCTTCAAGTCTCTTCTTCATCTCAGAGGAAATTGTTCAGCATCCTCTGCCATATAGGAAGATTGATATTACAAAGCAGTTCAGCACTCTTTTCTTTGTTTCTCTTGCTTCAAGTCTCTTCTTCATCTCAGAGGAAATTGTTCAGCATCCTCTGCCATATAGGAAGATTGATATTACAAAGCAGTTCAGTACTCTTTTCTTTGTTTCTCTTGCTTCAAGTCTCTTCTTCATCTCCAGAGGAAATTGTTCAGCATCCTCTGCCATATAGGAAGATTGATATTGCATAGCAGTTCAGTACTCTTTTCTTTGTTTCTATTGCTTAAATCTCCTCTTCATCTCAGAGGAAATTGTTCAGCATCCTCGGCCATATAGGAAGATTGATATTGCATAGCAGTTCAGTACTCCTTTTCTTTGTTTCTATTGCTTCAAATCTCCTCTTCATCTCAGAGGAAATTATTCAGCATCCTCTGCCATATAGGAAGATTGATATTACAAAGCAGTTCAGTACTCCTTTTCTTTGTTTCTCTTGCTTCAGAGTCTCTTCTTCATCTCAGAGGAAATTGTTCAGCATCCTCTGCCATATAGGAAGATTGATATTACAAAGCAGTTCAGTACTTTTCTTTGTTTCTCTTGCTTCAAGTCTCTTCTTCATCTCAGAGGAAATTGTTCAGCATCCTCTGCCATATAGGAAAGATTGATATTGCATAGCAGTTCAGTACTCTTTTTCTTTGTTTCTATTGCTTCAAATCTCCTCTTCATCTCAGAGGAAATTGTTCAACATCCTCGGCCATATAGGAAGATTGATATTACAAAGCAGTTCAGCACTCATTTCTTTGTTTCTCTTGCTTCAAGTCTCCTCTTCATCTCCAGAGAAATTGTTCAGCATCCTCTGCCATATAGGAAGATTGATATTACAAAGCAGTTCAGCACTCTTTTCTTTGTTCTCTTGCTTCAAGTCTCTTCTTCATCTCAGAGGAAATTGGTACAGCATCCTCTGCCATATAGGAGAAGATTGATATTGCATAGCAGTTCAGTACTCTTTTCTTTGTTTCTATTGCTTCAAATCTCCTCTTCATCTCAAGAGAATTGTTCAGCATCCTCGGCCATATAGGAAGATTGATATTACAAAGCAGTTCAGCACTCATTTCTTTGTTTCTCTTCTTCCAAGTCTCCTCTTCATCTCAGAGGAAATTGTTCAGCATCCTCTGCCATATAGGAAGATTGATATTACAAAGCAGTTCAGTACTCTTTTCTTTGTTTCTCTTGCTTCAAGTCTCTTCTTCATCTCAGAGGAAATTGTTCAGCATCCTCTGCCATATAGGAAGATTGATATTGCATAGCAGTTCCAAGTACTCTTTTCTTTGTTTCTATTGCTTCAAATCTCCTCTTCATCTCAGAGGAAATTGTTCAGCATCCTCGGCCATATAGGAAGATTGATATTACAAAGCAGTTCAGCACTCATTTCTTTGTTTCTCTTGCTTCAAGTCTCCTCTTCATCTCAGAGGAAATTGTTCCAGCTTGCATCCTCTGCCATATAGGAAGATTGATATTACAAAGCAGTTCAGTACTCTTTTCTTTGTTTCTCTTGCTTCAAGTCTCTTCTTCATCTCAGAGGAAATTGTTCAGCATCCTCTGCCATATAGGAAAGATTGATATTGCATAGCAGTTCAGTACTTTTCTTTGTTTCTATTGCTTCAAATCTCCTCTTCATCTCAGAGGAAATTGTTCAGCATCCTCGGCCATATAGGAAGATTGATATTACAAAGCAGTTCAGCACTCATTTCTTTGTTTCTCTTGCTTCAAGTCTCCTCTTCATCTCAGAGGAAATTGTTCAGCATCCTCTGCCATATAGGAAGATTGATATTACAAAGCAGTTCAGTACTCTTTTCTTTGTTTCTCTTGCTTCAAGTCTCTTCTTCATCTCAGAGAAAATTGTTCAGCATCCTCCTGTACTAGGAAGATTGATATTACAAAGCAGTTCAGTACTCTTTTCTTTGTTTCTCTTGCTTCAAGTCTCTTCTTCATCTCAGAGGAAATTGTTCAGCATCCTCTGCCATATAGGAGAAGATTGATATTGCATAGCAGTTCAGTACTCTTTTCTTTGTTTCTATTGCTTCAAAATCTCCTCTTCATCTCAGAGGAAATTGTTCAGCATCCTCGGCCATATAGGAAGATTGATATTACAAAGCAGTTCAGCACTCATTTCTTTGTTTCTCTTGTAGAGTCTCCTCTTCATCTCAGAGGAAATTGTTCAGCATCCTCTGCCATATAGGAAGATTGATATTACAAAGCAGTTCAGTACTCTTTTCTTTGTTTCCTTTAAGTCTCTTCTTCATCTCAGAGGAAATTGTTCAGCATCCTCTGCCATATAGGAAGATTGATATTACAAAGCAGTTCAGTACTCTTTTCTTTGTTTCTCTTGCTTCAAGTCTTCTTCATCTCCAGAGGAAATTGTTCAGCATCCTCTGCCATATAGGAAGATTGATATTACAAAGCAGTTCAGCACTCATTTCTTTGTTTTCTCTTGCTTTCAATCTCCTCTTCATCTCCAGAGGAAATTGTTCAGCATCCTCTGCCATATAGGAAGATTGATATTACAAAGCAGTTCAGCACTCTTTTCTTTGTTTCTCTTGCTTCAAGTCTCTTCTTCATCTCAGAGGAAATTGTTCAGCATCCTCTGCCATATAGGAAGATTGATATTGCATAGCAGTTCAGTACTCTTTTCTTTGTTTCTATTGCTTCAAATCTCCTCTTCATCTCAGAGGAAATTGTTCAGCATCCTCGGCCATATAGGAAGATTGATATTACAAAGCAGTTCAGCACTCATTTCTTTGTTTCTCTTGCTTCAAGTCTCCTCTTCATCTCAGAGGAAATTGTTCAGCATCCTCGGCCATATAGGAAGATTGATATTACAAAGCAGTTCAGTACTCTTTTCTTTGTTTCTCTTGCTTCAAGTCTCTTCTTCATCTCAGAGGAAATTGTTCAGCATCCTCTGCCATATAGGAAGATTGATATCACAAAGCAGTTCAGCACTCTTTTCTTTGTTTCTCTTGCTTCAAGTCTCTTCTTCATCTCAGAGGAAATTGTTCAGCATCCTCTGCCATATAGGAAGATTGATATTACATAGCAGTTCAGCACTCTTTTCTTTGTTTCTCTTGCTTCAAGTCTCTTCTTCATCTCAGAGGAAATTGTTCAGCATCCTCGGCCATATAGGAAGATTGATATTGCATAGCAGCTCAGTACTCTTTTTCTTTACTTATTGCTTCAAATCTCCTCTTCATCCCAGAGGAAATTGTTCAGCATCCTCGGCCATATAGGAAGATTGATATTACAAAGCAGTTCAGTACTCTTTCTTTGTTTCTCTTGCTTCAAGTCTTCTTCATCTCAGAGGAACTTGTTCAGCATCCTCTGCCATATAGGAAGATTGATATTACAAAGCAGTTCAGTACTCTTTTCTTTGTTTCTCTTGTGGTTTTAAGTCTCTTCTTCATCTCAGAGGAAATTGTTCAGCATCCTCTGCCATATAGGAAGATTGATATTGCATAGCAGTTCAGTACTCTTTTCTTTGTTTCTATTGCTTCAAATCTCCTCTTCATCTCAGAGGAAATTGTTCAGCATCCTCGGCCATATAGGAAGATTGATATTACAAAAGCAGTTCAGCACTCATTTCTTTGTTTCTCTTGCTTCAAGTCTCTCTTCATCTCAGAGGAAATTGTTCAGCATCCTCTGCCATATAGGAAGATTGATATTACAAAGCAGTTCAGTACTCTTTTCTTTTGTTTCTCTTGCTTCAAGTCTCTTCTTCATCTCAGAGGAACTTGTTCAGCATCCTCTGCCATATAGGAAGATTGATATTGCATAGCAGTTCAGTACTCTTTTTCTTTGTTTCTATTGCTTCAAACTTCCTTCATCCTCAGAGGAAATTGTTCAGCATCCTCGGCCATATAGGAAGATTGATATTACAAAGCAGTTCAGCACTCATTTCTTTGTTTCTCTTGCTTCAAGTCTCCTCTTCATCTCAGAGGAAATTGTTCAGCATCCTCTGCCATATAGGAAGATTGATATTACAAAGCAGTTCAGTACTCTTTCTTTTTGTTTCTCTTGCTTCAAGTCTTTCTTCATCTCAGAGGAACTTGTTCAGCATCCTCTGCCATATAGGAAGATTGATATTGCATAGCAGTTCAGTACTCTTTCTTTTGTTTCTATTGCTTCAACTTCCTCTTCATCTCAGAGGAAATTGTTCAGCATCCTCGGCCATATAGGAAGATTGATATTACAAAGCAGTTCAGCACTCATTTCTTTGTTTCTCTTGCTTCAAGTCTCCTCTTCATCTCGAGGAAATTGTTCAGCATCCTCTGCCATATAGGAAGATTGATACTGCATAGCAGTTCAGTACTCTTTTCTTTGTTTCTATTGCTTCAAGCCTCTTCTTCATCTCAGAGGAAATTGTTCAGCATCCTCTGCCATATAGGAAGATTGATATTACAAAAGCAGTTCAGCACCCTTTTCTTTGTGTTCCCTTGCTTCAAGTCTCTTCTTCATCTCAGAGGAAATTGTTCAGCATCCTCTGCCATATAGGAAGATTGATATTACAAAGCACTTCAGCACTCATTTCTTTGTTTCTCTTGCTTCAAGTCTCCTCTTCATCTCAGAGGAAATTGTTCAGCATCCTCTGCCATATAGGAAGATTGATATTACAAAGCAGTTCAGCACTCATTTCTTTGTTTCTCTTGCTTCAAGTCTCCTCCTTCATCTCAGAGGAAATTGTTCAGCATCCTCTGCCATATAGGAAGATTGATATTACAAAGCAGTTCAGCACTCATTTCTTTGTTTCTCTTGCTTCAAGTCTCCTCTTCATCTCAGAGGAAATTGTTCAGCATCCTCTGCCATATAGGAAGATTGATATTGCATAGCAGTTCAGTACTCTTTTCTTTGTTTCTATTGTCAAGCCTCTTCTTCATCTCAGAGGAAATTGTTCAGCATCCTGTGCCATATAGGAAGATTGATATTACAAAGCACTTCAGCACTCATTTCTTGTTTCTCTTGCTTCAAGTCTTCTTCATCTCAGAGGAAAATTGTTCAGCATCCTCTGCCATATAGAAGATTGATATTACAAAAGCACTTCAGCACTCATTTCTTTGTTTCTCTTGCTTCAAGTCTCCTCTTCATCATCTCAGAGGAAATTGTCTAGCATCCTCTGCCATATAGGAAGATTGATATTGCTGTACAGTTCAGCACTCATTTCTTTGTTTCTCTTGCTTCAAGTCTCCTCTTCATCTCAGAGGAAATTGTTCAATCTCTGCCATATAGGAAGATTGATATTACAAAAAAGCAGTTCAGCACTCATTTCTTTGTTTCTCTTGCTTCAAGTCTCTCTTCATCTCAGAGGAAATTGTTCAGCATCCTCTGCCATATAGGAAGATTGATATTGCATAGCAGTTCAGTACTCTTTTTGTTTCTCTTGCTTCCAAGTCTCTTCTTCATCTCAGAGGAAATTGTTCAGCATCCTCTGCCATATAGGAAGATTGATATTGCATAGCAGTTCAGTACTTCTTTCTTTGTTTCTATTGCTTCAAGCCTCTTTCTTCATCTCACAGAGGAAATTGTTCAGCATCCTGTGCCATAGGAAGATTGATATTACAAAGCACTTCAGTACTCATTTCTTTGTTTCTCTTGCTTCAAGTCTCTTCTTCATCTCAGAGGAAATTGTTCAGCATCCTCTGCCATATAGGAAGATTGATATTACAAAGCACTTCAGCACTCATTTCTTTGTTTCTCTTGCTTCAAGTCTCCTCTTCATCTCAGAGGAAATTGTTCAGCATCCTCTGCCATATAGGAAGATTGATATTACAAAGCAGTTCAGTACACTCATTTTTGTTTCTCTTGCTTCAAGTCTCCTCTTCATCTCAGAGGAAATTGTTCAGCATCCTCTGCCATATAGGAAGATTGATATTGCATAGCAGTTCAGTACTCTTTTCTTTGTTTCTCTTGCTTCAAGTCTCTTCTTCATCTCAGAGGAAATTGTTCAGCATCCTCTGCCATATAGGAAGATTGATATTACAAAGCAGTTCAGCACTCATTTCTTTGTTTCTCTTTGCTTCAAGTCTCTTCTTCATCTCAGAGGAAATTGTTCAGCATCCTCTGCCATATAGGAAGATTGATATTGCATAGCAGTTCAGTACTCTTTTCTTTGTTTCTCTTGCTTCAAGTCTCTTCTTCATCTCAGAGGAAATTGTTCAGCATCCTGCCATAGGAAGATTGATATTACAAAGCAGTTCAGCACTCATTTCTTTGTTTCTATTGCTTCAATCTCCTCTTCATCTATAATGAGATTGTCATATAGGAGGATTGGTAGTACATAACAGTTTAATATTTTTTTTGTTTCTGTTGATTTTTATCTTTTTTTGAACCATGAAGAAATTCTTCAGCTCTAACTGCCACACACGAGGTTTGATATTAATGAAATAATAAAAATATTGTATACGTTATTCTGCTTGTTTGTGTGAACACAATCGCTAAAGACAGTGATATGTGTCGTTTATTTTTGTTTTATTTTGGAATACGGTTTGACTGAATAAAATTAGGATAGATGGATTAATATCGTGACAGATTTTTCATGTATTTTTGTGGTGCAGGGATATCGACTTGGAACGACAAATCAGGGTACCAAATTTGAATTCCAGTTGAATTCTTTGTATTCACCTACGCACAAATACTCTTAGGAAAGGGTTTAATCCGTTTCTTCATTCCAGTTATGGGTTAAATAACAGGACAGATTGGGTTCTATAGCCTTTGCTGGCAACAAGTCTCCCGCAGGAAGCAATGGCAACCTACTGCGGTATAATCGTTTGCCCTGTCAATCATGTCTCTTTCGAGAGATAATCGTCCATAGCGTGCATCACGTATGGTACTTAAATAACTGACTGTTAATGTATTGTTGAGAAATTTGATAAAAATATATATCATTGGCAATTATATATATATATATATATATATATATGTGTGTGTGTGTGTGTGTGTGTGTGTGTGTGTGTGTGTGTGTGTGTGTTTGTTTGTGTGTGTGTGTGTGTGTGTGTGTGTGTTACGGAAATTAACGAAGATTAACGAAACTTAGTTATAAACAACCGACAATTTGAAATGCTTTGTTTGAACATTATTTTTTACCGATACTCGTATTTAAGTAGATATTCTGTTTTCAATTAAAATGTATTATATATTTATATCTACCGGCCTGATTATTTACATGCTTACATTTGTTGACATTACGATACATTTCAGAGCAGATATGGTTACTACGATAAATCGAAAACTGTGTTATATAGGCTTGATTAAAACCTCGTTTAGACTAATGGTCATTCGTGGTCGAGAGGTGTAAGACGTGCCAGATCACATGGTAGCTTCCCCTATGTGGATAGGGCTCGCAGGTTCGAATCCTGCTGATTGACACACATTTTTGTAATAAAAATTTATCGTAAATAATCAGGCCAGTAAAGAATATATTCGTTCCATAAAATAAATACTTTCTCATAATTACAATTGTTCGTATATATATATTATGGAAATTAACGAAGATTAACGAAACTGGTTATAAACAACCGACAATTTGAAATGGTTTGTTTGAACATTATTTTTTATCGACACTCATTTAAATAGATATTCTGTTTTTAATTAAACAGTGTTTTATATTTATATCTACCGGCCTGATTATTTGCAGTATATTTTTTATTACGAAAATGTGTCATTCGGCAGGAAGCTATCATGTGATCTGGCACGTTTTACACCTCTCCACCACGAATGACCTTCAGTCTAAACGAGGTTTTATATATATATATATATATATATATATATATATATAAAGGTGTGCCATTCGTCAGATTCGAATCCTGCCGAATGACACACATTTTCGTAATAAAAAGATTATCGTAAATAATCAGACCGGTAGATATAAATGTATAATTCTGTTTAATTAAAAAAAAAACAGAATATCTACTTAAATACGAGTATCGATAAAAAATAACGTTCAAATAAATCATTTCATATTTATATATATATTGCTAGTATTTTTACTATAAAAATGTACTTTTATACTTTCATATTGTCTGATTTTGCTTGTGGGTTCGCTATTTGTCAATAGCTGTGATCCTAACCCTAACCCTAACCCTACCACCCCGCCAGTGTGGGTCTAGAAAAAAAAAAGCAATTATGAGGTGGTTCCACGCTCCTCAAAACCGGCTATCTCTCGATAGGAGATCTATCTGCCGGGTGTGGTTTATAGTGTACCCAGGACTTAAACATGGAAGTAGGTTCTGGATCGATTGAATAAGAGAAGCATTTTTTATGTGATTAATCCAATATCGTCCTATGATTTTCTCTTCTATTCCTATCACATAACCCATTTCCATATAAACTGAATTCCGCTACATCGAGTGGATCTCGAACCATTTTTTAGGTAAAATTTAGTTGTGAACAAGATACATACATAGCCGCCATTAATTCCGGATTTGGTGTCGCTTATTTTCATCGATGCAGAAAATGCATTCACTGAGCCGAGTTCAAATTCCAGTCGTGATTATTAGTGTTCATATTGCATGAAAGCCCTTAGGAAGAACATAAATCTACTTCCCACAAGCCATCGGTAAAATAGTAAGGCGCACTACGACTTTTAAACTTGATAGGGCAAAAAGTCTTGGAGAAGGCTAACTCATAACCAGCTACGTCAGACAATGTTGCTTGAGACAAATTGACTGTGATCACAACTAATGCAATTGCAGGCCGTGGTGTTCTAACGATTATCTGGCTTTGAACGGTAAGGATAGATGTAAGCTTAGATTTGATACTCAATATACAATTTGAGAAGTTTTTGCTTCTAAATGATGATGGATGCTGAAAAGAGAGGGAAAATTCTTTACACATTGGCGTAGATCGATTAGTATGAAGATATGTGAGAGTTTGTTTAAAATTCATTTTTTTTTTTTGATGATAATATAAAAAGAAACAAAATTTTTGAAAATTATGACATGACCGCTTCAGTTTCCTGATCTCTTTTCCATTAAATTGATATGGGAGGAATTTGATAGGAGAGTTCAAACAGAATACCCAAAGTGTGAGAGTGAGCTTTTTCTTTGATTAAAGAATACTTGAGAAGGTCTGAATTTTGCAAAAAATATTGGAAAAAAATACTGGATAAAATACAAAGAAAATGTAAATCGGTAATTAAGGCCGTTGGTTGTTTTATTAAATAAAACAAAATATGAAGCAGGTGTATGATATTTTTATAGTTAAATTCTTATTTTTGTCAAAATAAATCACATACACTGTACAAGGTAACCAAAAATGTTCTGTCCGTTTTTAAAAGAAAAAAAGAAAACGCTTCACATTATGTGTAACTGATATTTAATCTTCGAAGTAATCGCCATCGGCATTCAGCAACTTCTGCCAACGTATCTCCAGCTGTTCAATGCCCTTGCGGTAGAACTCGGGGGGTTTTGACGCAAAGAAGTCCGTGAGAGCTTTTCGCAAGTCTGCTTCATTGGTGAAGGATTTCCTACGAAGATGATTATCCAGGGAGTGGAAGAGGTGGTAATTGGATGGCCCAAGGTCAGGTGAATAAGGTGGATGGCACAAAGTCTCCCACTCAAGTTGATGTATGGTATCCCTGACCACTCGCACGACATGCGGCCTGGCGTTGTCACAGAGGAAAAAGCACACCTTTGCGATACACCAGTGCTGGCTCCTTCTGGCGCAATGCCTGTTGCGCACGTTTCAACTGCTGCAAGTATAGGTCTCCATTAACCGTTTGGCTCGTTGTTAGCAGTTCATAATGAACCACTTGACGACCTGTCCACCAGACACAAAACATATTCTTGCGCGGGTGCATAGGCGAACTTGCGGTGTGAGAGACCGCATCCTGAGGAGACAACCAATGTCTGGAACGCTTGGGAGTTTCGTACAGAACCCACTTTTCATCACTGCTAAGTACTTGACAGAATAAGGATGCGGTACAGTGGCGAAAAAGCAGCGATAGGCAGGCTGCCACTCGTTGTCTTTTGTGGACCTCCAACAGCGTTTGCGGAACCCACTTGCTCAGTTTGTAAGTCTTACCTAGTTACCAAAAATAGCGAACGCAAATTTGTAATGCGGTTCTATTACATTACATTGCATTTAAATACATGATTCCGAGCTCTCACGCGGTGTGACGTCATAGAACTGCATTACAAATTTACGAACTGCGTTTGCTATTTTTGGTAACTGTTGCCGTTGCTTAGCAGAATTTTATGTCAACACAAGATAAAATCGTCGCTGATGGTGGATGTTTTTGTGTTAACGTCCTTGTAACCTCTCTGAAGATGGCTCATGTGAGCCGAAAGCTTAGAACCAACTTAATAAAAAATTATCCAAATGTTGGAGAATTTTTGTCTTTATTTTCGCCTGAAATTAAAGTCAAAATACGATGTTTAGAGCGGCTCATGATTAAACGTAATAGACATTCATTTTCTCATATTTAACAGTATATATATAATTATTTTTTAATAACTTAAATCCAAACGGAAAAGTAGGAAGGTAAATCCCAAGAACCTGATCCTAATTAATATTAAAATTTTAATATTAAAAAAATGAGACAGGAGGAGAGCTCAATGTAATTAAAATTACAAAGCTAATATAATTTTTTTTTCATTTTGAAATATGTGCTAGTTGCTGATGAGATGTTAAATCTCTCTTAGGGATTTCATGTTGAAATGATCGTTCAACAGTTATGAAAATTTAAAATTTATTTTATACACACACACACACACACACACACACACATATATATATATATATATATATATATATATATATATACATATATATATATATATATATGATAAAAGAGAAAAACACTATACTCGTGTCGATTAATCTTCCACGGATCTACGTAGAAGGGAAAAAATGGTTTTAAAAAAGAAAGGGCCTGGTGTCTTCTTTCTTGGTCACGTGTGTTTTGAATTTTTTATACATGCCGTTTGTTTCTTTCCTTGTTAGCCACCTCTCCCTGACGATCCGTTTAGCCGAAACCTTGGGTGGGGTTGTCTGGCTCACTAGGTATACTTTATATATATATATATATATATATATATATATATATATATATATATATAATTAACACTAGTCAATAATGGATTTCCTAACTCCGTTATTGATCAACAAATTAAAATGTATCTCAACAAACTTAACAATAGCTCTAACAATAATGATAATATTAATAATAATGGTTTACATCAAAATAAACATAACACTATTAACTTATACTATTGCAACCAAATACATAATAATTATAAACAAGATGAAAAAACTCTCAAAATACGTAGAAATATTAAACCAGTGGAAAGTAATAATCAAATTAAACTCATTATATATTATAAAAAGTTTAAAACAATTGACCTCACAGTCAATAATAACCCAACAAGCACTAAACTAAATTCTCTACAAAAACCAATGTAGTGTACCAATTTACATGCCCATTCAGAGATTGTATCTCTGATACTAATCAAAAACCTAGTACATATATTGGTTTTACTACAACCACGCTCTCCCGTAGACTTACATGTCATCTTTCTGATCAGAGTACTATTAAACAACATTTCTCTGAAAAACATAAACATGTAGGTAATATCAGACAGATTTTGGTCAACAATACGGTGATCCTTACTCATACACACAGTAAGAGGAACCTGCAGATATTGGAGGCCATGTACATCAAATCAAAACAACCAACACTCAATAAAATCAACTTTAAAACAGGAAATAATATATTACATTGCATTTGACTAGATGGTTTTGTTGTCATTTCGCGCTATCCCGCGGTGTGACGTCATAAAACCGCATCGCAAACTTAAGAACTGCGTTTATTATTTTTGGTAACTATTGCCGTTGCCAAGCGGAGTTTTATGTCAACACAAAATAAAATCGTCGGTGATGGTGGATTTTATAATATTTCAGTTTAAACAACCTCTCTGAAGATGGCTCATGTGAGCCGAAAGCTTAGAAGAAAACCAATAAATAATTATCCAAATGTTGGAGAATTTTTGTCTTTATTTTCAACTGAAATTAAAGCAAAAATACGACGTTTAGAACGGCTTATGATTAAACATAATAGACATTCATTGTCTCTTATATTTAATAGCATATGTTTAGAATATATATATATATATATATATATATATATAGATAGATAGATAGATAGATAGATAGAGAGAGAAAGAAAGAGAGAGAGACTGGCATAGATAGATAGATAGATAGGAACAGACTGAGATAGATAGATAGATAGATAGATAGATAGATAGATAGATAGATAGATCTAAGCAGACTCTTTTAGATTTATTTTTTCCTTTATTGAGGCGATATGTATCCAAGCGAATCGTGACGCCATTTTTTTTTCATCAATTTGATACAATTGTTCAGTTGAAGGAAAATAGAAGAAATTGACAAATGTTGGTTAATCCCCACTGGGAGATTAGACTCATTTCTTAATCTTTCTAATCCAGACCAGCAATTCTGACTTGGGAAAAGTGATTCGCTATTCAATCAATCAATCAATACATTGATGGAGAAAGACGTTCTTTTTCGAATCCCTGAGCTGACTAACCGTGAGAACTGGCTCTCTTGTCTGCAAATATTTTGGCGCCATCCGGTGGTAGCGAGCAATGAGAAAAAAACGATCGATCATATTTAGTCACACACACACACACACACACACACACACACACACACACACACACACACACACACGAACACACACACGAATACACACACAAGCACACACACGAATACAAACACACAAGAACACACACATAAACACACAAACAAACACACACACGAACACACACACACGGACACACATACAGAAACACACAGGACCACACACACACGAACACACACACACACACACACACGAACACACACACACTCGAATACACACACACAAGAACACACACGAACACACACATGAACACGCATACACACAGACACACACACGAACACAAACAGACACGAACACACACATGAACACACACACACACGGACATACACATAGAAACAAACACACACACACGAACACGCACACGAACACGTATATGTATATACACGAAGATAATCACATACACACGTAGTACGCACATACGCACACATGCGCACGTATGCAAACAGACTTGCAATTCAATATACAAATACATATGCAAAAAATTGGGAATTTTATTAACTCCCCGTTCCTTCCAGAACGTCTGTTCTCTTTGGCTTCCTCAGGTTAGAATGAAGGGGTCAATTGTACAGTTATTTCTTATACTGTTTAAACTTCACGTCTGCAAAAAATGGTGTCACTTCTATTCCTGTAGACACTTTTGACACCCTTGGTAATGATTATTGTTTTAAAAAGCGAAAGTTACAATTTTAATAAAACCCTAAAAAGACGAAAGTAGATTTATATGTTTACTTCATGCTTGAGAGATAACAACAAAGCTGTTAAACTATTTATTACACTGATCAAAATATCTTGTTTTCAGCGTTATTTATAAAATAGTTAATAATAAATATTGCATCGTAGTTGGGCTACATATTTTGATAATTCGTTAATATTTATAATTTTTTGGAATAAAAAGATTTATTTTCAAATGTGGAAAATAAAAAAGATCACATTATGCGAGGGTCATTCAATAAATAAGGTGAATTTTTCGGGATAACGACTTCTACGAGGGTCATTCAATAAATAAGGTGAATTTTTCGGTATAAGGACTTCTACGAGGGTCATTCAATAAATAAGGTGAATTTTTCAGTATAAGGACTTCTACGAGGGTCATTCAATAAATGAGGTGAATTTTTCGGGATAAAGACTTCTACGAGGGTCATTCAATAAATAAGGTGAATTTTTCGGTATAAGGACTTCTACGAGCGCCATTCAATAAATAAGGTGAATTTTTCGGTATAAGGACTTCTACGAGGGTCATTCAATAAATAAGGTGAATGTTTCGGTCTAAGGACTTCTACGAGGGTCATTCAATAAATAAGGTGAATTTTTCGGGATAAAGACTTCTACGAGGGTCATTCAATAAATAAGGTGAATTTTCAGTATAAGGACTTCTACGAGGGTCATTCAATAAATAAGGTGAATTTTTCGAGATAACAACTTCTACGAGGGTCATTCAATAAATAAGGTGAATTTTTCGGTATAAGGACTTCTATGAGGGTCATTCAATAAATAAGGTGAATGTTTCGGTATAAGGACTTCTACGAGGGTCATTCAATAAATAAGGTGAATTTTTCAGTATAAGGACTTCTATGAGGGTCATTCAATAAATAAGGTGAATTTTTCGGGATAAAGACTTCTACGAGGGTCATTCAATAAATAAGGTGAATTTTTCAGTATAAGGACTTCTATGAGGGTCATTCAATAAATAAGGTGAATTTTTCGGGATAAAGACTTCTACGAGGGTCATTCAATAAATAAGGTGAATTTTTCGGGATAACGACTTCTACGAGGGTCATTCAATAAATAAGGTGAATTTTTCAGTATAAGGACTTCTATGAGGGTCATTCAATAAATAAGGTGAATTTTTCGGGATAAAGACTTCTACGAGGGTCATTCAATAAATAAGGTGAATTTTCAGTATAAGGACTTCTACGAGGGTCATTCAATAAATAAGGTGAATTTTTCGGGATAACGACTTCTACGAGGGTCATTCAATAAATAAGGTGAATTTTTCGGTATAAGGACTTCTATGAGGGTCATTCAATAAATAAGGTGAATTTTTCAGTATAAGGACTTCTATGAGGGTCATTCAATAAATAAGGTGAATTTTTCAGTATAAGGACTTCTATGAGGGTCATTCAATAAATAAGGTGTATTTTTCGGTATAAGGACTTCTACGAGGGTCATTCAATAAATAAGGTGAATTTTTCAGTATAAGGACTTCTATGAGGGTCATTCAATAAATAAGGTGAATTTTTCGGGATAACGACTTCTACGAGGGTCATTCAATAAATAAGGTGAATTTTTCGGGATAAAGACTTCTACGAGGGTCATTCAATAAATAAGGTGAATTTTCAGTATAAGGACTTCTACGAGGGTCATTCAATAAATAAGGTGTATTTTTCGGTATAAGGACTTCTACGAGGGTCATTCAATAAATAAGGTGTATTTTTCGGTATAAGGACTTCTACGAGGGTCATTCAATAAATAAGGTGAATTTTTCAGTATAAGGACTTCTATGAGGGTCATTCAATAAATAAGGTGAATTTTTCGGGATAACGACTTCTACGAGGGTCATTCAATAAATAAGGTGAATTTTTCGGTATAAGGACTTCTATGAGGGTCATTCAATAAATAAGGTGAATTTTTCGGGATAACGACTTCTACGAGGGTCATTCAATAAATAAGGTGAATTTTTCGGTATAAGGACTTCTATGAGGGTCATTCAATAAATAAGGTGGATTTTTCAGTATAAGGACTTCTATGAGGGTCATTCAATAAATAAGGTGAATTTTTCAGTCTAAGGACTTCTATGAGGGTCATTCAATAAATAAGGTGAATTTTTCGGGATAAAGACTTCTACGAGGGTCATTCAATAAATACGGTGAATTTTTCGGTATAAGGACTTCTACGAGGGTCATTCAATAAATAAGGTGAACTTTTCGGTATAAGGACTTCTACGAGGGTCATTCAATAAATAAGGTGAATTTTTCAGTATAAGGACTTCTACGAGGGTCATTCAATAAATAAGGTGAATTTTTCGGTATAAGGACTTCTATGAGGGTCATTCAATAAATAAGATGAATGTTTCGGTATCAGGGCTTCTGCGAGGGTCATTCAATAAATAAGGTGAATTTTTCGGTATAAGGACTTCTACGAGGGTCATTCAATAAATAAGGTGAATTTTTCGGTATAAGGACTTCTATGAGGGTCATTCAATAAATAAGGTGAATGTTTCGGTATAAGGACTTCTATGAGGGTCATTCAATAAATAAGGTTAATGTTTCGGTATAAAGACTTCTAATACAGATAGAAGCTTACTTTTTTCTTAATTTTTTTTTCTTTACTTCTTTTTTAAAGGAATTTAATTTATTTTTGCAGATTGAAAAAAACTTTGAGAGTTTTGGAGATTAACAAAGATGACCGACTAAGAAGCATGCTCCAGGATTGAACAGAGATCAGTTATCAAGTTTTTGGTTGCTGAAGGGTGCAAACTAGTTGAAATTCTTAGGAGAATGTCAACTATGTATGGTGCCACATGTTTTAGCCAAAGAAATGTCAACAAGTGGGCTAAATTGTTTCAAGAAGAACGGAGCAGTGTTGCGGATGAAGACAGGCCTGGGAGGCCGACAGAAGTGAGGTCTCCTGAGGTGATGGAATCAGTCAATTGATCTCATTCAGTCTGACAGAAGGGTGATAGTGGATGACATTGCAAGGAATTTGGGACTATCTGTTGGGACATCACACAAAATTGTCCATGATGACCTTGCCTACACGAAGGTCAGCTGCCGGTGGGTGCCAAAGATGCTTACTGCCGAGCACAAACAGAAAAGGGTCGAGTTTTCCCAGCAGTGTCTCTCCCGTTTGCTGCCCAAACCTTGATTTTTCAGACTTTCACCTGTTTGGTTCCTTAAAAGTGTTCCCGAGAGGCACGAAGTATGAAAGTGACGATGAAGTCAAAAGTGCTGTGAGCGATTGGCTGAGACATCAGTTCAAAGATGGGAAAAGTGTGTGACACTGCTGGGAGACTACGTTGAAAAATATTTTAAACAAAAGTAAGCTTCTATCTGTATTAGAAGTCCTTTTACGGAAAAATTCCCCTTATTTATTGAATGACCCTCGTATTTGCTTCATATATTTTTTATAATCTTGTAAAAATACATTGCCGAGGGGGTCAAATGTCTATACTGTAATAGTTGTGTCAAGGGAAGCTGAGGAGAGTCATGATCTCCCACATCATAAATAGACACGGCACAGAGGAGAAGAATAATAACACTGGGAAATGCTTTAAAAAAATGGTGACACTCTGATGACTGCATTCACTTTTGACTCGTTTCGGCAATGTTTTTTTTTCCAAAAAAAGATATGTTTGGATTTTTGATAAAACCAAGATAAGTAAATGTTCGTTTTAGGTGCCGACGGCTTTTCCCTCTTCAAATTTATCTAAAATGGTATTATTTCTCTGCAAATGTATATGCTGAACTCAAATCAACAATTAATTATTGAAGAAACTTACCTGTTTTGCTTTGAAAGTCCATAAAAAAACATCTATATCTCGCACTTTTTCTCTCTCGTAACTCTCACGAAGTCATGTAATTAACTGCAGAATGACGTTCTACGTAGGCAGCAATTTTATATCAATTTTCTTCCTTTACTGAAACTTCCGGCGATGTACTTCCTTTAATGAAAGTACTAAGCGTAGAAATACAATAGCGCATTACTTTCATAACCGGAAGTACATCGCCGGAAGTATCACTAAATGAAGAAAAATCGACCCAAAATCTGCTAAAATTCGTTTACATGCGCAGTCCGTCATTCTGCAGTTAATTACATGA